>CM037643.1:11427566-11995019 GCA_015227895.2 Colaptes auratus
TTTAGCCAAATATAAATTGATATGTGGATCTAGGTAAGTTTTGTAGATATAGACTTAATCTTGAAGTTGGATCATTGCAGCTATTTCTTTGAGCATCTGAGCAACTCTGAAGTTTGGTGTGATTCCGGGCAGCCCTAAAGGCAGAAAAATGCATTTGCCTGAAGAGCAAGTGAACAAATATCCAGCTGCACAACTAAAAGAAAAGGTTTTAAAAGTGCAGCTTTTCTGCCCAACATGAAACTGTAGCCTTCCCGTCTTCAAAATCCCAGTTTTTATATGACTGTGCTGAAATGTACTGAAATGATTTTGCTGGAGAGATACTCAAAACATAAATACACAAAGTAAATTGCTACTACAGATTACAGAGCCGTATCTAAGTGGCTACTATTGTCTCTGAGATCTCTACAGCATTTATGAACCTGGAAAACCCACTCTGAATCTTCATGGACTTCAAAACCTACCATCAGTAAGTACCACAATATGGGAAATTATAGTATGGACATGGAGCTGTGGCAGAGGGTCCAGAGGAAGGCTGCAAAGATGATCAGAGGACTGGAGCATGTCTCCTGTGAAACAGGCTGCGGGAGTTGGGGTGTTCAGCCTGGAGAAAAGGCGACTTCATGGAGACCTTCTTGCATCCATCCAACACTTGAACGGGGCTTACAGGAGAGCTGGAGTGGGATTGTTTGTAAGGTCTGTGGTGACAGGAAGAAGGGCAATGGTTTTAAACTAGAGTAGTGAGATTTAGGTTGGACATTAGGAAGAAGTTCTTCATTGTGTGGGTGGTGAGACACTGGAAAAGGTTGCCCAGAGAAGTTGTAGACTCCTCATCCCTGGAAGCATCTAAGAGCAGGCTGGATGACAATTTGAGCAACTTGGTCTAGTAGGAAGTGTTCTTGCCTTCTAGGACAGGGCAGGCTGTTTGGAACTAGATGATCTTTAATGTCCCTTCCAGCTCAAGCCAGTTTATGATTCTGTCAGCAAGTACCACAACATGGGAAATTAAAGAATAGAGACTTCTATTTCCTAAATCAATGTTGGTTTAGGACTAGTGGAATTGTGAACTAAACATAGACAACCCTTGAGAGGAAAATTTTTTTTTGTGTGGGGGCACTGCCTCTGCCACCAGCACCATGGGTGTAGAAGGGGCAACACCAAGAGGTGCAGAAGCAGTTGGGAATGGTGGATGAGATCTGCTTCTTTTCCTACACCCAAGACAGGGACAATCTTCTTGTTAAGAATTGGACCTACTATATCCAGCTGGACTTTTCTTGCAGTTCTATTACGTATTAGAGCTATTGCAAAGATTTGCATCTCCAACTGTGTTGGATGTCATCCAGGATTTATTACCTCAAGCTCCATCCCTTGCAATTAGTGAATAGAATAGAATAGAATAGAATAGAATAGAATAGAATAGAATAGAATAGAATAGAATGGAATGGAATGGAATGGAATGGAATGGAATGGAATGGAATGGAATGGAATGGAATGGAATGGAATGAATAGACCAGACCTGGTTGGAAGAGACCTTCAAGATCATCATGTCCAACCCATCATCCAACACCATCTACTCAACTAAACCATGGCACCAATCACCCCATCAACTCTCCTGCTAAACACCCCCAATGATGGTGACTCCACCACCTCCCTGGGCAGCCCATTCCAATGGGCAATCACTCTCTCTATGAAGAATTTCTTCCTAACATCCAGCCTAAACCTCCCCCAGCACAGCCTGGGACTGTGTCCTCTTGTTCTGGTGCTGGTTGCCTGGGAGAAGAGACCAACCCCTACCTGTCTGCAATCTCCCTTCAGGTATTTGTAGAGAGCAATAAGGTCTCCCCTGTGCCTCCTCTTCTCCAGGCTAAGCAACCCCAGCTCCCTCAGCCTCTCCTCATAGGGCTTGTGCTCCAAACCCCTCACCAACTTTGTTGTCCTTCTCTGGACACATTTCAGCAAGTCACCATCTTTCCTAAACTGAGGGGCCATCTGCAACCCCAAATCTGTTCTATCTGTTCCTTTAATAAATAAAACCAATTTCATTGTTTTAATTTTCTGAACCTGTCTCAGTGCAAGTCCTGATTGGGGCACTGAGAAAAGGGAGGCAAATGTTAATTTGGTCAAATAATTCCAGTAAGAGTCCTGGGGTCTCTCTGGGACAGTCAGGCTTTGAGATCTTACCCATAAAACAATGTGTGCAAACAAATTCAAATAAGTTACAAATTAATATAAATTGTAATTTGTTGGTGGCTAATTCATGAGAACATAAAGCATTACACTGCAGATTAATCTTAAAAATTTGTGATTTCTCTCTATATTTTATTAAAGGTTTTGATGTCTTTTCATTTTAAAGCCAGAGAAACATGCTGTGGTCATCCATAGCAGAAATAAGGAGCTGATAGCCAGCTGGGGTGCAAAGATTATCTGCAAACACAGAAAGTAGCAGCTTTATTTAATGACAACAAGGAACTGGTGTCCAGAACTTGTGAAGATTTGCTAATAAGGCAAAACTTCTAAATTTATGATGGATATCCTTCCCCACCCCACCTACAAACTACAGAATCACTCAAGAAACCAACAGTGTGCATCCCCTGCCTCGACTTTCTCCTTCACAAAGAACTTGAACTTCTCCAGGAGTCCTTCCCTAAGTATATTTCTTTCCAACTGACCTTGGACCACTCCTGAGGATTAGCAAGGTGTTAAATAATTACGTCCAAGAAAGAACAGATGCAGTCAAAGGGGAACATTTAATTTCTTCTTCCTACTTGTAATAAATCAAGCCATGAGCACACATAAAGACAGTCCAGGAAAAGAACATGAAACTGAAAACTCAGTCAACTTTTTAAAACTGAAGGATGTTACCTGAGTTTCCCTAATGCTGTTGACTTCCTTTAAGCAGGGATGACAAATGCCATGGTCTGAGGTAATAAGCACATCCATCTGCTTTTGGTTTAATGGAAACTGAAAGTGTCCTCTGCAACAGGAAGGAAAAGAGCTCAGAAACAAATAACAACTACAAAAAAACCCACTTGTGAAAGAATAAGTGAGGACATATTTAAAGCCATAGTAACAACCCAACCCAGGTTGCAAGATGTCATTCATTTCTATCACCTCTTAGGCTTATAAATATGAATATAATGGCACCAGTCATTTGTTAATGTTAACAGCAACCCTTTAAAAAGTTTATACTCAAACTCAGCTGCTGCCCATCTGAACAAAAAAGTTAGCTGCTGCTTAGAAAAGGGAGAAGAGATTTCAGATTGGATTGTGGATAAATTAGAACAAAACCTCATTCCTGTGTATAAGTATTCACAGGAGAGACCCATAATTGCTGCCAGGCTTTTCCAAAGCCCAAGGAAGAGCTGATTTGGCTCAGCATAGCCTGAAGGTTGGAAACCACTGCTCTAGGCAAAAGACATGACGGATGCTCATCCGTTAGCCTGTGTGTGTGTGCCTGTGTGAGTGCATGAGGTTTTTAGCTGGGAGAAAAAGAAAACAGAAAAAATTTCCAGGGACTTTATTTTTAGTCTAACACTTGAGGGTTAGTTTCTAGGTTTGAAATTATTCAAAACAGCTCTCGTTTGTCACAGAGGAAAAAAAATTGGGCTAGATAGGTATAAATTTACCCTCATTTGAATTCCGGTTTCCAGCAGATTTATATTTATTAACAGAAATAAATGCATTATTCTGAAAACTTCATAGTAAAATTTACTAATAGCCTCCGTTTCTAGTGACCTGAGTTTAACTTTGCAAATTAGCTTGCCAGTATTTATAATTACAAAATTAAGTTATACAAAAAAACTTTAGAATTAATCCCTTGCATGAAAGCTCAGTAAAAGGTGTTATTTAAAGGCAGTAAGTCAAAGCAGTCAGGGACATGAAGGAAAAAAACATAGAAACACAGAATATAGAATCATTGAATCATTGAATGGTAGCAGTTGGAAGGGACCTCTGAAGATCAGTGAGTCCAACTGCCCTGTGACAGCAGGATCACCTTAGGGAAGGTCACACAGAGATGCATCCAGATGAGTCTTGAATAATACAATACAATGCAATACACTACACCAGGTTGGAAGAGACCTTCAAGATCATCATGTCCAACCCATCAACCAATCCAACCCACCTAAATACAATACCATACAGTTAGTACAATTACAGTACAATACAGTAACCACACAGTGCCCTTGGTGCAGATGCTTACCAAAGACTTTCAGCAGAAGTTCTTCCTAAGATTCTAAACCTGCCTGCGCATGAGACTGTGTCCTCCACTGGCTCTGGGAGAAGAGACCAACCTCCGCCTGGCTACAACCTCCCCAGGTAGTGTAGAGAGCAATTTCATCAGTTCCTCTTCTCCAGGTGACCCCAGCTCCCTCAGCCTCTCCTCATAGGGCTTGTCTTCCAAACCCCTCACCAACTTTGTTGCCCTTCTCTGGACACGCTCCACCTCAGCCTGGTCCAGTGCTCCATCACCCTTACCATTTTATTTTTGTACCAACACAGTGCCCTTGGTGCAGATGCTTAGGAAAGATTTCAGCAGAAGTTGTGAATTCATGTGAATATTCCAAAATCAGTGAGACAACTTGCTACACCTAGTTATGCTTTCAGGTTTATGTCTAGAGGTGAAGCTTAGTGCATGGAGTTTGGACCAGATGACTTCTAGAAGTCCACTTCAACCCACTGCATTCTACAGTTCTATGAAAATGAGTGATATTGGAAGAGAAATAGAGTTAGAATCACAGAAAAGTTTTGGTTGGGAAGGACAGTTTGTACTTGGTTTGGCTGAGCTGGAGTTAATTCTCCTCAGAACATCTTTCTCGTGCTGTGTTTTGCAGTGCTTTGGCTACTGATGAATGAACACCCAGGCTGTGCTTTTCCAACATTTCCCTGCCCCAAAGTACACCGAGGGGTGAGCAAGATCTTGGGAGGGGACACAGCCAGGCTAGCTGACCCAAACTGGCCAAAGGGGTAAATCCATGCCATATGATATCAGCTCAGGCATAAGAGCAAACAGAAAAAAGGAAGCATGGAGATATTTGTTGATGGCATCTGTCCTTCAGAGCCACCATTATGCATACATCCCTGCTTCCCAGGACTGAACATCATCTGTTGATGGAAGTAGAAAATAACATCTCTCTGATTTTGCTTCTGTGCATGGCCTTTGCTCTTTCCTGTGCTTAGCATTATTAAATTGCTTCTACTTTTTTACTGGCTTTTGTTATATTTTCCCCTCTCCCCTGTCCATCTAAGAAGGGGAGTGATAGAGTGGCTTTGGTGGGCATTTAGTCCCCAGCCAGGGCCAAACCACCACACCTTTATGATCATCAAGTCCAACTATTACATCAGGTCAAGAAAGGGATTCTTCCCCTATACTCTGTTCTTGTGAGACCACACTTGGAATACTGCATCCAGTTCTGGGGTCTCCATCATAAGAAGGACATAGAACTGTTGGAATGAGTCCAGAAAGGGCCACAAGTATGATCCAAGGGTGGGAGCAGCTCTGCTATAGGGATAGGCTGAGGGAGATGGGTTTGTTCAGCCTGGAGAAGACACCTGGAGGACCTTATAGCTGCCTTCCAGTACCTGAAGGGAACATGCAGGAAAGTTGGAGACTGAATTTTCAAAAGGGTGTGTAGTGACAGTACAAGGAGCAATGGTCTATAAGCTGTGGGAGAGTAGATTTAGACTGGATTTTAGGAAGGAGTTTTTCAGTATGAGGGTGGTGAGACTCTGGAACAGAGTGGTTGCAGATGTGGATGCCTCCTTCCTGTAGGTGTTCAAGGCCAGGTGGGATGAAGCCTTGAACAACCAAGTCTAGTTGAGAGATGTCCCTGACCATGGCCATGGCAGGGAGATTAGAGCAGATGATCTGTAAGGTCCTTTCCAGTCTAAGCCATTCTATGATTGCCTAGCTCTACCAAGTCTGGTGCTAAACCACATCCCTCAGCACTACATCTCTGCATCTTAAACACCTGTGCTAATGAGACCCCTGTCTCCCAAGTATAGGACTTACTATTTGTTCCAGTTGTAATTCAGGAGCAGATGTTTAGATTGGATATTAGGAAAAAATTCTTTTCTGAAAGAGTGGTCAGGCATTGGAATAGTTGCTTAGGGAGGTGGTGGAGTTACCATCACTGGTGATGTTCAAGAAATGTGTGGACATTGAACTTTGGGATATGATTTAATGGCTGTAACAGTTGGACTCAATGATTTTAGAGGTCTTTTCCAGCAGAAAAAATGCTATGATTCTATGAAAGATAGCCATGGTTCATCCTATCTCATTTGTATCTCTTTCAGTTTATGGTCCTGTGTGGATCTGCTTTAATACTGCACTCATTTGCACAGGACACAGACAGGAAAACAATGCTCAGTATCTCTGAGCTGGGTTTGCAGCACCACATTTAAGTAAAGAGGTCCTAATTAGAAGAAATCCTTATCAGCTTGCTCACATGGCTTTTCTAAAGCAATTACATAACATCTGGACCCAAATAATAAGCATACTCAGCACGACATATACTTGCTCTTCATCTCGTCTTTATGAAGCATCACTACGGAGAAGATTTACTAACACGAGGGACACACTGAAGTCAAGAAAATGATTCCTAGTTAATTATTAAAGCAGGCAAATGAAATTAATTATAAATATTTTATGGGATGAGGCAACATCATGACCTTGTGGTCACATTTCCTAAAATTTGTTAAAAAATGGGAACCTTTCTATTCAGGCTGTAGAGATTACGACCATCTTTAAAATCATTTTGGTTCAGCGGTAGCATTTTTCTTCCTTAAAACAGACTTTTATATTTCCTGCAGTTTGTGCTTTGTGGTAAAAACACTACTAAATTTTGCTTTAGGCCAGAAAGCACAGCATATTCCATTTTACAGCAATATCTTCTTCTGATGTTCTTGTTTCTTGTGAATTACCAACTCTGAATGTTAACTAGAGTCCTTTATTTCCCTTCCAGGTTTTTGAGGGGGTTTTAGGGCAATCTGCAAAACCTGAGTTTAATTTAGCTGATTTTTTTTTTATACAATACTGAATTTACTCTTCACTTCACTTCCTTGTATATATAGACTTATATGTGTTGCAAAAGACCTGCAAGATCATCAAGTCCAACCGTTATTCAGAATACAGAATTAACCAAGTTGGAAAAGACCATCAAGTCTATCACCCAACACCATCTAATCAACTAAACCATGGCACTAAATGCCTCATCCAGTTTTATTTTAAACACTTCCAGTGATGCTGACTCCACCACCACCCTGGGCAGCCTACTCCAGTGACCAATCTCTCTTTCTGGGAATAATTTCTTCCTCGCATCCTGCCCAAACCTCCCTGGTGCAGCTTGAGACTGTGTCCTCTTGTTCTGGTGCTGGTCGCCTGGGAGAAGAGACCAACCCCTACCTGGCTACAACCTGCCTTCAGGTAGTTGTAGAGAGGAATAAGGTTTCCCCTGAACCTCCTCTTCTCCAGGCTAAGCAACCCCAGCTCCCCCAGCCTCTTCTCATAGGGCTTGTGTTCCAAACCCCTCATCAGCTTTGTTGCCCTTCTCTAGACCCCTTCCACCAACTCAATATCTTTCTTAAACTGAGGGGCCAGAACTGGACACAGTACTCAAAGTGTGGCCTAACCAGTGCTGAATACAGGGTCAGAGTCTGAAGCTATTTAAGTGACTGCTTAATAGCTCAGTGCAGTCTAATCACATAGTTCCTTTGGGAAGAAAAGAGAAGGAGAGCACAAGTTGGGTTTTTATTGTACTCTGGAGCAATGACTATTTGAAATAAAATTCACCAAACTTAAGGAGGTTGAACTTGATGCACTTAGAGGTCTTTTCCAATCTTTATGTTTCTGTGATTCTTAAGAAAAAGTTTGTTTGCTAGGTTGAGTTAAAATGTGTTTACATCTTCTGGCCATCTCTTTACAACTACATGAAAGGAGGTTGGAGTGAGGTGATGGTTGGTCTTTTCTCCCTAGTAACACATGATAGGATGATAGAAATGGCCTCAAGTTGCACCAGAGGAGGTTTACATTTGATATTAGGAGAAATTTCTTTCCTGCAAGAGTGGTCAGTCATCAGATCAGGCTGTGCAGCTAGGTGCTGGATTCACCATCCCTGGTGGTGTTCAAGAAACATGTGGATGTGGCATTTTGTGATGTGGTTCAGTGGTCATGGTGGTGTTGGGCCAAACTCGATGATCATAGAGGTCTTTTCCAACCTTAGTGATTCAGGTTTTCTGCACAAAATGCTGTATGTAGTTTCTTACCATGTTTTTCCTTCACACTAAAGGCTACTGAAACCTTAGTAAAATATTTTTATATCTATCACTCTCAAAGAATTGGAAAAAAAAAGCATAGAATACTTACATGTGTAAAGACAGAGTTGCTCTCACAATCCTCTGTTTAATATAAGAGAAGACAAAATTATTTCTGCATTCTTTGGGGCATACAAATACTTTTAAGACAACCCTACAGAAGCAGGCATACTTTTTTTGTTTGTTTTGCTTTGTTTTGTTTTTTCCTTCAGGATGCAGGACTCTTAAAACCACAAAGACTGTGGTTGGACTAATTGAGACCTCTGACAGACATGCAGCAGTGGATTAGAATTGAATGGCTGAGACCATTTCTGCCCTGGGCACTCCTCTGTGCCCTCCTGATCAGTGTCACTTCCTCAGAGGCATTGATGTCAGATGTATCTGTGAACAAGTAGAACCACAACCTTATAGAATCATGAAAGTTGGAAAAGACCACTAAGCAAACCAAGGTGATTCTGGAGATGACTTAGACCTTGACTAGATGTGTCTACCCAGAAGGCAAATATGTTTGTCAGTGGGATGGGAAAGATGAGTGGGTGTGGTAGAAGCTGCTACTGAGTAATTTATATCTGTCACTTCATATCTGTTAAGAGCCCTAAGAGGAGGGATATCATCTTTGATGACTTCCCTCTATCTTTCCTTTGTGTTCTTCACTAAATCACTATGGTTGAAAAAAAGGCCTTTAAGAGCATCAAGTCCAACCATTTTTTTTACTACCAGGGCCACTACTACACCACTTCCTTGAGCACCATATCTAGATGGCTTTTAAATAGATCCAGGAATGACAAAAATTCAGCCACATTCCCCTGGCAGCCTGTTCCAGTCTTTGAGAGAAGCCTTTTAGTATAGCTTTTTCCTAATGTTTAACTTTCATTTCTCTACCACAAAGTTATTGCTCTCCTTCTACCTGGAGCAGATTTTTTTTGTGATTGGAACATTGATGATGATGATGATGATGATGATGATGATGATGATGATGATGATGATGAATGAGGTATTTAACACTTTCTCGCTGTTCAAAATGGAAAATCATTGAAATGGAACACAATTAGAAATTAATAAGTTCTCTACAGTGATAGGCCTGATTCTAATTCATTATTTAAATATAACTCAGTAAATTGATCTGAACAAATGGGGGATTTAAGCAGTGAGAAAAGTTAACAAATACAGATGTTAATTACATGGAATCATAGAATTGTTTTTATTGGGAAAGACCTCTAAGAACATTGAGTCCAACCATTATCTAACTCTACCAATAAAGTCTGGTGCTAGATCACATCCCATAGCTAGCAGAAGTTATTATACCAGTCCCCCTTGAATGTACTTTATGCAAGTTTAGCAGTTTGCCAAGCACAGGACACAGAAAAAAACCCCACAGATTGCATTTCTAAATGTTCCTGCTCAGAGCCATTCCTAAAGAGTAAGGGTGATTTAATTATCTAAATAGTAATTAGGAAATTAAATGGAGTTGAAAGATACATTCCTTTGAGGCTTAGTTCTTGGCAAAAAGTGGGGGGGGAAGGCTTCTCTCCCTGATTATTTCTGAAGGGGTATGTGGTAATGTAAAATTTCAGAAGAAAGTTTTTGGTTTTTTTTCCCCCCCCAAGAAAATTAAGGATGGATATTTTAGGATGAAAAAAAAAAAAGAAAGAAAGAAGGAAAAAGGAAAAATAATTATGTTCCATATAGATGTAGAGAAGCTTGAAAACTGAAATTAGTAAAAGAGACTTCAAATTTTATAATCATAAGCAAATCAAAATGTTGGTCACAAAACTCCAGCTCCAACTCCAACTGTAACTTCTCCTGTGTACTGTACACTGGATTATCTCAACTTAAATTATGTTTTATTGGGAGTGGGCTTCCCAGGAAGGTGGTGGAATCACTGTCCTTGGAGGTATTTAAAAGATGTGTGGATGTGCTGCTGAGTGCAATGGCTTAGTGGGTTGTGGCTTAGTAGTAGTGGTGGGATTGTGGCAAGCAGTTGGACTTAATGATTTCTAAGGTCTTGTCCAACTTCAGCAGTTCTGTAGTTCTATGATTCTAACAAGGAAGGAAGAAGGCAGCTAGAGATTCACAATAAACATAACAATGACAATATCCTGAGGATAATGACATGAAGAAAACCCTTTCAGTTACAAGGACTGTATTGCCTGCATTATACATTTTTTCCTGTGTGTGAGCATTTCATAACATTTATCTTGTTTTAAGCTTCCTGAGAGATCTTTGTTGAAATTTCCTTGTTCATGAATAAGGAAAATTTTATTAGTCTTCTGATGGAAATACGACTTGTCCATGTGTCCCCTTTAGGGATTCCTTCTTAAGGAGGCAGGGAACTAAAAGCCTGAAGAGTTTCATGAACAAAGTTTATAGCATCTCAGCAAAGATCTGCCAGAATCTATTTCTCAAGAGACAGGAATCAGATGAGATAGGAAATAGGACTTCTACACCACATCTTTTGTCTCTTCATCTCCTTGACAATAGCTTGTAAGCTCACTAAGTTCCTTGGGTTCATTTTCCCAATTTTGTCATAAAATTAGAGATCTTTATTTAACTTCTAAATCTCCACAAGAAGAAGAAAGGTAATAGATCCTCATAGGCTGTCTTTAGCCATAACCAGTGTTTAGTTAGTTAGTCATATAATATGCTATATGACAGCTCCACTTCAACTCTGCTACCTAAATTGTCACAGAGCCAAATAGAAAGAGCCTGATCAGTTCTCTGACACCAGTTCTATAGTTCAGCTGTTGTTTTCTGAAGTATTAGTTGTGATTAAAAGCTGAGATTTGCCTATTTGTTCTCTGAGGAAAAATAAACGAAAGGAAAAGGAAAAAAAACATCTCTCTTGAAGGCCCACATGCTAAAAATGAAATTCCACTAAAAATGGTGAGTTGCAGAAGCTCATCAGCAATGCAGCAGTGAAAACAAGACTTATAATGAACCTCACCATGGAATAATGAATAGTTTTGTGCATGGAAATGAAATAATAGTTTGCTGGGGTTTTTTGTTTGGTTGTGAGGGTTTTTTGTTGCTGTTGTTGTTCTTGGTTTGGTGGGTTTTTTCAATTTTCATTTATGTCTGCACAAAAAGGACTTGGATATAATATTTCTGTAGCTTCCTCATGTTGCAGCTGAACAAATCTAACCTTCCGCTTATTCACTCCAATAGAGGAATTCAGAGTCAAAAAGTAGGCATTAATGTCTAGAATCTTTACATACCTCATGGAGAGACTCAAGCACCTGAACATCTTAAACTGAAAATATTGATTAAACAATGCATTGACCTTTGGTCCAGTGGGATATTGGAAAGTTAAACCCTCAGACTATAAATTTCACCAAAGACATTCTCCATAATCTAAATCAAACCATCATAAAGCGTGTACAAAACTATATAAAAAGGCCTATTTGGAGAGTGCTTTTAAAGAGTTCTTAATCAAATAATTAATTATCTGGGGTTATGCAAGGGTCTGTGCTGGAAGAGCAACTGTGTAAGGGAGACATAGTTTCATTCAGTACCTAAATGATGAGATACAGAGCAAGATTATTATGTTTGAGGATGATAATAGCATGGGAGGCAAAACAAATATATTAAAGGAAAGGATGAGAATTTAAAATTGTCTCCATAAATGGACCATATTTTCTTAAAACTGTTGCACTTTACTAATCAGAATCAGTGAGTTGAAGATATTATAGTTCTGTTACCGAGATGGATGAGGCTTTGAGCATCCTGATCTCATGAAAGGTATTCCTGCCCAGGGCAGGGAGGGTTGGAAGCAGATGATCTTTAAGATTCCTTCCCACTCAAAGCAGTGGTGGTGAGTTGAAATTCCACCCCCCTGCCCCGAAACATTAAATTTGCCAGACCAGCTCAGTATGGAAGCAAATGAAAGCTGTATGCACAAGCAGAACTACAATCTGCAATGGAATGCAATGAATATGTACAAAATATACAGTATTTACAATATTTACAGGTATTTACAATTAATAAACAGCACAAGAATCCCCCTGGACCAAGACCAGGGGAAGCTATTAGCTTCTCTTTCTCTGCCCTCTCCATACTCCTCTGTACAAAAGGAGGGACAACAGAAAGGAGCAGGAAAGTCAATACCAAAACAATGCAACTAAGGTCAAGCAGAAGCAAGTCAGTATCTCTCCCAGAGTGAAGAAGTGAGAAGAGAAGACAGATTGCTTTGGTACAACTAGTTTTAGTCCCTTATCTCTTTCAATGGGATTGATTAGAATTAGCTTTATTTTCTTTTTTACACCCAATAGTGATTTGTTTACATTTTACTACTTTCTGTTCAAGATCTGTGAAAAAACTTTTAAAGGCATAGCCTAAAACTATCACATCAGTCCATGTTTATGATTCTAAGTCAGAATAACCAAAATTAATCTAATAAAGATTAAATAGTGATTTGGGGGACTACATATCAGATATACTAATATAGAAAAGGCTATTTTAGTTCAAAGGAGCCTACAACAACCATCTACAACAACTGCCTGACCAGTCCAGAGCTGACTAAGTTAAAAAATTTTAAGGGCATGGTTCAAATGCCTCCTGACAGGTTTGAGGCATTGACCACATCACTAGCAAGCCTGTTACAGGCTTGAGCATGCTCTTGGTAATGAAATTCTTTTTAATGTCCAATTTACACCTTACCTGGTGCATCTGATCTAGCTATAGACATCTCTGCTCGCTGCAAGAGGGTTGGAAAAGATGACCTTTGAGGGTCCTTTTGAACCCAATGATGATTCTACAATTCTGTTCTATGAACCATTCCCACAGATCCTTTCACTGGATTCCTGGGACAAGTCCTTGGCCACTCCTGCAAGGCATTCCTTCCAGCCATTTCACCAGCTTTATTGCCCTCCTCATTCAACGACCTTAACATCCTTTTTCACTTGCAGGGCCAAAGTATCAGTCTTTACATCTTGGCTGAGTGTTAGGCGTTGGACACCCACTATAACATCTCCTTTGTTTTCCATGCCCTTAATCCTCACCTGGAAGCTCTCAACCCCATCACCACTGTCAAATTTCTCCCTTATGTTTAACATGACACCATTGCTAAAGATCTGTTGGATATGAGTCAACAAAAGGCAGCTGTTTGTTTCTACATGGCCTAATGACAAGAAAAAAGATCTTTTTGTTCTATTCATCATTGGTAAGACATCAATAGAGGCTTTATGCCAAGTTCAAGACAGATGCAACATTTCAGATCAATAAAAGTGAAAAAAAGAAAAGAAAAGTGTCAGTTAAAAGAAATAGAGGTACAGAGATCAGGGAGGTGATACCTTGAGGTGTTTCCTAGGTTACTGGTTCTTTGAGTCTATGTTACAAGCATTATAATCAAAGAGACCAGATGCAAAATAAGCAAATAAAATGTTTATTTTACTGTTAGGTTTTCTATTCTCCATTTTCAAGGGACAAATCTGGGAGAAATTTTAAACCTTCTCTAGTTTGGTCACAGAATAAAATGGCTACACTATCCTGTAAGCATAAGAGTACATCACACACACACACACACACAAGATTGCACAATTAAACTATTAAAGTGTAAATTCCCAAGGGAAAAGAGAGGGAACACTGTGCCAAATGTTGTCTTTATTTTTTGAAGTCATCTAAAAGTCCAAGTTACAAAATGATTAACTGATTCACCCTCCAGACACAACAGATGGAAACATTCTGATCCTGCTTGGTTGCCTGAAAGATGGCTGATGACTTTGTTCACTTTTCCTGACTAATTCTTTGGGGTTTTTTTATTACTATTATTATGCAGTGCCATGGACATCTTTTGAAGATCCATTTGTTCTGTTCCAAAACCTTTCTTGATTGCTGAAGAGAATCATTTTCTTCAGCAGTGTGCTAATTGAGTTTGACAGACACAGCTGCAGCTCCTCCTTCAGTTGCAAGAACTGTAGCACGTATTTCTAATTATTCAGAAATAGAGACATTTTTATTACTATCTGATGCTGTAAAATTCTTTTTGAAGAGTGAGAGAACCTTTAAGCTCAAAATCAAAATCAGCACCTAAATTACTGTCCTGGTTTGAGCTAGCCTAACACTGATCCTGCTCAGTGTTTTCCCTTTTCACCTCAGTCTCTGCTCAGGGCCAGCACTTTCTGCAGCTCAGGGCAGGTTTACACACACACACACACACACACACACACGCTGGTACTAGCAGTGAGAACCTGATGGGGAGAGTTAGTGACAAGGAGTGGGCTGCATACCAAGGGCACTGCACCATCTTGGGTGTCACCTAGGGTTGCAAAGGAAAAGGCTGCAGCTGAAGGAGAAGTGAACAATTCAAGTGACCCTCAATCAACTGAGGAAGGATTCCCTCCCATGGTGTAATGCTGAAGGGTCACCAGGGTCAAGCCTCTTCTTCCATGGCTGGTGTCTGAGAAGGATGCTGTCCATTTTGCCTTTGACCCTGAGTTTCTGAACCCAGTTCCCATTGGCTGCTGAGTTTAGTTTGGAACTCCTGCCACACCATCAGTAGTGACTGTGACTAATTGCCATCAGGGCTTGGGTTCCATTTTGCTTTGGGTAGTAAATATAATATAACATAACATGATCCAGAAAAAAACAACCTCTCCACTGTCAAGTTACCTCAGTCCTTTCAGAAGCTGAGTAACCTCAGAAAAAAAAACAACAAACAAAACAAAACAGGAGAAACTCCTGCTATTCATTTTAGATATTGCTAACATCTGCTTCTTTGGAAAAGTGTAGGGATCTTGATAGCTTTTAGCTCTATTTACAGGTTCTCCCTGTGTTGGCATTTCTATCCTCATTAGTGAGCAGTTTGGCAACAATGAATGGATGAAAGACAGTACAAAATAATTGTGATACAAAAGACCCAAGATGAATTTGTGGCACCTAAAGCTTCAGATTAAATGGCTCAAAATGAGGCATTAGCATGAAATGCTGGCTTTGCTAATTTCTCAGGACAAGCTGCAGCTGTTTCAAACTGACAGGTGGAAATTATATCAGTTCTTTGTGGTAAAAAAAAAAAACACCCAAGAAACAAAGAGGCTTCAATCATCTCCCTGGGCAACCTGTTCCAGTGTCCCACCACCCTCATGGTGAAGAACTTCTTCCTAACATCCAATCTGAAGCTACCCATTTCTAATGTATTTTTTCTCATTGCCCTTAGTCCTATCACTCCCTAGCACACTAAAAGTCCCTCCCCCCTCCCAATCTTCCCCCTTTTTCCCCTCAACCCCATAGCACCTGGGCTCTGTTGGAGTCTCCTCCCATCCCAGATGGGGCCAATTTGCCCTCCCCACCCACTCCCCTTTTTAATCCCCACCAGGAAGGGCAGAAGCCCTAAGCTGAGCCCATCTGGGCTGAGGATCCTCCTCTCGTCTCTGGTGAGTACCCATGGTGCACACTGGGTGATGGTGGTGGTGACAACAAAGGCCGGGGGGCCTGGTGGCCCCCCGGCTGTTAGGGACATTATTGATTGCTACTCCAATATCATCCCTGGGTGCTGTCTGGGTCTCCTCACTGGGACTGTGTGGTCTCTTAGAATCATAGAATCAATAAGGTTGGAAAAGACCTCAAGGATCATCAAGTCCAACCAATCATTCAACACCTCATGAGTAACTAAACCATGGCTTCAAGTGCGACATCCAGTCCCCTCTTGAACACCTCCAGGGATGGTGACTCTACCACCTCCCTGAGCAGCGCATTCCACTGGTAAGTAACTCCTTCTGTGAAGAACTTTCTGCTTACCTCAAGTGTAAACCTCCCCTGGTGCAGCTTGAGACTGTGTCTTCTTGTTCTGGTGCTGGTTGCCTGGGAGAAGAGACCAACCCCCACCTGTCTACAACCTCCCTTCAGAAGTAGTACGTGCCTTACACAAAGAAGTAAGTTTCTTGCTTTTGTGATTACAAAGGAAATGCAATCCAAAGAAATAATAATGGTTCCTTAGGTGCTGCTGTTTAAAGAAGATCGTTTGTTTAGATCTGGGGGAAATCTGCCTCATACATAACTATTTGAAGCTGGCAGTGGTAACCCATCTTGTTTTTTCTCCACTTAAAATTTCTACAGGCTCTTTGCAAAGTAATCACAGTACTGATAACACACAGGGACCTGAGTCTTCCCTATATGTGCAAGAATTCACAGATGTGGCATAATCTGGGTGACAGTTTAAGGGCAACAAAGCTGATGAGGGCTTTGGGGCACAAGCCCTATGAGAGAGGCTGAGAGAGCTGGGGTTGCTTAGCCTGGAGAAGAGGAGGCTCAGGGGAGGCCTTCTTGCTGTCTACAACTACCTGAAGGGAGTTTGTACCCAGGTGGGGGTTGGTCTCTTCTCCCAGGCAACCAGCAGGGGAGGTTTAGGCTGGATGTTAAGAAGTTGTTCGTCATAGAGTTATTGGCCACTTTGAATCAGGCAGCTGATGTTACACTCGAAAACCTTGTTATGAAAAAAAGGGGCAGATGTTGTGTATATGGAGTGAAGGGTTTTTTGGCTTGTTCCACTGTTCAAATCTAATCTAAATGGAACAGTCTTTCAGTTACAAAAATCAATAAAATTATCAATAAAATAATGGTTGGACATGAAGACCTTAAATATTTTTTCCAACCAAAATGATTCTATGGTTCCATGATATAAACTTACCAGTGACATACTTTTTTGCTCATCTTCCCAACATTTCTTTCCATCCTCACCAAAGAGATTGGAGATGAAAGATTTTATGACAAGCCCAAACCTTCTGAATTTCTTGGACAAGAAGAATTAACTTATTTTTCATTTATTTCTTCCTAACACTACCTGTTCTGGTTTTTTTCTTTTCATTGGTGTCCTAATTCCTAGATGGTGGTTGTGGTGGGGTTTTTTTGTGTTCTTCATTATCTCTAAAACTGGGTTTATGTGATGCTCAAAGTTGTACTTTCTGGTAAGGACTAGTGACAGTGATTTGTGTTTGCAGTTGGAGATTTCTGTCTTGCATCTCCACTTTTCCACAGCATATGTAGTTATAAGATCACACCTGCACTTCTCTACAGCACAGTTTATTCTGAGATCACAGACAGCTCAATTCACACAAAACAAATACTTGGTTTTCCTGCAAGCTAAAGCATTTTTTTTCTTCTTCTTCCAGCAGCAGCAGCTACCTGACAGTTAAAACTAGTTTAAATCAACTCAGGCCAAGACAAGCTGAAAGAAGTCCTGAGACCTGTGCTGTCAAGTCAATGTAAAGCCTATGTGCTTGATGGACCTATACTGGCAATTGTATTAACATACACTGCAAAAGAAGAAAATTATCTTTTCCAGGGATGTATAATTTCCCTGTTTGCATGGCTAGGAGAAATAAGTGTCCAATGAAAAAATATTTTGATGACAGATATGGGATGATAGGATCAAAATAATTCATGAAACTGACCTACAAACATCCACCTGGATCCAACCTCCAGCTGAAAGCACGGTCAGGTATGAGGTCAGACAAAACTGCTTAGGGCTTTATCAAGTCTTGAATATAATTTACAGAAGGGGATATAGCATATAAAAATCTTACAGACATCAGGGCAGAAGATATCTAAAACATCTGAAAGTATAGTTGAATTTCATAAGGCTAACTCATTCCTCTAGCCTATATCCCTCTGGAGGACTACTCTTGGAGTATACACCCAATTGGGGGCTGTTTAGTCTGTAGAAAAGAAGGCTCTAAGTATCTGAAGGGGGCCTACAAGAAGGCTGGGGAGGGACTTCTTGGGATATAAGGTAGTGATAGGACTAGGGGGAACAGAATGAAGTTGGAGGTGGCAAGATTCAGACTGGACGTGAGGAGGAAGTTCTTCACAGTGAGAGTGGTGAAGCCCTGGAATGGGTTGTCCAGGGAGGTGGTTGAGGCCCCATCCCTGGAGGTGTTTAAGCCCAGGCTGGATGAGGCTCTGGCCAGCCTGATCTAGTGTGAGATGTCCCTGCTCATGGCAGGGGGGTTGGAACTAGATGATCCTTGTGATCCCTTCCAACCCTGACTTGATTCTATGTATTCAGTGTCATCTGCCAACTGAATGGGAAAGCACTCCATCCAGGTCTTTGATAAAATGTTGAACAGGAGAGATTTTTGAAGGACTTAGTTTGTCACTGGCCTCCACATAGAGTGTGGTTCATCTGTCTCTACGGTCGGTGCCTGATCATCCAGTCAGTATTCTACCAAACTAGCTGTGCATCCATCCAGACCATCACAACCTAACTTGGATGCAGCAGTGTTGTAGAAGACGGCATTGAGAACCTTGTTAAAATCAAGGTAAACAGCATCCACTGTGCTCCCCTCATGGAGAAATGCAGTCATTTTATTGTAGAAAGTAATCAGATTGGTTAGGCATGATTTGTCCTGGGTGTGCTATTACCAGTCACCTTCTTCATGTGCCAGAATTAAGAGCCAGGAAAACATTTCCCAGGGATCAAAGTGAGACTAATTGACCTCTAGTTATGCAGGCTCACCTTTCAACATGTTATGAAGACAGGTATAACTTTTGCTGCTCTTCAGTTTTCAAGCATCTACCTTGATCTCCCCAGGCAGCTAGGGCTGTTTAGTCTGGAGAAAAGGAAGGTGGGGGCTACCTTCCTGCTCTCTACAACTCCCTGAAAGGAGGTTGGGGCCAGGTCGGGGTTGGCCTCTTCTCCTTGGTAACAAGTGATAGGATGAGAGAAATGGCCTCAAGTTGCACCAGGAAAGTTTGAAGTTGGCTATTAGAAGAAACTTCTTGACTGAAAGGGTTCCCAAAGAGTGGAACAGGCATCTCAGGGAGATGGGTGAATAACCATCCCTAGAGGTGTTTAAATACAATACAATACACCACCAGGTTGGAAGAGACCTTCAAGATCAGTGCGTCCAACCCATCAACCAATCCAACCCACCTAAATACAATACAATACAACCCACCTAAAGAACTAAACCATGGCACCAAGCACCCCATCAAGCCTCTTCCTGAACACCTCCAATGAAGGTGACTCCACCACCTCCACGAGCAGCTGATTCCAATGGGCAATCACTCTCTCTGCATAGAACTTCTTCCTAACATCCAGTCTAAACCTCCCCTGATGCAGCCTGAGACTGTGTCCTCTTGTTCTGGTACTGGCTGGCTGGGAGAAGAGACCAACCTCTGCCTGGCTACAACCTCCCTTCAGGTAGTTGTAGAGAGCAATAAGGTCACCCCTGAGTCTCCTCTTCTCCAGGCTAAGCAACCCCAGCTGCCTCAGCCTCTCCTCATAGGGCTTGTGTTCTAAACCCCTCACCAACTTTGTTGCCCTTCTCTGGACACACTCCAGAGAGAAAGCCACATAGATGTTGTGTTGAGGGACATGGTTTAGCTACACACTTGGCAAAGTTAGATACTGGTTGGAATTTTCCAACAAAACAAGTCTATGATTCTGTATATGATTCTCTGATCTCCAAGAACTTTAGAACATAGCATGAAGTAGATGTCTGAAAAGATACATTTTTTCCTGGAATGGTAACCCCTCTGATATAACCCTCTTCAGAGGAGCAAAACTGTCAGACTTAAACTTTTTATTTCCCTTTTCATTCAACATTAAAAGACACACAAACAAACAAAATCAAACCCCCTTAACACTAACAAAGTTGAAGGTTTATGGTGTTTTGGGGAGAGACAAAGTTCCAAATTGATCAATAATTACCCAGGATCACCTTTCTTAGTTGTTGAAGACACAGTAAATTGGCAGAACTCAAGATTTATTCTCTTTGAGATTAAGAGTTATGCTTGATTGACAGTTTTGATTCCCCAGTTTAACAGAGACATTGAACAATTGGAGAGGGTCCAACAAAGAGCTGCCAATATCATTAGAAGGTTGAATGACTTGGCATATGAAAAAAAAGAGGTTGAAGAAATTTGGTTTATTCAGGCTAGAGAATAGAAAACTCAGAGGGAAACTCCTAATCATGGTCTTTAAGTAGCTAAAAGGGAGTTACAGAGAACCTACAGAGGTAGTCTTCTCACTACGCTTGCGAGGCGACAGGACAAGATGCGACAGATGCAAGTTGCTTCAGGGGAAATTCTACCTAAATATAGGGGAGAAAAAAAAATCCTTGTCATGAAAACCCAGATGGAGCTCCCATGAAAACATGCAGCCACTCAGATCACAGGCTGCAGGGAATGCCAGAGCCTTTCACTGGTAACGGGTGGCAGTAGTGAGAACAGCCATGTGTGGTATGACCAGCTGGACCATCTGCTCAGCCCAGTGGCAGAGCTGCAAGAGGAACTAGAGTGGTTAAGGAGCATCAAGGAGGCTGAGAAAAAGATAAAATGGTGGAGTCAAGTTTTGTCCTCCCTGAAACAGAAACAGGAATACCCACCAGAAGGAAGTTGATCTTGACATATGCAGGGGGATGCTGTATCCTCTCCCCTGCCAGGCTGAATGCAGCATCCTAAATGAAAGTGAATGGAGGCAATTCCATGGTCAGAGAGATAGAAGTACTCACTGTTTGCCCATCTTGTCCCCTCAGGTAACTGTACAACAAGTAAGAAGCTCAGTCAATGGAGTATGCTCTTCATTAGACCTGTTCTCCAGACCTTTCACCAGCATCATTTCTCTTCTCTGGACACACTCCATCAGCTCAATGTCTTCCTTGCAAAGACGGCCCTAAACTGAACCCAAGACTCAAGTTGTGGCCTCATAAGTGCTGAATACAGGGAAACAAACTCTTCCCTGGTCCTGCTGGTCATACTATTGCTGATCCAGGCCTGGGGTTCATGTTCAGCCAGCTGTCAATCAGCACCTCCAGGTGTTTCTCTGATGGGCAGTTTCCAGCCACTTTGCTTCAACCCTGGAGCATTCATGGGGTTATTGGGACCCATGTGCAGGACCTAGCACTTGGCCTTGTTGAACCTCACACAGCTGGCCTCAGGCCATCAATCCACCCTGCCCAGATCCCTCTGTAGATCATTCCTACCCTGAAGCACATTCCCTACATGAATCTTAGAAAACATTGTGCTACTGATGAGCTGATGCTGTGAAACACAGGATGTTCAGCAAGCACTGTCAGAGGCTGCAGGTGATTCAACATATCCATTATATGGAGAAAGAAGGAATGGAAACAGGGAGCAGCTTGATTTATTTTACTCTCCAGTCAATCTTTTATTACAGGTACTGATACTTGGAGGTTGAAGTTTTAAGAATGGTTGAAATAGACAAAGATGTTTAGCTATTTGCATGCTAAAAGTTATACACTGTGATAGTCCTGGACTATTTCATTTGTAACAGAACTTCTGAGCAGGATATATCATTACCTATGTTATGGTTTCTGTTTCTCTGGAACAACAGAACAACCTGGCCAAGCTACAAAGAGAAATTGGAGCCTCAGGAGGTAGTGTTAGAGTGGAAATATTGCCATAAATTTCAGGTCCAGTTTTCAATTTAGTATTTAATATCTTTCAGAGAATGTTCAAAGATCAATATTTTTCAAAGGTAACTTTTGAAAGCAATTTTGGACGTTGCCAGTCTTGAGAGTCCGGGTTCAGAGGACTTGCAGGAAATCTGAGTTTAGGAGACCTGCTGATTTACACTTCCTGAAAACCTTGGTTCTGTTTGCCCTTTAGCAACTGAATGTAACAGAATATTTTTACAGGGTTTTAAATACTAATAAGCATTTGGTTGAAGTTTTGGAAGAGTCAAATGCCTAAGCATCTCTAACAAAATGTTCATCGGTCCTTCCTGCATCTTTAAATTGTTGCTTTTCTAAAAATAATCTTTTAGAATAGTAGCCTATTTTTAAATTAGTAGATAAAATTTATAGCATATCACATTTCTCTTAAGCTTCCTGTCCTGTTTTCATAGAATTACAGAATTGTTAGGGTTGGAAGGGACCTCAGGGATTGTCTAGTTCCAAGCGGCCTGCCGTGAGCAGGGACACCTCACACTTGATGAGGTTGTTCACAGCCACATCCAGCCTGGCCTTAAAAACTTCCAAGGATGAGGCTTCCACCACCTCCCTGGGCAACCTGTTCTATTTTTGTTCCATTCCCCCTAGTCCTATCATTACCTGACACCCTAAGAAGTCCCTCCCCAGCTTTCTTCTAGGTCCCCTTAAGATACTAGAAGGCCACAATAAGGTCTCCTCAGAGCCTTCTCTTTTCCAGACTGAGCTTGACCAGCACTGATTCTGCTCACTGGTTTCCCTTTCCACCTCAGCCACTGCTCAGAGATGACACTTCCTGCAGCTCAGGGCAGGTTTGAACAGACAGGGGCTATGGCAGTCAGAACCTGAGGGGGAAAGCTATCGTCAAGGGGCGGGCTGCAGAGCAAGGGCACGGCTTCATCTTGGGTTCCACCTTGGGCTACAGAGGAAAAGGCTGAAGTTGTAAACATGCGTGAACAGCTCAGGTGACCCTTAGCTGACAATGGAGGGATTCCATCCCACGGATGGCATCTTTGGTGTAAAGTTGAGAAGTCATCTCTTTGAATCTATTTGATTTTATTGTTCTTATTTCCATTCCAGCTGGTTTAGTTTCTTTCTGACCCATAAGTCTCTCTCCGTTATTTCCCCTTTTTTTCTCTTTGGGAAGGCAGAGACTTGGTAGACTCTATCATTCTTTTGGTGTTCAGCCCAGCCCTGACCCTTGAAACTGCCTATACTGAACATCCAAAATAATGGGTTTTATACTTCTAGGTCATCATCTAGCTGGTGGGGGGAAGAAAAGGAAAGAAAGAAAAGTGAAGGAAGGAATTCAGAAGGAGGAATTCAGAATGGAGAAGGAAGGAGAAGGAAAAAGAAAGGAAGGAAGGAAAACAAAGAAAGAGAAATGAATAAAGAGAAAAAGAAAGAAAGAAAGAAGGAAGAAAATAAAGAAGGAAAGAGACAAAGGAAGGAAGAAAGAAGGGTGAAATAAGAAATAAAAGAGAGAAATAAAAATAAAAATAATTACAAAAGGAAAAGAAAGAAAAATAAGGAAAGGGAGAAAATAGAAAAGACAGAAAGAAGGAAAAAGAAAGACAGGAAGGAAGGAAAGGAAAGAGTGAGAAAACAGAGGGTAAAAACAAAAAAGGGGGGGAAAGGGGAAAAATAGAGAAGATAAAAAAATACAGTGTGACTGGACTTTTATCCAGCTTCAAGAATCTGCAAGGAAAAGGATTTTGTCTGGTCAATTTTTCATCATGTGGTAATTTCTACACCATGAAATGCTTGCCTCTATTCTTTCTGTAAAACTAATGTGATTATGTTAATTAACTACACGGTCAGGGAGAGTGCCTTCCACCCTGTCTTACAATTTGTCTCTTACTTGTAATGTTCAGAAGGTTAACTTTTGAAGACTTGTCATGGATACAGGAGTTAGTTCTCCCCCGAAAGCACTGAATCCATTTAACCAGTTACAGCAATATCCTTAATTTTGCTGGAAATCAAAGGTCTGTTAAACTTATAAAGAGCGTTTCAACTAAATGCCTGTTGGACAGAAGCTTCAAGGACAAAAACATTTTCACTAATGAGTGAAAAAGGCAAGAAGTTTATAGAGAGATTTGAGTAACTTGAACTCGAGGCTAACATAATTAACATCTAACTTAAATTGCAATTAGGTTCTGTATGTGTTTAGCTCACCCAGGGTGTCCATGTTCAGATCACTAATAAATTTTGATAATGCTTCTGTGGTTAATCCTTTAAACAGGGCAGCTTTCCTTCACTGGAAGCTGGGGAGCAAAGTAGCACAAATATCACAGTGCATCAACCTGATAAACAACAAAGGCATCATAAATAATTAAAATTATGCTTGCTTGTGCTGTCAGTCTCAAAATGTCTACCATCACCATGAAGATCTGCTAAGGTCATCAGTTTTTTACTGTGTACAACACTGTGTCTCTTAAATTGTGCTACATAACAATATATACATATGACTATATATTTAATAATACATAAATAATGAAAGTCACTGGAGATGTTTTAGTGTCATGACTTCCTTGGCTTGAAAGGAACCATGCTGACTTATGCCAACTTGGAATCTATCCCTTATGTCTCATATATTTTCAAAAAACCATATAATTCTACATTGGAACTGGCAGCCTAGGGAGAATCACAGAATCTTTAAGGCTGGAAAGGACCTCTAAGATCATGGAGCACAACTGTCAGCCCAGCACCAACATGGCCACTAAACCATGGCCTATATCTACAAGTATTTTGAACCTCTCCAGGGATAAGACTCCTCCACTTCCCTGGACAGCCCATCCTAATGCCTGATCACTCAGTAAAGAATTTTTTTCTAATATTCAACCTAAACCTCCCTATTTCTTCCTATCTTGTGACTTGTTACAAGGGAGCAGAAACCAACATCCCTACCTTGCTCCAACCTCCTTTCAGGGGGATGTAGAAAACTAAAAGTTCTCCCTTCACTCTTCTTCAGGCTAAACAACCTGAGTCCCTCAGCTGCTCCTCACCAGACCTGTTCTCCAGACCTTTCACCAGCTTTGTTGCCCTTCTCTGGATCCACTCCAATAGCTCAGTGTCTTTCTTGTAGTGAGGACCCCAAAACTGAAGCCAGTACTCAGGGTGTCCCCTTACCAGTGCTGATTCCAGGTACTCCATCACTTCTCTGGTTCTGCTGGACACTCTATTCCTGATCCACACCAGGGTGCTGTTAGCTTTCTTTGTCAGGGCTGTTGGAGTCAATGTTCTGCAGAGGGGCATTCCAGCCCTTACCATGCTGGGATTCTGTTATTTTTTGTGCTAGAAAAGCAGTGAAAATACTTGATGTTGTTTAAATTTTCATGTTAGTTTTTGGGTGGGGTTTTTTTTGTTTTTATATTTTTTTTTTTTTGTTGTTGTTGTTGTTGTTGGGTTTTGGGGGTGTTGGGTTTTGGTTGGTTGGTTGGGTTTTGGGTGGTTTTTTTTTACAGGACAGTTTGTCTCTCGGGTAGCATGTAAGCAAGATTGAAATAAATATAAGGTTTGAAATCAGGAATCTAGGG
Organism: Colaptes auratus; assembly: GCA_015227895.2. Classification (NCBI taxonomy): domain Eukaryota; kingdom Metazoa; phylum Chordata; class Aves; order Piciformes; family Picidae; genus Colaptes; species Colaptes auratus. The sequence continues at coordinate 11,452,792 of CM037643.1, forward strand.
ATATTTCTGTTATTCTGGGAAAAAGAAATGCTGATGTTCTGTATGTGTGTATATAGGTACACAAAATAATTGTATTTGTTTGTAAATGCAGGAGAGTTTGACAACAGGAGGATGGAATAAATAATTCTCGTGGGCTGATCTCAGCCAGGAGCCAGGCACCCACAGAGCTGCTCACTCACTTACCTGCTTGTGGCAGGATGAGGAAGAAAACAGGAAGGAAATACATGGGTTGACAGGTTGGGGAAAGCAAACTCTGCACGCACAAGCAGAGCAAAATAAGGAATTGTTATTTTTTTTTCACTGCTTCCCACAGGCAAGCAGATGTTCAGCTGCTTCCTGGAAAGCTGAGCATCAGCACACATAATGCTTACCTGGGAAGACAACCCACATAACCACAAACTTCCCCCCCACCCCCTCCTTATTTTCCCAAGGATTTTATTGCTGACCATGACATCATCTATTGTGGAATATCCTTTTGGTCAGTTTGGGTCAGCTCCCTCAGCTGTGTCCTCTCCTAACTCCTTTCTCACTCCCAGTTTGCTCTCTATGGGGGGCAGAGTGTCAAAAAGAAAGCCTGAGGGCTGTGCAAGCACTGTTCAGCTGTAGCCAAGATGTTATTTCAGCACTGTTTCAGCCACAAATCCAAAGCACAGCACCACACATGCTGCTGTGAGGAAAATTAACTCCATCCCAGCTGGACCTAGCACAGCAGTGAGTGAAGGAAATACCTGAAAAATCATAGAATCACAGATTCATTTTGGTTGAAAAAACCTTTAAGATCATCGAGTCCAATCATTATCTAACTCTTAATGAATTAAATGAAATTAAATTCTTTTACAAAGTTCTAATTTAGTTGATTTTTTTTTATGGCTTGTTTAATTAGGAAGAAGTTCTTCATAGAAAGAATGATTGGCCATTGGAATGGGCTGCCCAGGGAGGTGGTGGAGTCACCATCACTGGAGGTGTTTAGGAAGAGACTGGATGGGGTGCTTGGTGCCATGGTTTAGTTGATTAGATAGTGTTGGATGATAGGTTGGACTCTGTGATCTCAAAGGTCTCTTCCAACCTGGCTAATTCTATTCTATTCTAACTACAAATTGATTTGGGATTTTTTAGAGAAAAAAAGTATTTTAAATCAATAAGTAGGATTCATTTTTATTAAAGTGCTTTATCATATTTATCTTTTTAAGAAAAGACTACTAAAGTACCAAAAAAAAAACCCTCAAAATAATTATCTCCTGCCTGGGGAAAAAGAAAGAGCAAAAAAAAAAAAACCCAGATTTATCAGCAATATCCTTATTTTAAATAATTTATTATCTTTGAAAAGCTAAACATAAAATACTTAGAAAGGTGTCTTTTGCTAAATGTTAATCATGTGTCAAGTGTTGACAGGTGAGGTCCACAAACTGAGAAGTACGTGTTCCTTGTCATTTACAGGAGCAGCCACTAGAACCTTTTAATAATTGAGCTAGTGGGGAAAAAAAATCACAGAAAACACAGAAACCATGCTCTGCCTCCTTGTTGAAAACCATCTCTTTAGTGAGCATTTCCTTCTCTAAAAGGAGAGCACAGATCATCAACAAGTGCTTTTCTTCCCTTGTTATTGTGCTCTTTCACCTTTCTTCCTCAAATGGAAAATAAATTGTTGCAGGTTGTTGTTCTCATTATACTCCTTCAACAATGTCATTTAAATTTACAAATGTGTTGGGGTTTGGGGTTTTTTTTTTTGGTTTGGTTTGGTTTTTTTTTCTTTCTCAAGTCTCATTCTCTTTCTAAATCACTGTATGGAAACAAAAATTGAGATTTTGCTTCATTATTTTTACCACTATCTTTGCCTTTCTCTGTTTAATCTCCTTTATTCCCATTCATTCCTCACAGGAATATAACAGGAAAACAACAAATACGGATCTCTATATCCATAAACATCCAGGAGAGGTTTAGGTTGGATATGAGAAGAAACTTCTTGACTGGAAGGGTTATCAAACACTGGAACAGGCTGCCCAGAGAGGTAGTTCAATTCCCATCCAAGGATGGGTATTAGATAATGGTTGGACTGGGTGATCTTAAACGCCTTTTCCAATCCAAATGATTCTATGATTCTGTGGTATTTGTGAGAAATAAAACACCTCACTGGAGTTACTGCATTTTTTTCCCATAAATCACAATAATGGGGCTGCACTCATTTCTAGACACAAAAGTACACTGACAGTCTCATCCTGCAGATATTTATGGCTGCCGTTAATTATGATCTGTTTGTCCTTTCAGAGGCTGTTGTGGTTTAACCTGGCAGGCAGCTAAGCATCACACAGCCATTTACTCACTCTCCTGCCATGGGACTGGGGAGACAATAACATAAATAAGAATAAAAAATAAAGATACAATTTATGAATTAAGCTAAAGACATTTTAATAGGGGAGAAAAGGTAAGGAAAATAATAATGTTGATAAAGGAATATACAAAGTAAGTCACAGAAAAGTAGAATCGTTGATTCATAGAATCATTTTAGTTTTAGAAGCATATTAAGATCATCAAGCCCAACCATCCTCTATCTCTGCCAAGGCTAGTGCTAAACCATGGCTCTCAGCACTACATCTCTGTGGCTTATAAACACCTCCCTGGGCGGCCTGTTCCAGTCTTTGAGAACCCTTTCAGTCAAGAATTTTCTTCTAATACCCATCCTAAACCTCCTCTGATACAACTTGAGGCCATTTCCTCTTGTCTTAATATGCTGTATTGCTACCTTCTGGTTTAATTCATGAGCTTTAGCTGCTGTGTGTGTGTGTGTGTGTGTTCAAAGTTTGAAATACTAGGGTTAATTTTGTCATTTTCTCACATCATCTACAAGATTAATATGATTCCTACCAGAAACATGAAATATGCACATTTATTTCCATCCTACCCTCCCCCCACCCCCTCCAAAGCTTCACTCATTCCTCTCTGGAGGTTGTCAGCATCAGTAATTCATAGTTAATCACATTTTCTTTAACTAATATCAGAGAATCAACAAGAAACACATGCTGAATTGCAGACATGCAAATAGATTATTTTTTATCCTGGAACAGCACTCCCTCATGCCTTAGGCTCTTTATAACCCAGAATTCCTACTGAAAGACAAAAATAACTTTTGTTTCAAGTGTTCTAAGGAATATATGACTTACTAAAGCAGATAAACAAACTCATTTGGTTAAGCAGCAGAGGAACTTAAGTGAACCTTCTCCTCGTTTGGAATAATCTCCACTTTTCTGCAAACTAAAGCAAATTGTAGAGTCTTACTAATGAACAAATGTATTCCTTGGACAGAATATTATTATTATTATTATTATTATTATTATTATTATTATTATATTTTTTAATTTGAAAATGCTAAACATATCCCATAGTAATTTGAATGGAATGGAATGGAATGGAATGGAATGGAATGGAATGGAATGGAATGGAATGGAATAGGATAGGATAGGATAGGATAGAATAGAATAGAATAGAATAGAATAGAATAGAATAGAATAGAATAGAATAGAATAGACAAGGTTGGAAAAGAACTTTGAGATCATCAAGTCCAACCTATCATCCAACACGATCTAATTGACTAAACCATGGCACCAAGCGCCCCATTCACACTCTTCTGCTAAACACCCCCAATGATGGTGACTCCACCACCTCCCCGGGCAGCCCATTCCAAAGGCACTCTCTCTGTGAAGAACTTCTTCCTAACATCCAGCCCAAACATCCCCTGGTGCAGCTTGAGACTGTGTCCTCTTGTTCTGCCACTGTTGCCTGGGGAGAAGAGACCAGACCCTGCCTGTCTGCAACCTCCCTTCAGGTAGTTGTAGAGAGCAATAAGGTCTCCCCTGAGCCTCCTCTTTTCCAGGCTAAGCAAGCCCAGCTCCCTCAGCCTCTCCTCATAGGGCTTGTGCTTCAAACTCCTCACCAGCTTTGTGGCCCCTCTAAATTATTAGGTATAAATAAAATTGGTTATTATTTTATATCTGGGCATGGTTAAATGGGCTATGTACTAGATGAGTGGAACACTGCACTTGTTTTTGTCCTTTATATTCTTGTTGGGTTCAATCAAAACATAACGTAAACATAATATAAAAGTACTTACTAAAATAACACGTAAAGGAGACATAAAAAACATAACAATAACATATTCTATATTCTATACATAACAACATAACATAACATAACATATAACATAACATATAACATAACATAACATACACAGCTTAAGTTAGATGTTTGTATATTTTAACTGAGAATCATTACTAATTCCATGTAGGACTTTGGGATGTCATTTTAAAGGGTGATTAAACTTGAATACTTTGGGGTCAGGTGGAAGAAATTAGATGGTTGTGGAGTCTCTGTCTCTGGAGGCATTCAAAACTAGTGTGGACATGTTCCTGGGTGATGTACTCTGGGTGATCCTGCTCTAGCACAGGGGTTCTAACACGATGATATCTCCAGGTCCCATACTATTTTATGATTCTGTGATAAGAAAGATATGAATGAGCAACAATAAGTAGTCTAACATCCAAATAATTCTTCACATTTAAAGCTTCCCCCCCGAGAAGCCAGATTTTTTGTGTTTATCTTCTGTTTTGTAGCAGATTTCTCTTTCAGGTGGAGTATGTAAAAACCAAACCAACACAAAAGGCCTCTTTGCACAGTCCTCAAATACAATTTGTTACAGTAATAGCTCGATGGCAAGTTGAAAATGCCTTAGAGAGCTTCAAAGTAACTTCATTTACTGCCTTTGATTGCATCCCCCAAGAGTTTTGGTGTGGAACAGAACAGGGGAACAGTTTGAAGAAATCCACGTGGATTTAAAATAGGTAATTATTACCCAGTGTTTCTATTCATAGCTCCAGACAAATTCAAGGACACATCAGAATGAGCAAAGACACTTAACAAACTCACATTATTATGTTATATAATTTCTTTGTGGTGGAGTCAAGCTAAAATTTTTCATCCAAGAGCTTTATTAGTTTTTCCTATTGTAGTGATTTTATTTCTATTTAATTCACTTTCATTTCTCCCTCTTCAGCTCCTTTCAATGGTCTTTAAATGTTAAGTGAATTAAATGGCAAATATTTTGTAGATTTTTGGTCACTGCTGTAATACAGATCAGCTGAGCTTATATGCAGCTAGGGATATATCCATGGCATGTGGAACTCTGGGTCATGTCCCCTTTGTTTCTAACCCCCCAAAAAATAACTTATTGGGATTGCTGTGGAAATTTTATAGCCTTTGGGATTGTGCCTGTGAAATCAGAGTCTCTCAAAGGTGCAGTTCTTTTGCTTTCAGGAATGTGCTATGTAAGAGCTGCTGTAAAGCAGTCCAACTGAGCTCCAGATTTGGATCTCTTTCACTTCAAAGGAGAAGCCATTAAAATACAATCATTTCCTTTTGCAATTGTGTTTCAAATGCATATTAAAAAGGAAATTATACTTGCCCCAAGCCCCACTTCAATCTCATTTTAATTGATAGTCATTGTTTGTATTAGAGAGATGTACACAGATAATGAAGTTACAGCCATGAAAGTCCCTAATGGAGATATGTTAAGACATAAAATGGGACTTATTTTAACTATCAAGATCTTTTAATTTGTCTGGAGAACTAATAAATATTGTCTTCAGAGATGAGTTGAATCCATCTCAGATAAAACTGCACAGAGGTTCAGTACTTACTGAAATGTGTGTTGGAGAAGTAGTTCAAGCACTGGGCCTTAACAAAGTTGGATGGGGCCTTAAGCAAGCTGATCTAGTAGGAGGTGTCCCTGCCCATGACAGGGGTTTGGAACTAGATGATCTTGAAGGTGTCTTCCAACCCAGACAATTTTGTGCTTCTATGATTCTATTTTAAGCACTGTGCATGGAAAAGAGAGACCTAAGAAGAAAACTAAAGGAATTTGGGGTTTATTGTTTTGTTTTCAGTAAAGGTGATATAGACTTCTATCTGTAAATCTCTACTATAAAGAAACTTTATGATGTAAACAGGAGGAAGGGCTTGTCAGTGCAAACACTGGACAGGATTTGGAATGGACAATATCAGGAATGCAACTTTATGGAATCATAGAATCATTGAAGTTGGATAATACTTCTAAGATCATCAAGTCCATCATCAACCCAACAGCATCATGACCACTAGACTATGTCCTGAAGTGTCATGTCCACAAGATTTTTGAACACCTCCAGGGATGGTGGAGGTGGGCAGCCTGTAGCAATGCCTGACAACTTTTCCGTTTGTTTTGTTTTGTTTGTCTGTTTTTTCCCTAATATCTCTAAACAATCTCAGTTCCCTCAGCTGCTCCTCACCAGACCTGTTTGCCAAATCCTTCACCAGCATTGTTGCCTTTCTCTGGACATGCTGAAGCACCTAAATGCCTTTCTTGTAATATGGAACCCAAAACTCAAACCAGTTCTCATGGTGTGGCCTCACCAGTGCTGAGTACAGGAAGACAGTCGCTTCCCTGGTCCTGCTGGTCACATTATTGCTGATCCAGGCCAGAATGCTCTTGGCCTTCTTGTCTACCTGAGCACACACAGGCTTATGTTCGGCCAGCTGTCGATCAACACCCTCAGGCCTTTCTGTGTTGCACAGTTCCAATCTCCTCTGCCCCAAGCCTGGAGCATTCATGGGGTGGTTGTGATCCAAGTGCAGGACCTGGCACTTGGCTTTGTTGACTCTCATACAAATGACCTTGCTTAAAACAGAGACAGAAAATGTTAGTTCAAAGCTCTTAACTAAACATAGAGTCTCTTGGCTCTTCTGAGGATTAAAGACAATTGTTGACTCAAGTCAGGACTGCAGATTCCACTCCACTTTCATATATCTGCAAAGTCTGCACTTGTGCTACCTAAATCCCTTGCGTATTCTTTTGCTCAGGCATTTAGAACTGGGTCAGCACACCCTGACAGCAAATATTTCACTGAACAGAAACTTGGTGCAATTAAACTGCAAAGGAGAAAACACCCCATATTTCTCCTCCAAGTATCTCAGAGCCAAAAGATTGAATTTTCCCCATCTTTAATAAAAAGAAAAGCAGAAGTTGGCAATTCTTGCTGAGGAACTCCTGCAATGCAGATTGCTAAGACATGTTTTCTTACCTGGGGTATCCTCTCTGCTTACTGACATGAAGGGAATTTTGAAACTCAGCAGGAGGTAAGTAGAATGAAAGTTGTGCAAGGACATGTTTGAGAATGATTAGAAACTAGAAACAAATGGTCACAGAAGTAACATTATTTTTTTTTGTTAGTTTATGTTTGTTTTAAAGGAAAATTGATTTGTTTCTTATCTTTAATTTCTAGGCTGTTCTACTTTTCATTTCTTACACACTCTAAGCAATTGCATATTACTTGCTAATTCTGATAGATTATCCATAGGTGTAGTGGTTTGAGGCTTAACTGGGACTTAAGAGCTCAGATGGGTGCAAGGCTGAGAATCCCTCCCCCACTCCCCCCTCCTTCCTCCCAACAGAGAGGAAAAAGAAAGGGAAGGAGCAAATCCACCAAGAAATAATTTGGAGTTGGCTTGGAAGCAGAGAGGTAAAGAGTTTTCTTTAAATTTTATATATATATATACATATATATATATATATATATATAAAACAATAACAGATAAGGTTCACAAGGGCGAGGAACAAGGATGGATGGGAGGGGAAAGAAAAAGCAATACAAAACCAGTCTTTCTGAAGAGGCACGGAGGCAGCAGGGAGAAGGATCATGCCTGACCATGTGGCAGAGAAGCAGGGAGCCACCAGCAGTCCTCGTCCAAAGAAAGGCAGGACCCAAGAGAGCTAATGGCTGCAGTGTCCTCCTCTTTATACCCTTGCTGCACAGGGGAGGGGGAGTGGAACAGATTAACTGTTTCCTGGGGGAAAATGCCCTGCAGGGAGGGCAATGCTCTTACAAGCCCTCCCCCCGCTGCTACCAGGATGGGCGCTAACCCATCACAATAGGATTTCATGAGAACCAAATATTAGAATAGAATAGAATAGAATAGAATAGAATAGAATAGAATAGAATAGAATAGAATAGAATAGAATAGACCAGGTTGGAAGAGACCTTCAAGATCATCACGTCCAACCTATCAACCAATCCAACACACCTAAACAACTAAACCATGGCACCAAGCACCCCATCAAGTCTCCTCCTGAACACCTCCAATGATGGTGACTCCACTACCTCCCCAGGCAGCCCATTCCAATGGGCAATCACTCTCTGTATAGAATTTCTTCCTAACATCCAGCCTAAACCTCCCCTGGCGCAGCCTGAGACTGTGTCCTCTTGTTAGGAGTAGATGAAGTTGAAAAAATATATCCTTGCTCAACCTATGAACTCTCTGAAAGCACAACATTTTTACTTTAAGAACAAAAAAAAAATCCAAAACACCAAAAAAGCCACAAAGAAACAAAAACAAACAACCAATGAAACAAACAAACAAAAAAGCCAAACTTTTGAAGGGAATTGCATGGATAATTTGCAAATTTCTGACAATTTCAGAAACAAAGCATTAGGGATTCTGACAACTCCATGGGTAGCAATAAATAAATAAAATCCTGAATAAAATAATTCCTTTCCTCAAACCTAAGCTTCTAGTTTCATATGAGATTCCTTGAGCTGTGAGACATCCTCACTGTTCTCTTAGACATGATGCAGGACCTATGGGAAACCTGTGCACTTCTGGAGTGGCACCTGATGGCCAGGCAGAATACCCTTGTTACCTCGTTTTCACAACCAAATCCCACCTCTACTGACAGGATTGGTGCCTCTGGAGACTGACCAATATAATCAAGGGAGGGAAGTTTAAAGTGTTTTGAACACACTGATACAAAACCAGGAGCCTGTCCAGAGAAAGAAATCTGTCAATGGCTAGAAGAACATAAAGGGCAAATAAACAGCACAGAGAAGTTAAGAACTCAAGATGTATAAGGGAATTAATTTATCATTCAATAGACAGTTGGCTAATCTCTTTTATTAATCACTCTGTGTCATAAATGAAATACACTGATGATTAGAACTCTGAGAGCAGTGCATAAATTTTGTTCCCTAAAAAAAAATTACTTTAAAAACACATCTTGCTAATTTAATTGCAAAATCTTAAATGTCCCTTAACCTGTTAACTTTCAACAAATTAATATGAACTTTTTTTTTTTTAAGGTAATATGGCTGCATATATTGTATATTGCATTTTATTGCACTATATTGTGTTATATTATATTATATTCAGTAACAGATTCACAGATTCATAGATGGCTTGGGTTGGAAAAGACCTTGAAGATCATGTAGTTTTAAACCCCCTGCCATGGGCAGGGACACCTTCTACTAGACCAAGTTGCTCAAGGCCCTCTCCAATCTGGCCTCGAACACCTTCAGGGAGGGGGCATCCACAGCCTCCCTGGGCAGCCTGTTCCGGTGTCTCACCACCCTCATTGTAACCAATTTCTTCCTAGTATCCCATCTAAATATGCCCTTCTTAAGCTTAGATCTATCCCCTCTCACTTTATCACGACAAGCCCTTGTAAAAAGTCCCTCCCCAGATTTCTTGTAGGCCTCCTTCAGGTACTAGAAGGCTGCACACGGTCTCCTGAGAGCCTTCTTTTTTCCAGGCTGAAGAACCCCATTTCTCTCAGCCTGTCCCCATAGGGAAGCTGCTCCATCCTCTCATCATCTTCATGCTTCCTCTGGACCCACTCCATCAGTTCCATGTCCTTTTTGTGTTGGAGGCACCAGTGATGGTTACACTGCTCCAGGTGATGGCTCATGAGAGCAGAGTGGTAAAATCACCTACCTCATCCTGCTGGTTGCACTCCTTTTGATGCAGCCTGGGACACAGCTGCCTACTGGGCTGCAAGTGACCATTGCTGGCTTGAGGTTTTCAACTGACACACCCGAGTCTTTCTACACAATACTGCTCTTGAGTCACTCCTCATCCAGCCTGTATTTGTGTTTGGGATTGCCCTGAATCAGCAGTAGGACCTTGCAGTTAGCCTTGCTGAAGTTCATGAGGTGGCTTGGGTCCACCTCTCCAACCAAGTGCCCCTGGATGGCATCCCTTCACTCCAGTATATCAGCTGGACCACTTATCTTGGTGTCATCTGGAAACTTCATGGAGTGTTTTGATTGAAAGAGTGAAAAAGAATAATAATATATTGTGACCCAACAATCTATGTACTGAGTCCCATCAAGAATTATCTAGATTTTCAAGTAATCTGTTATATTTAAGAGCCAGAAGCAAGAAAAGAATATTTCTAGACACAGTATCAGCCATTGTGATGCTGTTTAATTTGTGCAAAGGAAAGATGTGTTTTCTTTTTATGCTCTTGCAACATCAGACAAGTGATCATTAACCTTTGAAAGCAAACAAAATAGTACTGATTTCATAGAACACATTAGGGGATTGTAAAGGATAATCTGAAGGAATTAAGTCAGAAAGTAACCCTTAAAACCCCAGAGAAGCTAATTTTGACAAACCATGTCTCCTAATGATGAAAAGTTTGTGCTGTTGTATGGAGAACAAATTTAAACATCAGAATGTAGTTTACAGATGGTAAAATCTTCTGCAGTCTAGCCACACAATCTTTGTGATTCCACAGGAATTCATGAACACCAGAGAGATTGTGCTGAAAAATTACCCATACTTCCAGATACTGTCCTTCAAGCTATAGCTGTTCACAGAGGAGGAACCAACTTACTGGTTCTGAAACAGTTGGACCAAGAGCAAATCAGAGTATGCCAAGTCAACCCCATGCAGGGCTACAGGCAGTGGTGAGAGTGGCTGGAGAGTGGCCAGGCAGAGAAGGACCAGGGGGCAGTGGTTGATAATAGGCTGAACATGAGCCAGCAGTGTACCGAGGTGGCCAAGAAGGCCAAAGGCATCCTGGCCTGCATCAAGAATAGTGTAGCCAGCAGGAGCAGGGAAGTCATTTTGCCCCTGTACTCAGCACTGGTTAGGCCACACCTTGAGTACTGTGTCCAGTTCTGGGCCCCTCAGTTTAAAAAGGACATTGAGATACTTAAACGTGTCCAGAGAAGGGCAACAAGGCTGGGGAGAGGCCTTCAGCACAAGCCCTATGAGGAGAGGCTGAGGGAGCTGGAGTTGTTTAGCCTGGAGAAGAGGAGGATCAGGGGCGACCTCATTGCTCTCTACAACTACTTGAAGGGAGGTTGTAGCCAGGTGGGGGTTGGTCTCTTCTCCCAGGCAGCCAGTACCAGAACAAGAGGACACAGTCTCAAGCTGTGCCAGAGGAGGTTTAGGCTGGATATTAGGAAGAAATTCTTCATAGAGAGTGATTGCCCATTGGAAATGTGCTGCCCTGGGAGGTGGTGGAGTTGCCGTCACTGGAGGTGTTTAGGAAGAGAGTGGATGGGGCGCTTGGTGCCATGGTTTAGTTGATTAGATAGTGTTGGGTGATAGGTTGGACTTGATGATCTAGAAGGTCTCTTCCAACCTGGTCTGGTCTATTCGATTCGATTTGATTCGATTTGCACTTGTTCTACTTCCTATAGGACTTAAGATATCTTCACTCATATGGTCTTCTGCCTGTTCTCCACTTTTAACTTTTCTTCTGTCCTATTAGTTCTAGAAGTGGAAAAATATAAGCAAAACGAAGGAAACTCCAAATAGCAAGCAGTTACTTACAAGATATAATCCCTTCTCTTAATAAATTGTAAGTCAGTTTTTGCTCCTTCATACTCTCTGATTTTTTTAAAAGGGAATTTTCAGAAGGATTTAGAAATATTATATCATGAAAGAATATAAGGTAGAGAATATTCACCAGAGCCTTTCAAATTTTGATGGCTCTGTTTTACAGAACACAGCAGACAGCAGACAGAGCAACAGGAAGGACAGAAATACACCAAGAAAAGGGGTTTGGAGAGCTTGTTTATGAGACATTATTTCATAACACAGGACTTCAAATCATGAAAGGAATAATTTGAGCTCTTTAAATATGAGAGTGACTTGCAAGCAGTCATTAAGGGTGAAAAAAACAAAGAAAACCTCCCCCTGTAATTATGATAACTCAACTCAATCATGTGATATTTATTGCATCTTTTATTTATAGAATCATAAAATCCTTAAAATTGAATAAGACTTCTAAGATGGTCATCAAGACCAATCATCAACCCAACACCATCATGGCCATTAAACCACATCCCAAAATGCCTTGTCTATACATTTCATGAACACCTCCAGGGATGGTGACATGTCCCATGGAGTCCAAGAATCACAAAATCATTTTGGTTGGAAAAGACCATTGAAATCATCAAGTCCAACTATTATCTAGTTCAACCAAATCTAAGCCATGCTAAGCCATGTCTACAGCACCACATCTCTGCATCTTCTAAACACCTCAGGGATGGTGATTCAACTACCACCTGTAACATTAAATCTATGACAAAAACATAAAAATCCCCAATAAACTATCAGCTCTATGACATTTTAAGAGTTTCTTATACTCAAATAATATTTTTCTTTAAAATTCATCATCCTTTTATTTAGTTGCAAGTCAATCTAGTTGTACATGACCTAAGACATGACATGACTCAGTCTCCATGTCCTTAAATTTAGTGTCTTTGCATATAAGGGAACCACAGAACTTTGGGCTCTATGGAAATAAAAATCACAGAAACATAGAATGATTTGGGTTGGAAGGGATCTTAGAAATCATCTATTTCCAACTCCTCTCCCCCCACCATGGTCATGGGCACCTTCCACTAGGTCATTTTGCTCATGTCCCTGTCCTACCTGGCTCGAACACCTCCAGGGAAGAAGCGTCCACAACCTCCCTGGGCAACTTGTTCCAGAGTCTCACAACCCTCACTGGAAAAAAAATCTTAATATCCTGTACTAATCTACTCTTCTCAAGCTTCATTCCATTCCCTCTCATCCTGTCACTACAAGCCCCTGTAAAAATTCCCTCCCTAGCTTTCTTGTAGGTCCCCACAGCTACTGTAAGGCTGCTCGAAGGTCTCCCCTAGGCCGTAGAGCTGCCTTCAGGTACCTGAAGGGGGTACTCACAGAAGCTGTGCTAGAAGGGGTTTTTTGCCTTAAAACTGTTTATGTTGTCTGAACATAGCGTGATGTTAAAATACTCTGCAAATAAGTGATCTGTTTTGCTGGATGAAATTTTGGAATCACATTCCCTTCATCTGCAATCATGGCTTGAAATGTGCACAAAACCAGAAATAACCTGCCCATTAGAGGAGGAGATAATATGCATCTGTTTTGGTTATGGAAATATATGTGGCCTGTTCAGAGTACTCATTTTCTACTTTCTGGGAGAATGGCATTAGTGCTTCATCCCAGAACCACCACAAAACATCCTTTCTTGTTGCTTTAGAGAGAAAGCAGCAAGCAAGTGCAATATGGTAATTATGGTGAGAATTGTCAAGAATATTACAATGATTTATGCCTGTGTAGAATAATTTAGCTTTCTTTCCACAAAGATCTTATAATGATTGCCTCTTGTTCAGGAAATGCTCTGCCAACTGTCACTGCTCACTCTGTAAATCCTCTTGACCCCATCATAATAACTCATATCCTAAAAAGCTTTCAAGGCTCTTCCTTCTTGACCTTCCTTGTCCTTCCTTGGTCTGGATTGACATGATACCTAGAAACCCATGCTAAATGCATAATGACATGCATTTCTCAGTAATTTATTCCAGTGCAACACTCTTTTCCCCCCCTTTTTTTACAATCTGCCTTCACATAACATGTCAGACTTGGTATAATTTAATCATCAGTAATATTAGCAGAACATACTGAAATTATTAAAAAGGATTATGCTTACTCAGCTTCTGTCCTCTATTATGTGTGAAGAGAATGTCACAAGGGAATGTAGATTACTTAATTAAAACAACCCAACTTTGATGAATGGCTTTTGATTTCAGGAAATAATAGAACAGGTGAATATTTGCTTAGATTATTGACTGTGAAATCAAACCCCAGTGTCTCTGCTCTGTAGGAATGATTATGTGTTTGTAAGAGACATGTTTCTGCTAAGTGATGTTGTAGGTTCTGGGGCCCATGTGTTTCTCTGTCCTGGCTGTTGCAGCTCAGCCTATAGATCCAGTAGTCCCTTACAGGCTAATGGAAGCAGCTGCTGCTTTCCCATTTGGAGCCTCAGTTAGTAGCAAGAATGAGTGTATGACAGAGACACACTCCTGCACACACAGGGGCCACTGTGCCCCTGAATATGTCACCACTAGGACTCATATAAGGGCAAGCACAGCATCACAGACCTCCTAACAGTCCTTGATAAGAAAACCAATATGAAGCAGATGCTTTCATCATAGAATCATAGAATGAACAAGGTTGGAAGAGACCTCAAAGATCATCAAGTCCAACCTGTCACCACAGACCCCATGACTACTAAACCATGGCACCAAGTGCCATGTCCAGTCCCCTCTTGAACACCTCCCTGGATGGTGACTCCACCACCTCCCTGGGCAGCACATTCCAATGGCGAAAGACTCTCTCAGTGAAGATCTTTCTCCTCTCTTCCAGCCTAAAGTTCCCCTGGAGCAGCTTGAGACTGTGTCCTCTTGTTCTTGTGCTGGTTGCCTGGGAGAAGAGACCAACCCCCACCTCTCTTCAGGGAGTTGTAGAGAGCAATGAGGTCTCCCCTGAGCCTCCTCTTCTCCAGGCTAAACAATCCCAGCTCCTTCAGGTTCTCCTCGTAGGGCTTGTGCTTGAGGCCTCTCCCCAGCCTTGTTGCCCTTCTCTGGACATGTTCAAGAGTCTCAATGTCCTTAAATTGAGGGGCCCAGAACTGGAGACAGTACTCAAGGTGTGGCCTAACCAGTGCTGAGTACAGGGGCACAATGACTTCCCTGCTCCTGCTGGCCACACTATTCTTGATGCAGGCCAGGATGCCATTATCTTCCGCATTCCCCCACAGTTTACTAGTGGCTAACTTAGTAGCTAGTTTTAATAACATCTGTTTCTAGGTATGTCTGTAGAAGTGATGGGCTTGAATTGACAATCACTAAATTTGCTGAATAGAATTAGCTTGAAAAAAATGAGGAGCTTTCTCTCAAAAATGAAGGAGTGACAAGAAAAACAAATTTTATCAGCCATTGAAATTCCAGATTCACAAAGATGATAACAACTGTTACATCTTAAAAGTTTTATATTCTTTGTTCTTTTCAAAGGGTAGAATATTCTCCCATTAGCAATGAAAATTAGATTTTGTATGTGGTCTTTGAACTGAATGCAATTACAAAACCTTATTAATATTTTCTCACATCTAACACAATTTTTCATGATATTCCTGCTATGTGGCTCATGGTTATTGGCTTGTTGTTCTTTTTCTTTAATACATGGCATGAATCTTGATGCAGGATGAATTATGAAGACAAAACAAAACAAAACAAAACAAAACAAACAAACAAAACCCCAACCAACAATAAAAGAAGACAAAAAAAAACAAAGACAAAAGAACAAACAATCAAAAACCCCACCACCACCACCAAAAACCAACCAGCCAAAACCCAACCCAAACAGGCTAAGTGGAACTGTCCTTCCAGAGAATGGGCGACCACAATTTTTTCAGGCAACCTGTTCCAGTGTCTCACCACCACAGAATCATAGAATGGTAGGGGTTGGAGGAGGCCTCTAGAGATCATCAAGTCCAATCCCCCTACTAAAACAGGTTTGCCTGGAGCAAGTTGCACAGGAACACATGCAGGAGTGTTTTGAAAGTCTCCAGAGAAGTAGATTCCACAGCCTCTCTGGACGGCCTGGCCCAGTGCTCTGGCACCCTCACAGTGAAGAAGTTTCTCCTTAAGCTCTATTGAAATCTTTGTTCTAGTTGGTACCCATTGCCCCTTGTCCCATCCCTGAGAACCACTGGAAAGAATCCAGTCCCATCCTCATGTCCTCCACCCTTTAGCTATTGATCAGCATAGAGAAAATCCCCCCTTAGTCTTCTCCAGGCTAAAGATCCCCAAGTCTCAGCCTCATCTCATAGGAGCAATGTTCCAGCCAATCCTTGTGGCCCTCCAGTGTCTTTTCTGCAGTAGTTCCCTGTCATTCTTGAACTGGGGAGCCCAGAACTGAGCACAATACTCCAGATTTGGCCTCACCAGGGCAGAGTAGAGAAGGAGGAGGAGAACCAGTGGTCTTTTTTTTAATTTATTTTTATATTTTTCTTTCTCATTGTCATTTGAGAGGCATAGAAGCATTTATGCAAACACCCTCTTTCCTATCTTAGGTCATTAATTAGTGTAGGCAAATTGCCTCCTGGATCTTCTTCCCACTGTCTCCATTTATTGAAGTGAGGAGTCTAACTGTTTAAGTTAATAAATCCTACCACAGGTGGCTTCCTGAAAAACCACAGAAGATGTCTATGGTTAAGCCAAAAATAAGACCATGTGTTTAACCCTAGCTGAGGGCCTTAGCCCTTACGAGCACCCTCCAGGCATGGCAGAAAATTAATAATAATTTAGTGAAAAATATTAGAGAGAAACAAAATACAAAAGGATGGTCTGAAATGAGAAGTTCAGGCTGTGAGGTGCTTGGAGAGGAGGCAGGTGTTTCCCCACGTGTCATTAATTAGCAACTTGAATGCAAACAAACCCTAATTATCTTTATGGGATATTTATCTCAGTAGATATAAATCAAAGATATGATGAAAACGGCAATGTGTTTGGGGGGGAAGTGTCAATAAAAAAAAGAAGAAATTGTGGCTACTACTAAATCTCTTCTTCAAAACAAGGATCAGAGAATCACAGAATCACAATATCACCAAGGTTGGAAGAGACCTCAAAGATCATCAAGTCCAACCTGTCACCACAGACCTCATGACTAAACCATGGCATCAAGTGCTGCGTCCAATCCCCTCTTGAACACCTCCAGGTATGGTCACTCCACCGCCTGCCTGGGCAGCACATTCCAATGGCTAACAACTCTCTGGGAAGAACTTTCTCCTCACCTCCAGCCTAAACTTCCCCTGGCACAGCTTGAGACAGTGTCACCTTGTTCTGGTGCTGGTTGCCTGGGAGAAGAGACCAACCCCCTCCTGGCAACAACCTCCCTTTAGTTAGTTGTAGAGAGCAATAGGGCCTCCCCTGAGCCTCCTCTTCTCCAGGCTAAACAATCCCAGCTCCCTCAGCCTCTCCTTATAGATCATGTGCTCGAGACCTCTCACCAGCCTTGTTGCCCTTCACTGGGCACGTTCAAGTGTCTCAATGTCCTTCTGGCCTTGTCTCTTTAGACTTTGAAGTGTTTTATAGAATCATAGAATTGTTAGGGTTGGATGGGCCCTCAAGGATCATCTACTTCCAACCCTCCTGCCGTGGGCAGGGACACCTCACACATAGATCACATTGCTCAGAGCCACATACGGCCTGGTCTTAAAAACCTCCAGGGATGGGGCTTCTACCCATTTCACCAAAATGATTTGAAAATGGGTATACATTCCTTGTTAAAAGGGAGAAAAAAGTACCTAGGATCCTTTAAAGCAGGTTTTTCAACCTTTGAACGCAGACTTGGGAACCTAGGTGCCCATCATTTAAAAGACTATCACTCGTAGGCATTCCTCATGCATTATGGAATATGTGGTACTTTAAAACACCATTAAATTACTCTAGTAGTCATAAAATCTTTATTGCTCTATAAATTACCTTTTTTTTTTTATTCTTGTTGCTACTGAAGAAATCCTTAACACTGAGAGACTCTCTTGGACTCTTCATATCTACATCACCCATGAGAGATGGTATTACAATTCTGCTGGAGCAGCAAGAAGTAGCAAGGTGATCACTGGAGAAGGGACACCATGAATCTCAGTTACATCTTAGTAGCATTTCTGTGTTGACAGAAATACTACAGAGTACTTAATAATGCTTGATAAAAAGTCCTTGATAAGCTCTTTGATAATCCAGGGTATTTGTTTCCTTACTACAAAGATGAGGTTTGGTTTAATCTTTGTGTCTTTCTTTTTTAATTCTTATGGTGCAAGGATATGAGCATAATCCAGTGAACCTTGTTCTTTTTGACATGAATATATGTCAGTGATTGTCCACTTGTACCTAAAACTGGTCGGGCCACCCCTCAAGTCCTGAGTTCAATTTTGAGGCCCTTAGTACAAGAGTTTGAGGTGCTGGAGAATGTCTAGAGAAGGGGAACGAAGTTGATGAAGATTCTGGAGAACTGGTGTGGTGAGGAGCAGCTGAGGGAACAGGATAATGGATTTAAGTTGCACAGGAGGAGGTTTAAGTTGGGTCTTAGAAGAAACTTCTTGACTGAAAGGGTTCTGAAAGATAGGAAGAGGCTTCCCAGGGATGTGGCTGATTCCCCATCCCAGGAGGTGTTTCAGCGATGTGAAGATGTGGTGCTGAGGGACATGATTTAGCACGAGATTTGGTAGAGTTAGCTAGTGGTTAGAGTCTAGGATCTTGCATGTCTTCCAAACAAAACTACTCTGTGATTTTCATTATTACAGGATATTCTCACAGTTGTGTTCCTGAAAGTGACATGTTTGTCCTCAAGTTCCTCACTGTTGATTCTGATGATTCTGCTTACCATGTGACAGCTTGATATTTACCCTTTTAGAGAATGTTACAGGTAGATTGGAATTGGCAGAGAATAGAATAGAATAGAATAGAATAGAATAGAATAGAATAGAATAGAATAGAATAGGAATAGTATCATAGTATCATAGTATCACAGTATCATGGTATCAGTCAGGGTTGGAAGGATCATCTAGTTCCAAGCCCTCTGCCATGGGCAGGGACACCCTACACTAGATCAGGCCGGCCAGAACCTCATCCAGCCTGGTCTTAAACACCTCCAGGGATGGGGCCTCAACCACCTCCCTGGCTAACCCATTCCAGGGCTTCACCACTCTCATGGGGAAGAACTTCCTCCTCACATCTAGCCTGAATCTCCCCACCTCCAGCTTCATTCCATTATAGAATATTCTATTATATTAATTCTATTATAGACTAGACTAGACTAGACTAGACTAGACCAGGTTGGAAGAGACCTTCAAGATCATCATGTTCAACCTATCATCAAATACCACCTAATCAACTAAACCATGCAACCAAGCACCCTATCAAGTCTCCTCCTAAACACCTCCAATGATGGTGACTCCACCACCTCCCTGGGCAGCCCATTCCAATGGGCAATCACTCTCTCTGTGTAGAACTTCCTCCTAACCTCCAGCCTAAACCTCCCCTGGCGCAGCTTGAGACTGTGTCCTCTTGTTCTGGTGCTGGTTGCCTGAGAGAAGAGACCAACCTCTGCCTGTCTACAACCTCCCTTCAGGTAGTTGTAGAGAGCAAGAAGGTCACCCCTGAGCCTCCTCCTCTCCAGGCTAAGCAACCCCAGCTGCCTCAGCTTCTCCTCATAGGGTTTGTGTTTTCAATTTTATTTATTTTTATTTTTTTTAATGGTAGGCCATTGAGACTTCATAGAGGCATTTCCTAAAGGGCAGACCTCATGAGAGAGAAAAGCAGCCAAAAAAAAAAAAAAAATTATTTCTCAAAGAAAACTCAGGGAAAATTAAATAAATCAGTGTTTTCTGCAGAAAGTGCTTGAAAAAGGGAAAACATTCTTCCTCTGTAGAGATTGGGCTATACTAAAGAACAATATAATCGATCTGATTTGTATTCCCAGAAGATAACTTGAAAGGTCATCTGGTTCTTCGTTCCATTAAAACAGAAAAACTTTAGAAAAGGTTAGAGCAATTTTAGTTCTCCAGTGTTTTTTGTTTGTTTGTGTTGTTTTGCCTTTTTTCTGTTTGTTTGTGTTGTTTTGCCTTTTTTTGTTTGGTTGGTTGGTTGGTTTTGGTTGTTGTTTTTTTTCCCCAGCTTACTATTTGGATAAAAGAATAAGCATTTACATTATGGATCTCATAGAGAATCTCAACTCAGAACTGCTCACCTTGCTAAAATGACAGCATGGAAATGTATTACTTATCAGCAGGATGAATTAAACTTTCTTGTTTGGTTGTTGTTTTCATGTTACAATGGTTGACAGTGAACTATATTGAGATAAGGGAATTATTTTGGGGGGAGTGATTATCCACAATCATAGAATTCTTTCTGTTGGAAAAAACCCTAAGATCATCCATGTCTCATTTCAGTGCCTCACCACCCTCATAGTAAAGAATTTCTTCCTATTGTCCAATCTGAATCTACCCTGCTCTAGTTTAAAACCATTGCCCTTGTCCTATCACCACATGCCCATATAAAAAGTCCCTCTGCAGCTTTCTTATACGTCTCCCGTATATGTGCATGTTATCTCAGTTAATGAAAATATGCCATGCTGGCCTGCCAAACAGGTGAAAGAGGGAGACTTGTGAAGATAAGGAAACCCTGTTTTGTCCAAAACCAAGGAATCAAGGCTAAAAAAAAATCAAAACACAAAAACCATGCAGCTACGCTGGTATTAAGTCAGCCGTTGAACTCAGTGATCTTAAAGGTCTTTTCCAACCAGAACTGTTCTATGATTCTATGATATGTGACTGTTACTCAACTTGCCACTCAAATTGTGCTGAATGTTCACCTAGGAGGCAGACATCTGCAAATATCAAAAGTCTCAAAAAGTATCAAAAGTCTCAAAAGCCGTGAGAGAATCATCTTTCTGCTGGTAAAGACTGGGGATTTAGCAGAAATCAGGATGGCCAACAGATCCTCTTCCTCCTCCTAAGACAGACATGTCCTCTTGTACACCCAATATAGGGCTGAATTTTTGCTGCCCTTCTGTTATATATCAGTGTTAATACAAAGAGTTTCATCTCCAACTTTGTCTGTTACCCAGGATTTATTAACTCCAGTTCCATCACCTGCAGTTGGTGCATTTATCACCCGCAATCCCAAATCTGTTTAATCTGTTGCCTTAATAAATTAAACCTATTAATTATTTTCACTTGCTGAACCTGTCTCAGTGCAAGTCCTTACTGGGGTACTGTGAAAAAGAGGCTAACATTCATTTTGTCAAACATTTCCAGTAAGAGTTCTGGGGCTGTGAGACAGGCAGGCATCGGGATCTTACCCATAACATGACACAGATACTTACAGATCTTCTTGGGATTTGCCCTGGCTGAAAAAAAAACAAACCTCATTTTAAATAAATCAGAGTCACAGAACAGATGGGAAAACTATGTAAGGTCACTCAGTGGAAGTCCAAAAGGGAGCAGCAATGTCTCAGTTGTTAGCTCTGTGGCCAGCATAAGTAAATACCATTATCTCTTTAGCAGCAGAAGGTGAGGATGGCACTGTCATCTATGTGTGGAACATTAAGGATAGAAACAAGTCAGTCAGGTTAAAAACTTTTTCTGCTCCCCTTTCTAAAATAACCAAAGCCAAAAATGAAGTTACAAATGTTGGTGGACAGCTGTTGTGGTGAGGGATGTGTTGAAAGAGCTGTCAGACAGCTAAAGGAGGGGGAATAAGATAAAATGCTTCCTATTTTCTCTACTCCCAAAGGTACTACAGTCAGAATAGGCAAGCAGAAAAAAAAATTAAAAATTAAAAAGAGCCACTGTAAGATCATAACTATTTCAGTTACATGTGATTTTCATCCAAAGAAGTCTTTGACCTTTGATATACCCCTGTTTTATAACAGCAAATATTTCTCAAGTGACTCCAGCACTACCACTTATGGCTCAGTTCATTAATTTAAATCCACTATAAATGCCTTTTTTTTTCTCTCTCTCTTTCTTGTCAGTATTCTTTTTTAGCTAAGTAAAAGAGATTTTAAGAGTATGAGTGTCAGAAGGAGAATGAGGAAGGGTTAGAGGGAAAGAAGTGGTAAAATTGAAATAAATTTATTTTGGAATGGCCTGACATGAGAGAGAATTCTTAATCCCTTGTTTTCCTTTTTGTTTTTCCCCTTAAGAACTGTTTCTTTTGTGATGGCATGAAGACCTTCACTGACTCCTCTTCCTGTTAGCAAAGAGTTCTGGTACATTAAACTTAAACAACAAACGAACATTACAAATTGCATGTGAATGTTGGAGTTGCATAAGCTAGGGAATCTTTCATGGAAAAAGAACAACTGTGTCACTTTCTCTGCCACTGTGCTCTCTGAGGGGTGCTGTGAAGAAAGGACCACTCAGCTACGTTCCAAAACGTGTGTCTTGAAGGACACTACACTAAAAGCAAACTTATTCTTTCTTTTTGAGCTATTCAAAATGAGACTAGCTAAGCAAAAAGTAACTATCCATGGGAAATAAAAATGGTTCATGGAATTCCAGGGGGAAGAAAAACAAAGCCTCAGGCTCTCAGCAAGTACGTTTTTCACCTTTTCAATAGTAGAAACACCATTCAGCTAATGGCATTGGTCTTTACCCCAGGTAAGCAGGTATGGGGTGGGAGGAAATGGTCTCAGGTTGCACCAGGGGAGGTTTCGGTTAAATATTGGGGGGGAAAAAATCTTTATAGAGAGTGGTCAAGCATTGGAACAGGCTGCCCAGGGAGGTGAGGGAGTCACTATCCCTGGAGGTGTTCAAGAAACTTGTAGACATAGCACTTTGGGACATGGTTTAGTAGGCATAGTGGTGTTGAGGTGATGGTTGGACTTGATCATAGATGTCTTTTCCAACCTTAATGATTCTATGATTCCATGAAGATAAAACCCAAACAATGATGTGCAGATAATTAAAACACTGACCAGCAACAGGTTTAGTTAGTTGGAGTTCAATGTCAGTAAGAATCATTAAATAATTTTAAACTTTATACACTGCTTGCTTTCTCTTATGTTGCATTCTCATTCAATTAATAGAAATTATGCAAAATAAAAGAAATCATAAATGTATTCGTTACAAATTGGGAAGGAAAAACATAAGAAAAGGGAAAAGAACCCTAGTACATTCAGAATTTATATTTTTACTAAAACTTGATTTGTGAAAAGAATGTGCTCCATATTAGAAAATTCCTGACTAACTGTTCTCAGGCTTTTAAAAATCTGGTAGTTTTGAGATGATTTGAAGGAGGTTCCAGGGAGCTGGAGAGGGACTTTTGACAAAGGCATAGGGTGACAAGAAAAGGGGCAATGGCTTCAAACTGGAAGGATCTGGATGAAGATGAAACATGAGGAAGAAATTCTTCCCCATGTGGGTGGACCTGCTTTTCCAGAGAAGCTGTGGAGATTCCAAGCTTGGATTGGACCTTGAGCAACCTGGTGTGGTATTCCCGTGTGGGGCAAGAGGATTAGACTTAGATGATCATTAAGGTCCCTTCCTACCCAAAGAATTCTATGATATAGTTTGCAGAGGTTATTCAGCTCTAAATTGGGCACTGCAGAACACAACACTTCCCATCAAGAAATCCAATAATTTATTTATGTACTAGAGCTAGATACAAAAAAACTATTTTGTGCTGCCTTTTCTTCCCTGCTCCCTTTCTGTCTAAGTGTAAGTGATTCTTCTACTAACTAATCGGATTATTATTGCTAGGCTTCCTCCTGAATGATCTTAGAAGTCTCTTTTTTAGCCATTTCTCTGTTGCTTTCATCTTAATTGTAGTTTCAGTCAAGCAGACTGCTAGCTAAAAAAAAAATCTAAAAAGAATTATTAAAGATGTTTTGTTAGTGCCTAAGTAAGTATTTTATATTGTATGTACCTGGCTTTTAGAAATCTCTTTTCAACCCTTCTGTGGCTTTTGTCTCATTCTAACTCCACAGCCTCTACTGATTGCTCTTTGTTACGCTGCTGCTGCTTTATTTTTGCTATTACAACTAACTGAAGAGGCAACAGAGAAATATCATTTTGTCCTACCTACTTTAAAAGGCTCCTCCACATCTGGCAGAAGTGTGCCACCAGTTTAGTTTAAGCAGGCATAAAAGTAGTCACAGGAAACGTCTGGCAAAGATGCTGAAAATTTCAAAGGCAGCAAAGCAGATTAAGAATAAGTAGAGAAATAAATATACTGGCAGAAGTACATGTCTAATTCAGAGAAAATATCACCATGACTTTTATATTCATGTCTGTATCAGAATATGGAAGTATGACAGTACTGACCTATTCATCTTGTTGATTTTTTTCCCCTTTTCCTTTTGTTGTTGTTTTTATTGTTCTTGTTGTTTTTCTGGGATCAATCATTACCAAGTCTAAGCAACACAGAAAGTTGTGTATGGCTTCTCCTTGTATTAAATTACTAATTCCACATGTTATGCTTATCAACAAGTAGCATTTGATAAGTCCATTGTTCTAAAGCTGGCTTTTTAATTATTTTCTTTTCTTTCCATTTTCCTTTCTACTGTGCTCTGGTGAGATCCCACCTGGAGTACTGCATCCCGTTCTGGCACCCCAAAAGAAGATGGACATCAAACAGTTGTATCTGGTCCAGAGGAGGCCATGAAAGCAATCAGAGGGCTGGAGCACCTCCCCTATGGGGATGGACTGGGATTGGGTTTGTTCAGCCTACAGAAGAGAAGGCTCAAGGCAGACTTTATAGCAGCCTTCCAGTACCTGATGGGGGCCTGCAAGAAAGCTGGGAGATTTTACCTGGGCTTTTAGGACAAGAGGGAATTAATTAAAGCTTGAGGAGGGCAGATTTAGACTGGATATTAGGAAGAAATTTTTTACAGTGAAGATGCTGAGACACTGGAACAGGTTGCCTGGGGAAGCCCTAGTTGCCCCCTCCTGTTCAAGACCGGATTGGATGAAACTTAGAGCAAGCTGTTCTAGTGGAAGGTGACCCTGTCTGTGCTGGGGGTGTGAAAGAAGCTGAAGGTCCCTTTCAACCCAAAACCCAAATCCCTTCTATGATTCTGTCATTCTATGATTCTGATTTTCAGGTATGAATGAAGCAGGACTAGGATAACTCTTTTATTAGAGCATTTTCACATTAGGAATTTCAGTTTTGTCTGGTTTTACTCATAATCCAAAGACACTCATAGAGAGTTAAATCTATTATAATTTCAAATAATATCTCTGGTCTAAATGCTACTACAGGATGGATTGGTAAAAAGTTGCTACAGCTATTCCATGACAAATAAACCCATTTAGCTTTTAATTTGTTATTCAGTGACATCAGGGACAATCAATGTTCCACTCATCTTGGAGAAAGACCTCACAGAAACACACAGATGTTTTATGTACCCTATATAATAGCAATGTGCACTTCAGAATAAAATATTCACCAAATCTACTGCATTATAACTTCAGTTATCCTGGGAGCTATTTCATCAAAATAGCTCTGCTTAAGTGTGTAGCAAGAGGAAACATTAAAACAAAATATCTTCAGAGTTTCAGGAAGAAAGAATGGTAGGAATTTTTCCTGACAAAGAGAAAGGAAAAAGAATGGGGGATGTTTGGATTGGAAGATCCCTTCCAGCTCAAACCCTTCTATGATTCTATGATGCTATTATTTCAGGGTAAGAGGAAATGGCCTCAGGTTGCACCAGGGGAGGTTTAGGTTGGATATTAGGAAAAATACACTTTACTGAAAGAGTGGTCAGGCATTGGAACAGGCTGCTCAGGGTGGTAGTGGAGTCACCATCAATTAAGGTGTTCAAAAAACATGTAGATGAGGCATTCAGGACATGGTTTAATGGACATGAGGTGTTAGGTTTTGTGGCTGGGCTTGGTGGTCTTAGCAGTCTTTTCCAACATTAATGATTCTATGTTTCTATTCTATGAATGAGCTATCTGCAATCTTTTTCTAGAATGATTTTTCCCCCCAAATGGGGATGGTAGAATAGAATAGAATAGAATAGAATAGAATAGAATAGAATAGAATAGAATAGAATAGAATAGAATAGAATTAACCAGGTTGGAAGAGGCCTTTGAGATTATCAAGTCTAACCTATCATCCAACACCATCTAATCAACTAAACCATGGCACCAAGCACCCCATTCAGTCTCTTTCAAAACACCTCCAGTGATGGTGACTCCACCACCTCCCTGGGCAGCCCATTCCAATGGCAAATCACTCTGTCTATGAAGAACTTCTTCCTAACATCCAGCCTAAACTTCCCCTGGCACAGCTTGGGACTTTATCAAAAGGTCGTTCATCAGAAAGCCATCAGAAATTAGATAATGTTTGTAGAAAATAAAAACTAATATTTTTTTAAGCATTCCTGGACAAACCTTCAGTGACCCAATGAGTTTTCCAACATAACATTTCCCTAGATATAGAGTATTTCTAACACAAACCCCTTACTCTCGTGTGACTTTACCTGTGCTGAAATGGAAATGGTAACTGTAATTAGCAGCAGACTTGGTATCACAGATATCACAGAAACATTCAGGTTAGAAAAGACCCTCAGAATCACCAAGTCCAGCTGCTAACCCTACTCTATAACCATATCCCCAGGTACCACATTCAAACCACCTTTAAACACATCCTGGCTTGGTGATTCAACCACTTCCCTGGGCAGGACATTCCAATTCTTGATCACTCTTTCTGTGAAAAAATATTTCCTAATGTCCAGTCTCAACGTACCTAGTTGTCACTTGAGGCCATTCCCTCTTGTTCTATCACTAATTGCCTGTGAGAAGAGACCATCACCAGCCTCTCCACAACATCCTTTCTGGTAGTAATGTAATGGTTGCACTCAGTGACCTTAAAGGTGTATTCCAAGCCACACTGTGTTTGTATGAAAGTCCTGGCTGCTTTTTTTCTTGCAGCAAATAGTGTGAGTCTGAGGATATTCTTCTTATAAATCTGAACTGAGTTTCAGGTTTTCCTCTTATAGTCTACATTCCATGACAGATATATAATCTAGTGCTCACCTACAGGGAGTGAACTCAGCAGGATATTGATGTTTGGAAAGGAACTGAAGGATGTGCTTTGTTTCCACATTTTTCCTGACACTTTCTGTAGGCAAGTTTTCAATATTGTATTTGAGAGAAATGGAGGAGGTTGAGTGAACATTTAAAACTGTTTTATCAAAGCACAGAATATGAAAATCTTGATTTTACCAACCTGAATCAACAGAGTCATGAACAGATTAGATGACTAGCTCGGCCACTACAAGGCAGTGCCACATGGTTCCCCAGCTGCCGTAACTCTTGCCCATGAGATCACACTGAAGAAACTCTTCAATGATCACAGAATCAGAGAATCAGAAAATCAGGGAAGGGTTTGGGTCAGAAGGGACATTGAAGATCATCTAATTCCAACCCTCCTTAGCATGAGCAGGGGCACTTTCCACTCGACCAGCGTGCTCAAGGCCCTCTCCAACCCGGCCTTGAACACCTCCAAGGAGGGGCCATTTAAAACCTCCCTGGGCAACCTGTTTCAGTGTCTCAGCATGCTCTAGTCTTAATCTACCTTTTCAAGCTTCAATCTATTCCCCCTCATCCTATCACTACAAGCCCTTGTAATAAAAGGTCTCTTCCTTGCATTGTTGCAGACCCCTCAGGTCTCCCCAGAGCCTTCTCTTCTCCAGGCTAACCAGTCCCAGCTCTTGTCTGTCCCCATAGGGGAGGTTTTCCAGCCCTCTGATCATCTTTGTGGCCTCCTCTGGACCCTCTCCAACAACAGTTCCATGTCCTTCTTGTGAGAGGTGATCCATCTCTCTGAGGAATTTCAGTGTGACATTGATAAAGACCACACTCTGTGGACATTGTGAACTCTTCAAGAAATATCAAGACGTGCCTCAAGATTCAAATCGGTTTGTGTCCATGACCCCACACATTTAAGTGGTGTAAAGATTACCACAGTGATTTGATCTTTTTGAGCACTGCTGGCAAATGGTGATTATAAATGCAGGTTGTATCCTATACTAATCTGTCTATAACATGAAATCTTTGATTAAACCCCCCTATATTCTGTGTTTCATACAGAGATTAATATGAAGTCACTGATAGAAATGCAGATAAGTAATTAATTTTCTCACTCTAGTTCATCATTGATGACCCACCTTGACACCATTCCTGTGGATTCTGTAAACTGTTTTCTGCCAAATATTAAAAATACCTCTCAGAAATTATACCTTTGTTGCAGCTGAATGTGCTTTGCTGATTTAAGTCAACCCCTGTGAAAAGCTAAAGCAGCTGAAATTGCCCCATCTCCACAATCAAATGAGTCATCTGCGTGATTAGCTATGCAATAAGTCAGGTGAAAGGACACAGAATTAATACTTGAGAGCCTGACATTGGATACTGAAAGCAGGGAAGACTGTATCTATACCAAATATTTGCTTTCTGGATAAATTCTCATCTGCCTCTTTACACAGGATGGGAACATTATGGTTTACATCACATTTGATTTTGATGCCTCATAAAGAGTTGCCTACAGTTTTTTTGCTCTTTTCACTTTTGCTGCATTTTTTGCAATAAAATTGTAACACTTCAATAATTTTCCTTTTACTTGTGTCCAGCATCATTATGAACACAATCCATTGGAACCCAGTAGTTAGTGCTGTTACAGTAATTTTGGTTCTTCCCTCTATTGCTTTAAATGATATCCAAATTTAAAGATGAACATATTCTAGGAGAAAATAAGCAAGAACAAATTGACTTGATAGTTTTATGCTACTTATCTTCTCTATCTCAGCTGCAATTTTCCAAGGGCCTGAAAATCTACACAGAGATCCAGTGGAGTGCAACAATAGGTTCTAAGTTTTTCTTCTTCATGGTCCTTCACAGTAACACAGTATCAGAGTACATTAGAGGTTGGAAGGGACCTTAAGAGATCATCAGGTCCAAACCCCCTGCCAAAGCAGGATCATTTAGGGCAGTCCACACAGGAATTCATCCAGGTGGGTTTGGAAAGTCTCCAGAGAAGGAGACTCCCCAGGCTCCCTGGCATCCTGTTCCAGTGCTCCATCACTCTCACTGTATCAAAGTTTCTCCTCAAGTTGTGGTGAAATCTCATACGCTCAAGCTTGTACCTGATGGTTCTTGTCTCATTAGTGTGCACCACTGAAAAAAGCTTGTCCCCCTCCACTTGACACCCACCCCTCAGACATTTATAGACATTGATGAGATCTCCTCTCAGTCTTCTGTTCTCAAGACTAAATAGCCCCAGAGACCTCAGTCTCTCTTCACAGGGGAAATACTCAAGTCCCCTAATCATGCTCACGGTTCTCCACTGCATTCTCTCCAGCAGGTCTCTGTCTCTCTTGAACTGGGGAGCCCAAACTGGACACAGTATTCCAGGTGTGGTCTCACCAGGGTGGAGTAGAGGGGTAAAAGAACCACCTTAAACCTGCTGGACACACACCCTTCTTGATGTATCTCAGGATACCATTGGCTCTCTTGGCCACAAGGGCACATTGTTGTTCCATGGAGAACTTGCTATCCACCAGCATTCTATGGGCTTTCTCTGTGGAGCTGCTTTCCAGCAGGGCAGCCCCTAACCTGTACTGGTACATGTTGTTATTTCCCCAGATGCAGGACCCTGAACTTGTCCTTATTGAACTTCATGAGGTTTGCCTGCACTCAGCTCTCCAGCCTGTCCAGATCTCATTGGATAGCTGCACAGCCCAACAGGGTGCCAGCCACCCCATTCCCCCCAGTTTTGTATCATCAGCAAACTTGCTGAGGGTATGTTCAGTCTATTCATCTAGGTCATTGATTAATGTATTGAACAGAACTGGCCCTAGTAATAATCCCTGGCAAACACCACCAGCCACAGGCTTCCAACTGGACTCTGCACTTTGAAGAGTTATAGAATCATGTAATTGTTTCTGTTGGAAAAGACCTTGAAGGGCATCAAGTCCAAACATCAATCTAAGACCACCATGGCCATTAAACCATGCCCCAAGGTGCCATGTCCACATGTGTTTTCAAACCTTTGTGGGCAGCCCATTCAATGCCTGACTATTTTTTTGTACCTTCCCTGGTACAGCTTCAGACCATTCTGTCTTATTCTATCACCTTATACTAGGGAGAAGAGATCACCCCTCACCTCACTCCAACCTCCTTTCAGGAAGGTGTAGAGAGCAATGAGGTCTCACCGCAGCTCCCTCAGGCACTCCTGACCAGACCTGTTCTCCAGACCCTTCATAGTTTCATAGTTTCATAGTTTCAGTCAGGGTTGGAAGGGACCTCAAGGATCATCTAGTTCCAAACCCCCCTGCCATGGACAGGGACACCCTACACTAGATCAGGCTGGACAGAGCCTCACCCAGCCTGGTCTTAAACACTTCCAGGGACGGGGCCTCAACCACCTCCCTGGATAACCCATTCCAGGGCTTCACCACTCTCATGGGGAAGAACTTCCTCCTCACATCTAGCCTGAATCTCCCCACCTCCAGCTTCATTCCATTCCCCCTTGTCCTATCACTCCCTGATAGCCTGAGAAGTCCCTCCCCAGCCTTCTTGTAGGCTCCCTTCAGATACTGGAAGGCCAGAATGAGGTCACCTTGGAGCCTTCTCTTCTCCAGACTGAACAGCCCCAACTCCTGTCCTCATAGGAGAGGTGCTCCAGCCCTCTGATCATCCTCGTGGCCCTTCTCTGGACACCTTCCAGCACCTCCAGATCCCTTTTGTAATAGGGGCTCCAGAAATGGACTCAGTACTCCAGGTGGGGTCTCAGCAGAGCTGAGTAGAGCGGGAGAATCACCTCCCTTGATCTGCTGGCCACAATTCTCCTGATGCAGCCCAGGATCTGATTGGCTTTCCGGGCTGCAAGTGCACATTGAGAGCTCATGTTGAGCTTCTCGTCCACCAGCACCCCCAAGTCTCTCTCCTCTGGGCTGCTCCCCAGCCAGTCCCTGCCCAGCCTGTATTCGTGCCTGGGATTGCCTCGACCCAGATGCAGGACCCTGCACTTGGTCTTGTTGAAGCTCATGAGGTTGGCTTGTGCCCACCTCTCCAGCCTGTCAAGGTCCCTCTGGATGGCATCCCTTCCCTCCAGCCTGTCTGCTGCACCACACAGCTTGGTGTCATCAGCAAACTTGCCATTCACTGGACACACTCCAGCAACTCCACATTATTCCTGTAATGAGGAGCCCAAAACAAAATCAAGGGTTCATGTCCTTTTGTCTCTTATCAGTAATAAAAGCATCTTAGACTTTTGTGTAAACTTTACATGAAAGAAGAACATTAATGGTGCCAAGTATGTGACTAAAATAAAGCACGACATTGTGTTTCCTCTGCATTTTGCTCCAAGACAGCAGAAAGCACTGATAATTTTTCAGATAGCTGAAACTATTAACTGGGAAAATAAAGAAACAGGAAAGAACAAGAAAGCAAGCTCAACAAATCAACCAGCAGCATATATAGAAAGTTCAGGCAGTACAGTCTGCAAGCATCATTTGCAAATTATAGTATTAAAATTCTAGTCAAAGGTTTCAGCGCCAATTATTTCAATGAGAAATGGAAGTGACAGAGTTGGAAAGCCTCTAGTGACAATATCTATAAATGAAGGGAAAAAAGGCTGGAAATTTAACCTGATATCATGACAGTGTCTCAGGGCTATATTTTGTGGATTTTATTCTCCTTTCTGCCCTCCTCAGAACTGAATATTGAGTTACATGTGTATTTCCCCTTCATCTGTGCTTTTATGAGTTAAAACTGACCTGTGTCCATTCACATTCTGCTGATTCTATCATCCTAATAGCCTAGGCATGTGCCCATGGTAGCACTGCATAAACTATACCCGGCTGTACAGACAAGCCTGTATCTAACACGAAATGTTCATGCCAGCAAAACTCTCTGCTTGATTTCTTTCTGTGTGATGTGTTCTCAGGGCATGGAATCATTTTGCACAGTCGAATGATAACTGTCACCCCCCAAAAAAAAGAATTTCTTCAGGTTCTGCAGATAATGGATTACAACAGAGTGCCTTAGGTGTGCTATCCATTTCCATAAGATGTAAGACTTGCAGGCATTAACTGGCTGGGTCGTTGGAGCACAGTTCCAAAGAGTTTTCTATTAAAATGATATTAAAACTTGCAGCAGTTATAGCTCACATGATGTACACATTGACATAAACAAACAAATCCTTTCCCATCAGTCAAGGTGATTTTTTTCTCTCAGCACTCAAGATGAGGGCAAAATTCACAGAGTGATAGAGATTTTAAAGCAGTTAAGGCGTGTCCAGTGAGAAAAAATTGTAATAATGGCAGGGAAAAAAATATTATGAAGTCTTCAGAAGGCAAGTTACATGAAGAAAAAAAGTAATAAAAAAGTCTTATGGTTTTCAAGAAAAAATATGGAATTTTCTAAAAAAAAAAACCTAAATAAATGTATTAAATTATCAGAAAATTATTAAATTTCTACAGACTTAATAATTAAATTCACAATAATTGCAGATAAATGTGATGAAGTCTTCAGAAGAGACCTTACAGAGAGTCAAACAAGTCTCATTCAGTTTTAAGGAAAAAGCTTACAAATTGCTACAAAAGTTATTTATTACATAAAATGTTGTTGCACAGAAGCTGTTGAAGTAGTTTCCCACACACACACACACAAAGATTTTTCAGGAGGATCCATCTCTTGTGATATAGATTAACTAATAGTGAAAGAGATTCTTTACAGTGAGGGTGATGAGACACTGGAACAGGTTGCCCAGGAAGGTTGTGGATGTCCCCGCCCTGGAGGTATTCAAAGCTAGGTTGGACAAGGCCTTGAGTAACTTGGTCTAGTGGAAAATGTCCCTGCCCATGGCAGAGGAGCTGGAACTAGAAGATCTTGAAGGTCCATTCCAACCCAAACCACTCTATGATTCTGAAGAAAACTAAAAACAGATAGAGATAGAATGGAAAGAGGAAATCCACTTCCCAGGAAACACTAAACAAGTGATGGAGGTCCACAGTGAGCATCCCTACTAAATGTCCTCTCCTGGGCTACAGGTGATTCCCCTTCAATCTTTTCCCAGAGTAACTATAAACTTTACATGAGGATCTGCCCCAGATTCCTGTGGACTATTCCTATTTATAGTGATGTTCTTGGTGTCTAGAGAGTATTCAGGTCAGAAGCAGATGCTTAGATGCTAGCAGCTTCTTAATTTGTAGAAGCATAGACTCATAGGACCATAGAATCATAAAATCTTTTCAGCTGGAAAAGATCCTTGAGTCCAACCATCAACTCAACACCACCATGACCATTAAACCATGTCCAAAAATGCCATTTCCACACATTTCTTGATCATCTCCAGGGATGGTGACTCCAACAGCACCCTGGACAGCCTGTTCCAATCTCTGACCACCCTTTCAGGAAAAAATTATTTTCTAACATCCAATCTAAACCTCCCCTGGCACAACTGGGGGCTATTTCCTTGTGTGCATACACATTATTAGAGTGCATATTATACATCAAAAGCCACAACTGGGGCAGGAACAGTGGAGAAAGAAAGAGTGATGCAGTGGAAGCAACAGTCACCTCCCAGGAAAACCCACAATAATATCAGTATTTGCAGGTGCAGAGCCATGAAAAACAGGGAAAGATGTTGCCACAAAAGATCTGGAAAATGCAGCACCACAGCAGCTTCCAGACAGGGTGCAGAGCTGCAAGTGCAAGGCAGGCTGCTGAGATATAGGCAGAGGTCTCTTAGCAATAAAAACTAATCCGTCATTTTAGAGGTCTTTCCCAACCAAAACAATTCTATGATTCTATGATAAATTTTCTATTTCTATGGATTTAGATATTTTCAATTTTGCATCTCCCTAGTATCAAGTGACAGGAGGAGAGAAACTGGCCTCAAGTTGCAATAGGGGAGGTTTAAGTTGGACCTTAGGACAAGTTTATTTGCTGAAAGAGTGGTAGACATGGCATGTGTTTTTAAACACTGCCAGGGACAGTGAGTCCACCACCTCCCTGGACAGCCTGTTCCAATGCTTGACCACTCTTGCAAGAAATAATTTCTTTTCTAATATCCAGCCTAAGTCTACCCTGGTGTAACTTGAGGCCATTTCCTTTCATTGTATCACTGGTTACTAGGAAAAAGTATCCAACACCCACCTGGCTCCGACCTCCTTTCAGAGAGTTGTGGAGAGGCAGAAGGTCTCCCCTCAGACTCCTTTTCTCCAGTTCATTAACATAACAGATAAACTGCTGCATTTTTCTGGACATAAAAAGAATTAAGTGGCCAGAAATGTATAATCCTCACAGATTACACATTACTGGAAATTTAAGAGAGAGGCTCTTGAAAATGTTTTCTGCAATTCTCCCTCCAATTTTTTGTTGTCTTCCACAGGGTGGGGGAGGGAAATTCCTAAGCCAAATACCTGATTAGGAAAGCTATGCAGACTATTTACAGACCACATAATTTAACAATGACATTTGTAGTATCACTATGCACATTCCTTCAAAGATAATTGAATCCACTGGAATTCATCGATGCTTATCAGATTGCTAATTAACATATGCATTATTTTGTTGATTTTGTTCTGAATTTGTATGGGAAAAGGCTGTTCTGATGTTTGTTGCTGAACAAAAGGAGCAAAATAAGCTGCCAGTCTTTTACATGCTTGTAACATAACCATGCACCCTTTAACTTCAACATTTAGAAGAGTATCAGGATATTTCAATCTATAGGTCTTAATTCAGAAGTCAGAGATGAGGCCTGGAGAAATTAAAGATTAAACTTGATGGGACCCTGAACAGCCTGATGCAGTTGGGGGATAGGATAGGATAGGATAGGATAGGATAGGATAGGATAGGATAGGATAGGAATGGAATGGAATAGAATAGAATAGAATAGAATAGAATAGAATAGAATAGAATAGAATAGAATAGAATAGAATAGAATAGAATAGAATAGAATAGACCAGACCAGGTTGGAAGAGACCTTCAAGATCTTAGTGTCCAACCTATCACTCAACACCACCTAATCAACTAAACCATGCAACCAAGCACCCTAGATGTTCCCAGGTGTTCCAAGCACCAAGATGTTCCTGCTTTCTGCAGAGGGGTTGGACAAGATGACCTTGGAGGTTTATAGACGCATGATTGCATCAGGTTAGAAAGGACCCTCAATGGTCATTGGTTGATGGGTTGGACACGATGATCTTGAAGGTCTCTTTCAACCTGGTGTACTGTATTGTATTGTATTGTATTATGTTGTCCAATATCCTGCAAACAGCAGGGATAGCTCCAGGTAGATCCATGGTCTCTTCCAAAACAATGCATTCTGTGATTTTGTGTTGTCCTTAAATATTATCAACATTTCCATTTATATCAGTCCCAGTTTCTGATTTTCATGAAGCAAGAGAAATAATCCTTCCCATTTTTTGGAGCAGAACTTTTACCATTTCACAAAACTAAGTAAAGAATCCTCCCATTTTTGAAGCAGAACTTTTACCATTCAGGACACACATAACTGATATAAAGCTTGCTTACTCTATACATTTAACTGCCCTGATGGCTATTTACAAAAGAAGAGATTTAGGACCAAGGAAGAGATTCTCAGATCTCTGGTAGCTAAAGGTTTTTGCAGACAAGAACCTGAAAAACAGCTGATTTGAAACAAAGATCTGGCTCGTTATATTAAAGGTTAATGCAGTTGTCTTTTGCTATCTTTCCATATAAATGGTTTTCATTCTGACTCCATCCCTTGCTTTACCAACACCAAGATATGCATTAGTCAGGGGACTTCATAAAAGTCTCCTCATGCCCAGAGCTGCCGATCTTCACTTTCTGCAGTTCAGTGGCTATTTAATTTTAATTGCTCCCCAAGCTTAGGCCATTTCTGGATGGCAAAAGCAGGGCAAGAATCACTCACTGCTCCTTTGAAGTTGGCAAAGCCTGTATTCAGATTGCCTCAGGCTCTCATTCTTACATTTATGTGAAAATGTAAGCCGCTGAGCACTTCTGTTGAACATCCACAACACTAACTTAACATTAAAAGTCTTGTAAAGTGCAACACGATTTTTTCCCCCTGTGGATTTCATGGTAAGGATGATATTAAAATAAATAAATAAATAAAAATGTGGGGGGGAGGGGTGGAATCCATGGTAATGAGTTTGGATCTGTGTAAATTTCAGATCACATTGCATAATCTCTTCACTCAACTTCTTAGCTGAGATTATTCTATCTGAGTGTAGCCCCCCAGTTGCACACTACAAGAAAATCCCAACTAGACTCACAGTATGCAAAACTTTCTCACAAAGCAAAAGCAATAAATGTTGCCCTGTTGATGGCTTCACAGAAAGATGGGAGAAAGCATTTTTACCTTGTCTCCTCATCCTTCTTTCCTTGCCAACAGCAAAATTCAGGCTTCATGAAGGAAATCACTTCGAGCTCTGAGAAAATTGAAAGAGTGAATCACTGCAGGAGGTAAGCTGAAGCTGATGGTGGTGCAGAGAATAACATATTCCCTTGTGGAGGTTTCTTCATGGGGAATGCTTTTCAACAGCAAAAAAAAAAGAAGTGTACAATGATACAAAAAATATATATCTTCTCTGGGAAGGTGAAAAAGGGATGCATGAGAAAAAAGCCACAGTGAAGATGGCAATATGAAAAAATATTTTCAGTGAAATTAATACCATTATGGACTAAAAGGAAAAAAAAATACTGCCAAATGAAATCTAAGTAGGTTGTTGGTTTGTTGTTTTTTCTTCACACAGAATTGGATTTTATCCATGCTGAGCTGTCCAGACAAAGGTACAGACAGAAAAAAAAAAAAAAACAGGGCAGGGGTGATGTTGTCTGAACTCTGGGTACCTTCCCTGGCATTCAAGTACCAATTGGCACACAGACTTGAGATATTTCCTCCTAGCATTAGCTAAATATGAGGAAGTATAGCAACTGTTATGTCTTATCCTGGGTTTCTTTTGCTGATATGTCATTTCTCAGCTAATCTCTAAAATAAAAGTGACAAATACCCTTACACAGAGTAGAAAAAAGCCATCTGTTAAGTAATCCATGTAATTGCACCCCCGTGTTTAGCATTATTCTTGTCTTAAAATTCTAATACTTAGCAGCAACACAAGGTATTCCTTCAAGAGGAAACACAAAACCAATTTCACTATTAAGTTTTATGTGTTCTAGGAGCTGATATTTAAAAATGTGAATCTTCTGCTGATTTTTGAGTGAGTTTTGATTCTATTTCATTGCTTTTAAAGATAATGTCTTCTTTTCAAACCCCCAATATTTTCTAACTTAAGAAAATCAGTAGCAACACAAATCTACACTGGCTTTAATTACAGCAACAAATCCATCCGTCCTTTCAGCCTCATACATAACCTGTCCCAGAAATTATTAGGCAATTTCTTACTTTGCTAGAAGCTATCTGGCATCCAAAGTGCCCATTCTATAGGAGCAGTTCCCTATTTCTGCTTCAGTGTATGCTGCAATATATCTTTAGGCAGACAATCATCAGACTCATAAAATACCCCTAGATTTCACAATGAAAATTAATTTAATATTAAGTAATGTGAGACTCAGATTGTAAATTTTTCAAAGTTAATGCTGGGCTTGATGAGCTCAAGGGTCTTTCCCAGTCAAAATGATCCTATGATTCTAAAAGTGTTTATAAGTAAAATCTGGATCCAGTTGAATTTTTAAGTGTTTGCAGGTACAAGAAATGAACCTCTCCTGTAAATAATTTACTTACAACATATATATTTTTCATAGAATCACAGAATTATTTTGGTTGGCAATGACCTTTAAGATCATTAGGTCCAGCCATTAACTGTGAAATTTCCCAGGGAGGTTGTGGAGTCACCGTCCCTGGAGGTGTTCAAGAGGGGACTGCATGTGGCACTTGGTGCCATGGTTTAGTAGTCATGAGGTCTTGGGTGACAGGTTGGACTTGATGATCCTTGAGGTCTTTTCCAACGTTATTGATTCTATGATTCTATTCTATGATTCTATAAATATTTACAATCTGGATTTCATATTAGTGTGATCTCATCAAGTCCAGCTGTCAACCTAAGCCCACCATGGCCATTAAACCATGTGCCAAAGTTCAAGACTAATTCTAAGTTTTATGCAACTCCAAAGTGCTTCCTAATGTTTATTCTTGTGCCACAAAATGGTGGAGTCACCATCCCTGGAGGTGTTCAAGAGGGGATTGGACGTGGCATTTGGTGCCATGGTCTAGTCATGGGGTCTGTGGTGACAGGTTGGACTCTATGATCTTCAAGGTCTCTTCCAACCTCTGTGATACTGTGATACTGTGATGAAAGAAGCTTTGGGGGTTAGTTATGTTTTCAGTGGGATTAGAATCACCTCCACTTTCAAAGAAAAGAAAAGTACTCCATATTTAGAATCATGAGTGTTCTGGACACCTGCTATTAAGTGACCTTCCAGTTATGTAATTTTAATTTCTTTTTTCTTTTTTTTTTCTTTCTGAATATATTTGGAAAGTTTAGGACTGGGCAGGCATCCTGATCTGAGCTAGAGCAGCACCAACTCTGCTTGCTGGTTTCCACTTCCAGTTCAGCCTCTGCTCAGGGCCGGCACTTTCTGCAGCTCAGGGCAAGTTTGCACAGCCAGAGGCTGCTTCTAGCAGTGAGAACCTGATTAGGAAATTTAGTGCCAAGGGGTGGGCTGCAGAGCAAGGGCACTGCTACACTTTGTGTGGCATCTGAGCTGTAGAGGAAAAGTCTGCATCTGCTGTGAGGATTGGACAGTTAAGGTGACCCCCAACTGACCAAGAAGGGATTGCATCCCATGGACAGCATCTTCAATGTAAAACTTCAAGTCCTTTCTCTTCTTCTTTCTCTCCTTCAATGGTTGTTTCAGAGGAGCCCTCTGTCCATTCTGCTTTTGATCCCAATCCATGAGTTTCTGAATCTAGCTCATGAACTCATTTCCCATCTGCTACTGAGTCCAGTATGGCACTTCAGCCACAGCATCTGTGGTGATGGTGAATCATTGCCATCAGGGCTTCGGTTCCATATTGCTTTGTATATATTTATAGGTATTTCATTTTATTGCTATTAATTTTGTTAGATTAGTTTTAGTTTTCTTCCCCAACCCATAAATTTCTCTCCTTTATTCTCTTTCTCTTCTCTTGGGAAAGCAGAAGGGTTCACAGAGAGCATCCAGCGCTCATTTAGTGGCCAGCCCACTTCTGACTCTCGACAGCAGCAAAAGTAGTTTCTTTTCCTTGTTTCCCTCTACTCCCTTTTTATTAAAAAAAAAATCAAGCCTACAAGACTTGTGACTCTATTATATTCTGTTATGTGTTTAATTGTTTCCCACCTGCTGGGGCTAGGGTTCAAATTGTGCAAAGACTTGGTCATTAGTCCATGCAATTATTTCACGCATGAGAATTATCATTTTTAATTTGGCAGAAGTGAACTAGTACCCCAGCATGTGTCCACAACACCCACCTCTGAAGAGCAGTAAAATGAGTCAGCTAAGTTGATTAAGACAATAAAGCTATCAGGATAGCTTTGGGGCTAACAAAAATGCTTACTCAATCCCATTTAGTCTTTGTAATTATTTGCAGGTTTTTCCCCCATTTTTTTTTTCTAATGCCACTAATGTGGACTACTAATTCAAGGAGTAAATTAAAATGTCTATATAGTGGTAATGCATCCTATAAATTTAAGAAATCACTCATTAGAACACTAATTATGGATATATTTCAGTGCAGCATGCAACATACCAAACTGCATTTATTTAGGTGAAGTCATCATTTTATCTCTGTAGAGAGCATTCCCAAGTCTTCCAGGAGGGAAAGTCTAATTAAGTTACTCGCAAAAATAAGGACAAACTTGTGACAAACACTTCCTTTTTCTACTCCTGCTTTCTATGGAATAACAAGATCCATTCCATCTGAGTGCTAAAATCATACTCTTTTCTACTTGAACCACTATGGACTATGCAGTAGATCTAGTAGGGCTTTGTCACCAAACCTTAGATATTTGTGTGTGCAATGAAGTTTGAGAGTCATAGAAACACAGAATGCCATGCTGGGCGTGAGTTCAAGGATCACCTGGTCCAGCTTCTCTAGGTAGTAGAGAAGTTTAAAATTAGAAGTTTTAAATTAGATAGCCCAGCACCCTGTCAAGATGGTCTTAAAAGAGT
The DNA here is from genome assembly GCA_015227895.2 of Colaptes auratus. NCBI lineage: Eukaryota > Metazoa > Chordata > Aves > Piciformes > Picidae > Colaptes > Colaptes auratus. The sequence continues at coordinate 11,492,624 of CM037643.1, forward strand.
CCAATGTAAGGAAATCCACTCGTGGTACTGTAGCATGAGTACTTCCTGCCCGTGAAACAACCAAAATCTAGCATTCAGATACATATGAAAGGAACTGCATAATTAGTGTCTCTTGTTAATTAAAGTAGATTAATATTTGGGTTAGAGGGAAAATAACTGTGCAGTTAAAATTTAAACTACAGATGTATTATAATGAGTAGAAAAGGGCACAGAGCTAAGGAAGCCAGTTAAAATAATGTAAAGGGAAAAGGTCACCAGGATTCTTGCAGGATTCTTTTGCAGATTGCTGCAAACTGTTTGTTTCTAATAGAGTGAGTAGTAGCACAGAATTATAGAATTGTTTGGGTTAGAGATGAATTTAAGATCAGTGAGTCCAGCCATGCTTTCAGGGATTGGAGTAGGTTCCCCAGGTAGGTGGTGGAATCATCATTCCATAGAGGTGTTCAAGAGTGTGAGGACATGGCACCTGGGGACATGGTGGTCTTACATTGAAGGTTGGCCTTGATGATCTTAGAGGTCTCTTCCAGCTGAAACAATTCTATGATTCTATGAATCTAGGTAATATATGTATGAATAACATGAGTAATATGTGCAATGGATCATTCTGTCACAACTGAAGATGTATAGGTCTGATCCAAATGATGTTTTTTGACTACCTTGTCCCTAGACTGCATCCAGTGACAGGAGTACCATTTGGGGAGGTACATTGTGGAGAAGTTGAACTCAGTGAAGAAACAGATGCTGCAATCTGATTGCATTAGGAAGTTGCAGAGTAGATCAAAGCTTCTGAACTACCAGTTCTGCCTCCATAAGTAAGGGAAGAGACATATTCAGATCCAGAAACCAGTAACAGAGGTCCAAGAAGTTTTTGGAGTCTGTAGAAACCACTTTTTGAAAAAGCAGATGAAGAAAGCTCACAGAATCATAGAATTGTTTAGGCTGGAAAAGACCTTCAAGATCATGGAGTCCAATCATTGTCTAATTCTGCCAGGTCTGATGTTAAACCATGTCCTTCAGCACCCCATCTTTGTGTCTTTGAAACACCCCCAGAGGTGGGGATGCAATCACTTCCCTCTGGAGCCTGTTCCAGTCCTTGTGAACCCTTTAAGTCAAGAAGTTTCTTCTAAAATCAACCTAAACCTCTCCTGGTGCAAATTCAGGACATTACCTCTCATTTTGTTGGCTTCAATTCTCATCAGCAAGGGCAAAATGATTGAGGGCATTGAATGATAAGGTTAATTGGGTATGAAAGATCATAGTGAATGGTGAAATTTATTTTTCAAATGAGAAAAATATATGCTGTATAGTAAAATCCAGAGATTCAAATCAGCAGACCTCACAGGAAACATTTCTAAATACACATAGACTCGTAGAACTGTTGAGGTCAGAAGAGATCTTTGAAATCAAGTCCAGGTGTTCACCTAGAGCGCATGATCCTACCACTGCTGCTAAGCCACTACCACAAAACCATGTTCATGATGGATGGCTCCTTAAAAAAAAGACAAAACTTGGCTCCTCAAATCCATAACCTATTGGCAGGAAAATGCAGTTATTATAGAGACACCTGCATGGAAAAAAAAATAGTCAGGACCTCAACAATGACTTATGAGGAAAAAGGTAAAAAACCAAACCAAACACAAAAATTGCTAAAGAAATACAATGAGATAATAAATAAATAAGTAAATAAATAAATAAATAAACTCAAACTGCTAGTTTGAATATAAGAGAAAAATGTCAACTGGCAGTAAAAGAACAAAACATGAACAATTTGAGAATAACCTAGCAAGAAAGGAGGAGGTTAAAAGGGGTAATATGACAACTATATTATTACTGTACGTTGTGTACTTATTATAGTATAGTAACAATAATAATAAGGAAAGGATTACTTTATTACTGAATAGGAATAAAAATGCATAAATATATTGCATTTTCTATCCTACCTCATTCTGGGTGTTAAAATGTATGTTCCCCACTTTGCTCATAATTTTTCCCTCTGTAGTTAGTGATTATTACTCTTAGTGACATTAATAATGTTATTTAGGAAGAACATGTAGACAGCCCATAGCTGGGCAAAAAGGAGCCACTGTGACTAACCTTCTAATTCAGAAATCTCAGGTAACTACCTGAAATTTAATGGAATGAAATGGGGACATGATGGTTCCAGTTCATCACAAAGGAGAAACTGAACAGCTCTAGTGAGGCACAAATCACTTTTTGATAGTTTTGGTGTATCCTAAGCACCGAAACTCCAGCAAATAATTAGACAATCTATAAGGTGAGGAAGGGTGTTGGTTGATAAGTTAGACTCAATGATCTCGAAGGTCTCTTCCAACCTGGTTAATTCTATTCTATTCTATTCTATTCTATTCTATTCTATTCTATTCTATTCTATTCTATTCTATTCTATTCTATTCTATTCTATTCCATTCCATTCCATTCCATTCCATTCCATTCCATTCCATTCCATTCTATTCTATTCTATTCTATTCTATTCTATTCTAGTCCAGTCCAGTCCAGTCCATTCTATTCTATTCTATTCTATTCAATTCTATTCTATTCTATTCTATTCTATTCTATTCTATTCTATTCTAGTCTATTCTCAACCTGCAAGAAATCTGACAAGGTTTAATTAACCAAAATAATATCATTATAATGTTTATATTATATTTGGGAGGGGGAGAAAAGTTAAGCATGTTTCATTTTGCTTTTTTTATAAGCAAAAATGAGAAACTCAGTCTGAATGTGTAATTTGCATTGATTGATGAGGAGGTTGTGATATGAATGGGGAAAAAAAATAGAACTGTTACCAATCAGAATTAATTTCTATCTGAAACTTTCTAAGTGCAGGGAAACCAACCAACCAACCAACCAACCAAAACAAACAAAAAACCCTACAAAACAAAACAACAACAAAAAAGCTTTGAAGAGTGAGCTATCCAAAAGGAAATCACCATCCAGAAAAGATTGCAGTCAGTCACAAAGTTAAAGTAAACAATGTCATAATATGTCAAAAGCTCAAGCTCATGATGTAGCTGAATGTATAAACAAGAGTTTGACATGGAAACATTGGAAACAATCCACACTCTATATCTGAGATTGATAACTTGGGGTTGTGTCAGTCAGTTCTGGGCAACCATGCTTGATGTGTATGAGGCAGACGTGTGAATTAGGAAGGTTACAGAGAGAAGCAAAAAGAATGAGGTCTGGTAACATGTCCTGAAAATGTTAAATGCTTTTAATAGGATCATGGAATTGTTGAGGATGGAAAAGACTTCTAAGATCATCAAGTCCAACCATCAACCCCAAATCACCATGACCATTAAACCATGTCCCCAAGTGCCATGTCTACATGTTTTTAGAACACCTTCAGGGATGGTGACTCCACCACATCCCTGGGTAGCCTGTTCCAATGCCTGACCTCTCTTTCAGAAAAGAAATTGATCCTAATATCCAACCTAAACCACCCTTGGTGCAACTTGAGGCCATTTTCTTTCATCTTATTGCTTCTTTGATCACCAATACAAATTCAAACATCTTTATTGACAAACTTTTAAAAAAATTATTTTATTTTTAACTTTCCAATTAGGAAGTCTTAAGAATCCTTAGTAAATTAGTTATTATGATGTGAATTATGAAAAGGAAGTGATGGTTTGGGGTGTAATCTTTGGTGTAGCACTAAATAAATACAATAATACAATACACCACTAGGTTGGAAGAGACCTTCAAGATCACCGTGTGCAACCCATCAACCAATCCAACCCACCTAAATACAAGACAAGACAAGACAAGACAACCCACCTAAACTACTAAACAACTAAACCATGGCACCAAGCACCCCCATCAAGCCTCTTCTTGAACACCTCCAATAAAGGTGACTCCACCACCTCCACGGGCAGCCGATTCCAATGGGCAATCAAACTATTCTTCAACATGTGCCTCACAGAGTGTTTTCAGGTGTTCCTTGTCATTTAGCTGACTGGACAAGACTGACAAGAAGTTTCTTAGGAACTCTTTAAGCTTTCTTTATCAGCAAAAATATATCAAGGTTTCAATACCTATTCTGCTGCACTGAGCATGATGTTTAGAAAACAGCACAAGTGACCAAGTTTGGTGGTATTAGAGGAAACCTTCAATACAAAGAAGCCTTCACCAGTTACAGAGAAAGCATGTTTTAGCCATAAAAAGAAAGGGCAAGAGGGTGAATTTTCTTCCAAAAATACTCAGTTCATCACCTTTCCATTACAATTTTGATGGAGGATTTTTTTTTTTTATCTTAGCATCTATCTCCCAGTTTTTCAAGAATATGAAGCAGCTCTAAGTCAAAGTAGAGTTCACTTCAACCTCCTTTTAATCTCAACCTCTGAGTGTGATGGGACTCAGAGGCAAACAAAATGGATTTCTCCATCACTGAACATAATTAATTGTACATTGGCCCCTTTGGAGATGCCTACAGATAAAAGGCCTTAATCATCATTTTCCAGGGAAAAAAGGTAAACAATTAACCACTATTTTGATAGAAGACAAATGGGAAAATTAATGTCTGCACAAAAAGAGAGTAAAAATTAGAAAGCTTAATATGTATTTATTTTCTCTATATCTTTTTTTCCCTTTAAAAAAATAGCAATGCCCCAAACACCACTTTGAAACAGATATATCTGTATATATTAAAAGAAAAACATACATGTAAGCATCAAACCAATGGAAAATGCTTAAATGCTGTTCTGTTATGTGTGGTGCTCTTCTTGAAAGAGAACTGATGTAATCTGGCATTTTAAAAGATGATAAAATTCTTTCACAAATGGGGTCATTAGTGTCTAAATCTAGCAGCTGCATGCATCTTCTACTTATTTTACCAATTAATTGCTTGAAGATTGGACTGCTTGTTATTGACTGTATTAATTTATAAATTATGTCAGCAAAGAGGAGTGAATCATTTAGAATGCAGTAGCTGCAAAGAAAATGTAATCTAACAGTTGGGTGTCCGACATTAAGCAGTACTTTAGAATTAAAACTTTAGAAAAAGATCAGAAAGGTAGAAAATAGGGTAAAAGAAATAACTGTAATATCTTCATGAGATCTCAATGTTGCATAGCATACTGTGCTTAATACTATTTATCTGCAAGTGTGCATGTTTAGCTCTCTTTATATCTAAAAATATTTGTTTTAACCTCTGGTAATGCACACACAATGCACAATATATTGATTTTTATGTTCCATTTCAGTTCCAGTAATGTAGAATTATATAGGATTATATCTTGCAAGTAACTGATTGCTATTTGGAGTTTCCTTTGTTTTGCTTTATTTTTCCACGTCTAGAACTAAAAAGACAGAAGAAAAGTAAAAAGTTGAGAATAGGCAGAAGACCATATGAGTGAAGATATCTTAAGTCCCATAGGAAGTAGAACAAGTTAGGTAGAAGAACACCTCTGCCTATGTAAACTTTACCTGATGTGGTTGATGGAATAGGATAGGATAGGATAGGATAGGATAGGATAGGATAGAATAGAATAGAATAGAATAGAATAGAATAGAATAGAATAGAATAGAATAGAATAAACTAGGTTGGAAGAGACCTTTGAGATCACAGAGTCCAACCTATCTAATCAAGTAAACTATGGCACCAAGCACCCCATCAAGTCTCCTCCTAAACACCTCCAGTGATGGCAACTCCACCACCTCCCAGGGCAGCACATTCTAATGGGCAATCACTCTCTCTATGAAGAATTCCTTCCTAACATCCAGTCTAAACATCCCCTGGCGCAACTTGAGACTGTTTGTCTAACATAATATTTCCAGTGAAGAATTTGTTGACATTAGAAAAATGACTGTAACCAAACTCCTTAAACTTTGCCTTTTAAGTAGTCTGTATATCAGATACCCTTCTGATTATTATTTCATTAATGTATTATAATGATTTTGGTGATCAAAAAGGTGTCACAGAACAAATTCTGGGGGTTGCATGGGGTTTCGGTTTGGTTTTGGGGTTGTGGGGTTTTCTTGGGTTTTTGGTTGGTTGGTTGGTTTGGTTTTGATTTTGTTGTTTTGTTGTTGGGTTTTTTTTGTTTGGTTGGGGTTTTTTTGGGTTGGTTGGTTTTTGGTATTTGGGTTTGGTTGGTTGGTTGGTTGGTTGGTTGTTTTTTGTTTGTTTCTTGTTTGTGGTTTTGTTTTTGTTTTTTTTGCATCTGTTCTTTTGTTAATTCAGAAGTTGGTTATCATGGAATCATAGAACCAATATGGTTGGAAGACACCTCAAGGATCATCAAGTCCAACCTGTCAGCCAACACCTCATGACTACTAAACCATGGCATCAAGTGCCACGTCCAATCCCCTCTTGAACAGCTCCAGGGATGGTGACTCCACCACCTCCCTGGGCAGCCCATTCCAATGGCTAGCAAGAGGAACTTTCTCCTCACCTTGAGCCTAAACAGCTTGAGACTGTGTCCTCTTGTTCTGGTGCTGGTTGCCTGGGAAAAGAGACCAACCCCCTCCTGGCTACAACCACCCTTCAGGTAGTTGTAGACAGCAATAGGGTCTCCCCTGAGCCTCCTCTTCTCCAGGCTAAACAACCCCAGCTCCCTCAGCCTCTCCTTGTAGGGCTTGTACTCGAGGCAACTCTGATCTGCTGGGAAGATAGTTGCCACTGGAAACCTAAGTCATAGTAAGCTGGAGAAACCATAAGTGCATCAGCTCCCACAGGGGGTTAAAAGCTTTGGTAGGAGCTAATAAACTTCTGTAGCTGTGCACTAATACATCTCAGAAGAGACCCATGCATCTTTCAGGGTCAGAGACTGAAAGATTTGGAAAGTGGTGTGTGGAAGATAGTAAGCAGCATGCTGAAAAGAGCATTTAAAACAAAGCATTTGGCTTCTAGATATTAAGACCAGTAATTACTCACAATGAATTTCTAACTTGAAATTGAATCATGAGCTTAGTTTGGTTGTTTGGGGGTTTTTCATAATAAAGATTTGGCCAAGTTGTGCTTTTCTATGAGTTTCTAAACCATCTGAGAAGTTTCCATAAATATGTTTTCATGTGCTTTTAGTGAAATCAATTCCTTTCTTAGAAATGCACTAAGAATTAGTAGAAATTGGAGTGCAATTAATAGCTCTGTTCTCCTACATCACATGGTGAAAGTTAATTCCTGGTTCACATTCTACTCTGTCTTATCCAAGGTCTTGATCCAGGGTCTTTTGTATCAAGCATGAATAGGACATTGGTCCCTCTGCAATTGAACTCTTCCTCACTGGGGACTGGGGGAGATAACAAAGCCAACCCCCCAAACTACACAACAAAAGTTGAAAGAATTCAAATAATTCTAATATGAAACTGATGTGATTTAAAAATATTTTGTTTTAATAGGATAATCTTCCCATCTTCACTGTGTTTCAGTTATTTGTTCACAATGACATACAGCACAGGAGTCTGGAAAGAGATTTGGACCAAACCCACCATCCATCAAAATTTTGGCTGCGTTCATTGTGTCAAGATTAGACCAAGTAACACAGATTGCCTATTCATTTCAGTAAGAGCAAAACTGAATTCATAATTGTATATTGATAAGGAGAATCATGGAGAGCTAAAAAGTGCACAAACAGAACAGACATTTAGTCAAACAGGAGTCCTAAAATTGTGTAAAATTTACTCCCTCAAAACATAACATCAGCTCTGTTTGTGTCACCGAGTCATTCGTCATTGGAATGGGCTGCCCAGGGAGGTGGTGGAGTCGCTGTCCCTGGAGGTGTTCAAGGGGAGATTGGACGTGGGACTTGGTGCCATGGTCTAGTTGTGAGGTCTGTTGGGACAGGTTGGACTTGATGATCCTTGGGGTCTCTTCCAACCTTGGTTATACTGTGATACTGTGATACTGTGATATTTTTTGCTGAATCTTTGCACATTTGTTATCACCTCCTTATTACCTTTGAATAAACCCATGACAGTTTCCCACAGAATTCTCCTGGAGAAACTGGCTGCTCATGGCTTGGGTGGGTGAACACTTTACTGGGTAGAAAATTGGCTGCATGACTGGGCCAAAAAATGCTGGGGAATGGACTTAAGTTCAGTTGATGGCTTGTCACAAGTAGCAGTTCCCACAGCTTGGTACTGGGGGCGGTTCTATTTATTATCTTTATCAATGATCTGGATGCAGGGATTGAGTTCACCCTGAATATGTTTTCAGATGACAAAAAATTGAGAGGGGATGTTGATCTGCTGGAGGATAGGAGGCTCTGCAAGGGACCTGGACAGGATGCATCAATGGGATGATGCTGATTGCAGGAGGTTCAACAAGACCAAGTGCTGGGTCCTGCACTTGGATCACAATAATTCCATGAATGCTCCAGGCTTGGGGCAGAGTGACTGGAAACTGCCCAGCAGAAAAAGACCTGGGGTGTTGGCCTACAGCAATTTGAAGATGAGTTAATGTGCGTGCTCAGGCGGCCAAGAAGGCCCCCATCATACTGGTCTGGATCAGGAATGGTGTGACCAGCAGGAGTACAGAAGTGATTGTGCCTCTGTTCTCAGCACTTGTGAGACTACCCCTTGAGTGCTTATAAATTAAATTCCAGTGGCTTTGTCACAATCTATCAGCTCAGAAGAAATGGAAGAGAGATCCCATCTGCTTCAGCCTTCATTTATGTAAAACTCTGTTTATTTTAAGCATGATCTGGAGGAACTGTAATATTCTTTAATCACTCAATACCTACGATTTGCTTTGGAAGTTTTCTGTTTCTTCCCAATATGGTTATGATCTACAGCAAGGTACAGTGAAGAAAATAATTTAACCAAGAACTGTTTCCATAGAAAAAAAAAAGTCTCAGAAGGGAGCTGTCTAAAACAAAAAATACCAAGGCCTAAGTTATGTGTTAGACCCTAACTGTTTAGACAAGTGTCTGTTAAATTCACAGCTTTGAGTCTCTTCTGAAGTTGCAAACCAGAACTTTTTCAGACCTGAATTTGGAAGAAGCTGGGGAGGTTGGTTGGTTTTAAGCAAAATACAATAATAGTGTCCTGGTTTGAGCTAGAACAGTACTAATTCAACTCATTGGTTTCCCTTCCCAGATCAGTCTCTACTCAGGGCCAGCACTTTCTGCAGCTCAGGGCAGGTCTGCACATAGAGGGGCTGCTACTAGCAGTGAGAACCTGATGTAGAGAGTTAGCACCAAGGGCTGGTGTGCAGGGCAAGGGCAATGCTCCTTCTTGTGTGGCATCATGAGCTGCAGAAGAAAAGGCTACACCTGCAGGGAGGAGCAGACAGTTTAGGTGCCCCTCAACTGACTAATAAGGGGTTCCAGACCATGGACAACATCTTCAGTGTAAAGATGAGGTGTCACTGGGGTCACCAGCATCAAGCATCTTCTTAAATGGCTGCTGTCTGAGGAAGACTCTCTGTTTTGCCTTTGATGATGATCCATGAGCTCCTGAATCTTGTTCCATAACCCAGCTCCAAAATCTGGTTCCCATCTGCTGAGTCCAGTCTGAAACTTCTGATGCAGCATCAGTGGTGAAAGTGGCTAATTGCCATCGGGAGTTAGGTTTCATATTGTATTTAAATTTACTTTTATTAGTTTTGTTAAAGTAGTAATCCTAAACCTCTCTCCCTTATTCCCTCTCTCTTCCCTTTGGGAAGGCAGATGTGTTCATAGTTACCCTCTGTCTTTCCTTGAGTGGCACAGCCCCAACCCTTGACAAGAATACAGTACTACAATCTGAGGACTACGAAGTAACATAATATGGTGCTCTGAAAATGTCTATCTGAGATTTAGGCTTAGTTGTCTCTTCTTGCTGCTCAGCACTTATGGTTAACTGGTGTGAATTCTACACAACAGGGGTCAATCTGTGTGTACAGCTCATATCTTTAATCCATGCTACCGTGCAGTTTTGCCCTTTTATTTCTCAGCCGAGCAAAGTAACACATTTCTCTAATGCTTTTTTATTCTAGACCTGTCTCATTCAGGAGAAATTTATAGCAGTTGTGATTCTGGAGATACCTTGCTCAGAGCTAGCTAGAGAATCTGTGCTTTCTGCATCACTGCTTCATGTGTACATTCCTCAAGCAAGGCATTTGCAAAGTAATTGTTCTGTGCTTCTGTTCTCTATCTGTAAATGGGAGATAACAGCGTTCCTTTTGTCTTTCTCATTTAGACAGAAGTTCTCAGACCCAAAGACTCTTTTATTACCATTGTGTGCTCAGTGGTTAAATCAATATTATAATTTCATTGAAACAAATAATTGTTAAAAATGGATGGAAGTATTTAACCAGCTAAAGACACAAATGTAATTTGGATCTACAATGGAAATTACAGGCAGGTTACAGGAGGTAACCTGTGTGGTACAAATTTAGCCCTGGTGGATCATTCTTCACCTTTATATTGCAATATGGGAAGAAATCCAATTTTTCATAGCAAACACTTCACTTCAGCTAGACTGTTAGTTAGGGGAAAATATGCCCCAAGTGCTTTGGTCTACAGATATCTACAACTAGCCAATAAAGCTTATGCTGAGTTCATCAGTTACTCCCTTCTAAACCTCAGGCTAGGCTCCAACTGTGGTTTCTGACAAGAGCAGACAGCTCTTTAACATTTCTTCAACAATTTGCAGACAAACAAAGATGACATATTCTTCCAAATGCTGGGGGAAAAAAAAATCAGCTTAAGGGTTTTGCAAACTAGAAGCTTTGCTTTTAATGACAGAATGCAGATTTCTCATCCAGCCTTGAACTCACACATTTTTAATACATTTTCCCCCCTTTGTCTTTCAAATTCCTTGCTTGTATATAAAAAAAAAAAAAAAAAAGGTAAAAGAACAGAAAAGGAAAAAAAGTAAGATGTTGTTGGTGTGCTGACCATGCATCCTCTACACTGGATTTTCTGCTCAAGGGGAAAAATGTTCACTTGCTAGAATCTTGCAAAACTAGAACTTGATTTCACGCTTCTTGGAGAAATTCCACATTCTTCAGTTTACAGCTAACAGATATAAAAGTTTTAAGTGAGAGACGTGGTTGCTCTGGATGTAAGGAAGACTGGGGAGGATCCAAATATTTTCCTGCCTTAAATGTATGTTTTCTCCTGTGGTTAGAATCAATCACTTTATTCTGGATTTTTTTTTACAAAGAATAACATGATAACCTATAATAGGAACTAGACTAGGCATTGACAACTTGTATTTGTAGAGTCATGGAATAATTTGGGCTGGAAGGAATCTTCAAGATCATCTAGTTCTAACCCCCTGCCATGGGCAGGGACACGTCCACCTAGGACTCTTGATCAAGGCCCCAGCCAAACTGGCTTTCAACATTTCCAGGCTTGGAGCTTTTACAGCTTCTCTAGGCAAATTGGTCAATTGTCTCGCCACCCTCAAGGGCAAAAATTTCTTCCTCATGTCTCATCTCAATCCAGCTTCTTCCATTTTGAAGCCATTCCCTTCATGCTGTCACTCCATGCCTTTGTCAAAAGTCCCTCCCCAGCTCTCCTGTAACCACTTTCAAACACTGGAAGGCTGCTCAAAGGTCTCCCTAGAGCCTTATCTTCTCCAGGCTCAACAACCCCAACTCTCAGCCTGTCTTCATATGGCAAGTGTTCCAGCTCTCTGATAAATCTTTATGACTACATATCATATCATATTATTATGAGTACATTGTTTTTCCAACCATATTTACCACTTCTGTACCAGAAAATATCGTGCCATGTAAGAGACATTATCAATGTTATTGATTAATTGATGGTTTTGAACTTTAAAGCAAGAAATATACAGGAATTTACTCAGCACTGGTTAGGCCACCCTTGAGTACTGTGTACTGTTCTGGGCCCCTCAATTTAAGAAAGATGTTGACTTGCTGGAACATGTCCAGAGGAGGGCCACAAAGCTGGTGAGGGGTTTGGAGCACAAGACCTGTGAGGAGAGGTTAGGGGGCTGGGGTTGCTTAGCCTGGAGAAGAGGAGACTGAGGGGTGACCTTATTGCTCTCTACAACCACCTGAAGGGAGGTTGCGGTCAGATGGGGGTTGGTCTGTTCTCCGAGGCAACCAGCACCAGAACAAGAGGACACAGTCTCAAGCTGCATCAGGGGAGGTTTAGGCTAGATGTTAGGAAGTAGTTCTTCATAGAAAGAGTGATTGCCCATTGAAACGGGCTGCCCAGGGGGGTGGTGGAGTCACCATCACTGAAGGTGTTTAGGAAGAGACTGGATGGGGTGCTTGGTGCCATGGTTTAGTTGATTAGACAGTGTTGGATGATAGGTTGGACTCAATGATCTTGAAGGTCTCTTCCAACATGGCTACTTCTAATTCTACTTCTAATTCTTCTTACATACTTGAAGGTAATGTGTGCATTCTGAAAATGATAGTTGATTTTCATATCCATTATCACAGCAACTCTTCTGCTAATATACGAGGGACATGGATAGAAGTGTTTTGGTACTTCAGAATACTTCTTCTTTTGAGAGATTTCAGTTCAGAGATAAAAACACACTTGTATTGCAACCTCTATGATTAAACTACGCTGTCACAGACACAATGGGAAAGGGGAAAGTCAGGGCAAGAAGGAAGTGTTTGCTCCAACCAAGCAAGTAAACAATTAAAGAAAAGGCCACATAAAAATCCATTTGACATGTCCATTAGTTTTTCTCAAGTTCTTTAACAGTAACATCGAAACTAGTGCAGTTTACTCACACATATGCTACATGTGAATAGTTAAGACACCTTTCCCTTGGATATCAGACCAAAAGGAGAAACCTTATGAAGCTGCAAGCCATTTAAGTGAAGGTATGAACTAGTTCCTATAAATAAGCATGATAAGGAGAAGCATACCAAGCAGGTCTACTTGAGAGCTTTGTAATTTATTATGCAATAGAGAATCATAGAGGCATAGAGCACTTTAGAGCTCTTTTAGATAGAAAAGACTTTTAAGATCATTGAATCCAATCATTCTCTAACTCTACCAAGACTGGGGCTAAACCATGTCCCTCAGCGCTGCATCTCTGCAGCTCTGAAACACCTCCAAGGATGGGGATTCAGTCACCTCCCTGGGAAGCCTATTCCAGTGTTTGAGAACCCTTTCAGTCAAGACATTTCTTCTCATGTTTAACCTAAACCTCCCCTGGTGCAACTTGAGACCATTTTGTCTTGTCCTGTCACATGTTAGTAGGGAGAAGAGATCAACACCCACCTCACTCCAACCTCCTTTCAGGAACTTGCAGAGAGTGAGAAAGAACCTCTGAAGATTTTCATTTCCTTATGTTTATGAGGGAAATTGGACAAGATGAGTTTTAAAATTGAAAGCCGGACTGACTCGCCAGACTTTTAAACATTCTACCATAGTAATCTTTAGGTTCCTGATATGAGTGTTGAAATATATAGAAAGAATACCTCTGTGAATATGTATGTGTGTGTGTATATATATATATATATGCATTCTTGTCTGTCTATCTATCCATCCATATTTGTGTGGATCTTGAGGTAGTATCATAGAATCAATAAGGTTGGAAAAGACCTCAAGAATCATCAGGTCCAACCTGTCTCCCAAGACCTCATAACTAACTAGACCATGGCACCAAGTGCAATGTCCAATCCCTTCTTGAACACCTCCAGGGACGGAGACTCCACCATCTCCCTGGACAGCACATTCCAATAGCTAACAACTCTCTCAGTGAAGAACTTTCTCCCTGGGCAGCACATTCCAATGGCTATCAACTCTCTCTGTGAAGAACTACTTCCTGACATCTAGCCTAAACCTCCCCTGGTGCAGCTTGAGACTGTGTCCTCTTGTTCTGGTGCTGATTGCCTGGGAGAAGAGACCACCCCCTCCTAGCTACAGCCTCCCTTCAGGTAGTTGTAGAGAGCAATAAGGTCTCCCCTGAGCCTCCTCTTCTCCAGATTAAACAATCCCTGCTCCCTCAGCCTCTCCTCATAGGGTTTGTGCTCGAAGCCTCTCCACAGCCTCTTTGCCCTTCTCTGGACAAGGTCAAGAGTCTCAATGTCCTTCTTAAATTGAGGGGCCCAGAACTGTACACAGGACTCAAGGTGTGGCCTAACCAATGCTAAGTACAGGGGAAGAATGACTTCCCTGCTCCTGCTGGCCATACTATTCCTGATAATACAGGCCAGGATGCCATTGGCCTTCTTGGCCACCTGGGCACACTGCTGGAGGTGACCCTGCCCCTGACAGGGATGTTGCAACTAGGTGACCTTTAAGGTCCCTTCCAACCAAAACCATTCTATGATTGTATGACTTTTTTTTTTTTTTTTCTTTTTCATTTACAGTAACAGGATGTTCCTCTTGACAGCAACTGATTCAATGGTGTTGGTTTCAAATCAAAATTGCACTTATTCTAAAAGGAAAAAAATAAAGAAGTATGCCTTGTTGTTTTAAATAAAACAGCATGTTAACATTACAATTATTTTCCTCACAATAGCTATTTCAGATGTTTTTTTCCCTACCATTTTGTTTGCAGTTTCTTGCCAATTTTGTACTTTCCAAGACCTTCTGCCCCCATTGTAGTAAAAGGCATTTAGAGATCAACATCCAACACTTCAGAGTACATATTCCCATTGGTGCACATGTATGAAAGGGAGAATAAATTATTGATAACATAATAATAACAACTGACACCATTTAACCTTTTAGCTATAAGAAACCAAAGCACTTTGCAAAGTATATAAGTGTGTTACAAGTTCCTGACAGAAGATTCAGCTCATTTATCACTGGAAGTCAGCTACTCCTCAGTTGAAAAGTAGCAGCTTTTTAAAATGTGCTGTGACCTTACAGGACATCTGAGGAGAGCAAATAAAAGATAAATCCAGTAGAAATTATATTACCTCTGTGTGAGGCAAACAACTGAAAATGGCCAAAGGAAAAAAAAAAACCAACAACAAAGTGCAGCTTCTTTCATCTTAAATCTTCTGGAATTATGAGGAGTTGCCAGGAAAAGAATGTCCAAGAGGAACATAACATTCATTAAAATTAGAGAAACAACTCATGCTGGAACCAGACTAACCCATGCTTGGGGTATCTACAGTAGCTCATTCAAAAGATAGCATATATAATTATGGCAAAATTAACACAGAAAAATCATAAGAGAGGGAGTAACTCTTGAAATTCAGACCACTAGGAAGAATAGAACCCCCCTCCACCAAAGCTTTGAGCAACCTGGTATAGTGGTAGGTGTCTGTGATGGGTTATGCCCACCCTGGAAGCAGGGGAGGGAGGGCTTGTGAGAGCATTGCCCTCCCAGCAGGGGGTTTTCCCCCTAGGAAACTGTTAGTCTGTTCCACTCCCCCTCCTTGTCCATCAAGGCTATAAAAAGGGGGACACTGCAGCCATTAGCTCTCTTGACCCCTGCCTTTTGCCTGGATGAGAACGGCCACAGGTTCCCCTACTTCTCTGCCATGTGGTCCTCCCCTCTGCACCCACACCTTTGTAAAGGACTGGTTTGGTATTTCATATTTCTTTTTTCCCATCCATCCTTGTTCCTTACCCTTGTGAACCTTACCTGTTATTGTTACATATATATATATATATTGTTTAAAGAAAATTCTTTACCTCTCTACTTCCAAGTCAAATCCAAATTATTTCTTGGTGGATTTGCTTCTTTCCTTTCTTTTCCTCTCTATTGGGAAAGAGGAGTGGGGAGCAGGGAGGGATTCTCAGCCTGGCCACCATCTGAGCTCTTAAGTCCCAGTTAAGGCACAAACCACCACAGTGTCCCTGCCTATGGCAGGGGAGTTGGAGCTAGGTGATCTTGAAGGTCCCTTCCTACCCAAATCACTCTATGATTCTATGATAACACTTTTCATATGGCTGCTGTAATTTAAGGATAAAGCTTTAACATCATTCTGCCTGCTGGAGTCTTGATCTGAGGTTCAATATTAATTTCTTCATTATTGTCCTTCTTCCACTTTAGATTTTATTTTTTCTCTCTCCATTGTCTGTAGAATTACAAAGTCGACAATGTTTCCATTTAATTAGGTGGTAGAATCCTATCTGAAGAGCTGGTCAGTCTCCATGGGACTTAGACCTTCCTGGTGTAACAATGACAAGTTCATTTCCCTTATGACTTCTGAACCATAAATTGCTTAGGACTTGAGAAAACCCTTTAAAATCTTTCTTTCTCATAATAAGACACTGAACTGATCTCCACACTTGTACAAAACATATCACATGGGATTCTAGACAAAATGTACTTTGCAATGTAGAGCAGATCCTGACAAGTAGTTAGATGAAGCTTGGCACCATATAGCTTTAGAAGCAGTCTATGCTCTTTATATATTGTAAGGTGAGAAACAGATAAGGCATTTATTTTATTGATTCTTGGATGTCCATTTAACATGCTTTTATGCTAATGAGGTATATAGATTGATGGAATTACATAATAAATCTTAATAGAAATCATTACATCTTAATGGATGGTGGAAGAAGGAGACATTCTACACTTTTCTCCCTGTTAATCAGAGTTTGTGCTTCTAACATATCCCCATCAATTTCAAGATGCTGAAAACATACTCCAAATGAATATGCTGTTTTTCCAAGAGGCTCAGGATGAAGAATGGAGTTTTAGCACACAGTATTGAGTAAGGTTCTGACAATAACTGCACACAACAGAATTTTTGAAGAACAAGATAAAAATTATAAATAAATAAATAAATAAATAAATAAGAAGCAAGCAGCACCTGGGATTTGAAAGCAACTTTACATCTTACATGCATGTCAGTGTGCCCAGGTGGCCAAGAACTCCAATGGCATCCAGGCTTGTATCACGAATAGTGTGGCCAGCAGGAGCAGGGAAGTCATTGTTCCCCTGTACTCACCACTGGTTAGGCCACACCTTGAGTCCTGTGTCCAGTTCTGGGCCCCTCAGTTTAAAGAAGATGTTGAGTTGCTGGAACATGTCCAGAGAAGGGCAACAAATCTGGGGAGGGGTTTGGAGCACAAGCCCTGCGAGGAATGGCTGAGGGAGCTGGGGTTGTTCAGCCTGGAGAAGAGGATGCTCAGGGGAGACCTCATTGCAGTCTACAACTTCCTGAAGGGAGGCTGTATCCAGGTGAGGGTTGGTCTCTTCTCCCAGGCAATCAGCACCAGAACAAGAGGACACAGTCTCAAGCTGCACCAGAGGAGGTTTAGGCTGGATGTTAGGAAGAAATTCTTCACAGAAAGAGTGATTGGCCGTTGGAATGTGCAACCTAAGGATGTGGTGGAGTCACCATCACTGGAAGCATTTGAAATAAGACTGGATGAGGCACACAGTGCCATGGTTTAGTTGATTAG
This sequence comes from Colaptes auratus, assembly GCA_015227895.2. NCBI lineage: Eukaryota > Metazoa > Chordata > Aves > Piciformes > Picidae > Colaptes > Colaptes auratus. The sequence goes on from CM037643.1 coordinate 11,509,879, forward strand.
ATGCTGTTGGCTGATGGGTTGGGCTTGATGATCTTGAAGCTTTTTTCCAGCCTGGTTAATTCTATACTCTGTATTATATGCATTAATTTTAAGTCTCTGCAGCTAGCCTAGGGTGTTAGTTGCTGTTCATCAACTATATCAATAATAATTAATTTTGATCTAAAAGAATATTCTAGGGAGGAGAACACTGAATGGAATAACCAAAGATGTTTACGGCATTACCGCAGGGTCCTGCACTTGGGTCACAACAACCCCATGCAACGCTCCAGCCTTTGGGCAGAGTCACTGGGAAATTCTCAGCAGAGCCTTGGGAAGACTGGCTGAACAAGACCCAGTGTGTGTGCAGGTGGCCATGGAAGCCAACAACATCCTGCCCTGGATCATCAATGATGTGTCAAGCAGGACCAGGGAAGTGATTGTGCCCCTGTATTGGGCACTGGTGAGGCTGCACATTCAGTACTGGGTTCTGGTTTTGGGTGCTCACTACAAGAAAGACATTGAGGTGCTGGAGCAGATCCACAGAAGGATAACAAAGCTGTTGAATGATCTGGAGAACAGATCTGCTGAGGAGCAGCTGAGAGAACTGGTGTTGTTCAGTCTTGAGAAGACTGAGGGGAGACCTCACTGCTCTCCACAACTCCCTGAAAAGTGGTTGCAGTGAGGTGGTGGTCAGTCTCTTCTTCCTAGTATCAGGTGATAGAATGAGAGGAAATCAACTGAAATTGCCCTAGGGGAGGTTTAGGTTGGATATTGGGAAAAATTTCTTTCCTGAAAGTGTGGTCATTTCTTGGAATAGGCTGCCCACAGAGGTGGTGGATTCACCATCCCTAGAGGTGTTCAAAAAATGTGTAGATGTGACACTTCATGACGTTTTACTGGGAATAATGGTGTTGGGTTAATGGTTGGACTTGATGATTTTATAGGTCTCTTCCAAGATATTAGAAGGAACTTCTTGACTGAAGAGTTCTCAAAGACTGGAACAGGCTGCCTGTTCCAGGTGGTTGAATCCCATCCCTGGAGGTGTTTCAAAGCCACAGAGATGTGATGCTGATGGACAATGTTTTAGCAGTAGGCTTGGTAGAGTTAGATAATGGTTGTCTGGATGAACGTAAAGGTCTTTTCCAACCAAAACAAAGCAATTCAATGATTCGATGACTTTATACTGCTGCAAATGCACATTCAGCCTAATTTTGTTGTCACACCTTAGCCACAGCTGACAAGATTACGATGGCACATGAAGAAACACACCAGAATTTCAACCTGACTCATCACACATTACAAAGAGACTAATTATTCCTAGACTGATATCCCCTATAAATTATAGCAGCAAACATGTGATCCAGATTTCATAAACCAGTCAATTGAAGGGAAATTAAAAAAGCTCCTAATTGCTAAGAACCACCCCCAACAAGGGGATATCACTGTTTCTCAGGCAGGTATAATCATAGAGTATTTGACACACCACTAATTACTTTGGGGATGTAGGAGGAATGGCAATAAAAAGAAAGTAAAAAAGCACTGCCCCCTAAAGATATGCTTAAGGATTCTTCTTCTCTGTTTTTTTAACTCCCTCTCCTAGGAAAAGGAAACCCATTGAAGCCCACAAGGTAGTAAGGAAAAAGAAAGAAAAAAAAATCAACAGAAAAATAAATGTCTAAAAGAGAAGCCTCTTATTCTGTTTTAAGAGGAAAAACCCATTTAATGAACTATTTAACCCAGTTTAAAGAGGCTGTTTATAGTTAATCCTAAATTCACTAATAGGACACCTAACTAATGTTAGTTTTACTCCCTTTGGATGTTACTCATAATTACAGTTTGCTCTTTAATTATTCTTCCTCATGTAGTCAATTTATGATTAAGACCAACAGCTTGCCCTGGAGGCTGAAAATGCTGAGGTGGACACTGGTGAATCAGCAGAAATCAAGTCTTTGAGCAGCTCCTTCTACTAAGAAGCAGGCAAAAAGCAGCTTTTCACTCAAATCATGAAATTCAGAGCTTAAGATATGGGAATTCTGTTCCAGCAAGGGAATAACCTCTAAAAACTGTCTTGGGAAAGGAGATTAAATAAACAAAACTATGGCTTTCAAACACATTTATCAAGACGAATTGTCTTCTGTAGGTAATTAGAACAGTTTTATCTACAGCATGTATTGTGTGGTCAAAAGGTACCAGATTTTTGCTGCTTCATTTTGCAGTTTTATTTTTCTTTACTTAGATATCATAGAAATATAGAATGGTTTGGGTTGCAAGGGACCTTCAACATCATCTAGTTCCAATGCCAATTCCATGGGTGATCTTGCTCAAGGCTCCAACCAGCCTGTCTTTGAACACTTCCAGGCTTGGAGCCTCCACGACATTTGTAGGCAACCTGCTCCAGAGTCTCACCACCCTCACAAGGAACAATTTCTTCCTCATGTCTCATCTAAACCCAGCATCTTCCAGTTTGAAGCCATTACACCTCATACTGTCATTCTATGCCTTTGTCAAAAGTCCCTCTCCACCTGCCCTGAAGGGCCCCTTCAAACACAGGAAGGCTGCTAGAAGATCTTCTGGAGCCTTCTCTTCTCCAGGCCAAACAAGCTGAACTCTCTCTGTTTGTCCTTACAGGAGAATCTCTCCATGGAGCCTTCTGTAGATTTGCTTTATGCCATTCTGAATCTTGACTTTTCTGAATGCTTCAGGAGAGCAATGACAATCCCAGGACATATGAAAGTTTTAGTCCAGAATTACCACAGTTTTTGAAGCCAATCAAGCCAGCCAGTTTAGCTGCTTAGGATGAGATCAGGAGTAAATTATCTGGACATGAGCCATAAATGGGCACTTATATCCCAGAAGGCCAATGGCATCCTGGGGTGCATCCAAAAATGTGTTGGCAGCAGGTTGAGAGAGGTGATTCTGCCACTCTGCTCTATTTTTGTGAGACCTCACCTGGAGTACTGTGTCCAGCTCTGAGACCCCCAACAAAAGAATGGTGTAGAGCTGCTGGAGTGGGTCCGGAGGAGACCACAAAGATGATCAGTGGGCTGGAGCACTTCCCTTATGGACACAGGCTGCAAGAGTTGAGGCAATTCTGTTGGAGAAGAGAAGGCTCCAGGGAGACTTCATAACTACATTTCAATATCTGAAGGGGACTTTTGACAAGGGCTTGTAGTAAAAGGAAAAGAGGCAATGGTTTGAAACTGAAGCAGAGTAGATTTATTTTGGGCATTAGGAGGAAGTACTTCATAATTAGAATGGTAAAATACTGGAACAGGTTGCTAAGCAATATGGTTGACATGTGCCTGGGTAGCCTGATCTAGTTGGAGGCGACTGCTCACTGCAGGGAGGGTTGAACAAGATGATCTTTGAGTGTCCCTTCCAACTTGATGCAGTCTGTGAACCTGTGAATTGTCTCCTCCTTCACTGGAAACCTGCTGAAAAGGTTTAAAAGACACCATGACTTAATGAAGACATAAGTGCAGCCTCTTTTTATTTCCCAGAATTCTTACTATATTCCTCATTTAGGATTGCTATTATCACTTAATCCTATACTCCTGCCTTAAAGTAATATACTGAATTATATGCATTTTATAGATGCACATGACCCAATGTGTCTATTCTTAAAGCTACTTTTTGGGCCACACACAGGCAATCATTAATTATATTCAGTGTCCTAGTGAGCGTAATTATCTGCCTCACAAGCCATTACAAGTTCTCATGGAATATCATTATATGACTTGTTCAAAGACCAAATGATTGGAAAAAAAAGTAGAAAAAAAAGGAAAAAAAGGTTGTGTTTTTTTTTTTTTATTACAAAGAGAGGTTTCATATGGTGTTTATGTTTCAGTTGCTGGAGAAATATTTAGTATAAGGCTAAAGGATTTTCAGACCCATGGTAATAACATAGAGAATAAAACAAACTATCCCAAAAAGAGCAAAGGAAAACAAAAAGCTACTGAATGCTGTCAAAATGATTAGTTAATTAGCACAGAAAAGCAATTGATTCACTATTTGAATTCAGTATTGACAAGTACAGTGAAAAGGAGCCACGGCTGAGCTTAAATTTCATTGCACTTTGTAAAAAGCTGCACTTCATAGCTATTCATGTCTGAAAACTATCCCTACCTTTAAAGAAATTTCCTATGGTTTCCTTTAACTTATGGCAGAGTGAAGAAAGCACAGTTCCCCTCCTCCTAGGAAGAACAGTGGATGATAGAAATCATAGTTCTGATATCAACAGTGAGGAAAAAAATCCATGCTGGGGTGGACATTCCACACACACCCCTCCCCCCTTACAACTCACAAATACCCTGAGGTCTGTCTGATACAGAAATGCTGCTTGCGAATACTTCAGTAGCTCTCCATGAAAATTGGTTCTTATGACTTAATGTCAGCACTTTGAATGTTCAGTTTTATCAGTGACAGACATTTTGAGTGGAAAGAATCCTTAAGGAAGTTATAAGGTATCTGTCTATCTCGTTGGACTAGATGATCTCCAGAGGCCACTTCCAACTTCTACCACTCTGTAATTCACACAGAGATCCTAGAGATGGAAGAAAATGCACATGACAAAAGAAAGGAAAATATGTTCTTGATTTTACTTTGTGTATGAAAATCTCCCCTCAGCCTCCTCTTCTCCAGACTGAACAACCCCGACTCCCTCGGAGGCTGCTCACCAGACCTGTTCTCCTGAACCTTCACCAGCTCTGTTGCCCTTCTCTGAACCCAGAGAGTTATGAATGAGGTTATATATGATGAAGAAGATAGCGTGGTAGGAAAAAAACCCAAACGTATGGATCAGTTCAAGAAATGTGTAGCCATGACATGGGCTGGAGCACCTCTCCTATGAGGACAGACTGAAGGAGTTGGGGCTGTTCAGTCTGGAGAAGAGAAGGCTCCCACGTGATCTAATTGTGGCCTTCCAGTATCTGAAGGGAGCCTACAAGAAGGCTGGGGAGGGACTTCTCAGGCTATCAGGTAGTGATAAGACTAGGGGGAATGGAATGAAGCTGGAGATGGGGAGATTCGGGCTGGACATGAGGAGGAAGTTTTTCACCATGAGAGTGGTGAAGCCCTGGAATGGGTTGTCCAGGGAGGTGGTTGAGGCCCCATCCCTGGAAGTGTTTAAGACCAGGCTGGCTGAGGCTCTGGCCAGCCTGATCTAGTGTGTGGTGTCCCTGTCCGTGGCAGGGGGGTTGGAACTAGATGATCCTTGTGGTCCCTTCCAACCCTGACTGATATTATGATACTATGATACTATGACACTTTGGGACGTGGTTTGAAGGCTGTGGTTTAATGGCTCCAGCCGCAAAATGTCCTTCTTGTAGTGGAGGTTGTAGACAGGCAGAGGTTGGTCTCTTCTCCCAGGCAGCCAGCACCAGAACAAGAGGACACATTCTCAGGCTGCACCAGGAGCAGGTTTAGGCTGGATGTTAGGAAGAAATTCTATACAGAGAGAGTGATTGCCCATTGGAATCGGCTACCCGGGGAGGTGGTGGAGTCACCTTCATTGGAGGTGTTCAGGAGGAGACTTGATGGGGTGCTTGGTGCTATTGTTTAGTTGTTTAGGTGGGTTGGATTGGTTGATGGGTTGGACACGATGATCTTGAAGGTCTCTTTCAACCTGGTGTATTGCATTGTATTGTATTGTATTGTATTGTATTGTATTGTATTGTATTGTATTGTACTGTAAGATCTGGCCTCACCAGTGCTGTGTATGGGGGGGACAATCACTTCACTGGTCCTGCTTGCCATACTATTTCTGATCCAGGCAAGGATGATGTTGGATTTTTCAGTCACCTGAACCAAGGGCTACAAGAAGCTTCTTAGGATTGTTACAGTTACAAATCTTCTTGTTTACTTATTATCCTGCTTGATGTCTACATCCTCATTAGATGAACTGCATTCAGTCTAAATTCCTTCAGATATCCTAAGCATTTGACAGACCAGGATGCTGTTGGTCTTCTTGGCCACCTGGGCACACGCTGGTCCTTCTTCAGCTGTCTGTCATTCAAGAATTCTTTGAATAAACCTGAAAACTTTTGAAAATTAGCAGATGAGAAAATGAGCATGGGAAATTAGAAGACAAAGTTCACATGTGAGAAATATCTAATAAAATTTTAAAAAAAAAAAGGCAAAAAAAAAATCAGAGGATAATAGAATCTCAGCGGGGTTAGGTTGGCAACCTGGAGAAGTGGATGAGCTGGAATAATGTTCCAGTAATTGGCATATTGAGGTGCACAAAAAAGTTTGAACATGAAAGATTTGTGCTTTTCCAGTACAAAAGCCTTCTATATTCTTTTGGTTGCTGAAAATGCCTACAGTACAAAGAACACATTAACCTCAGAAATTCTTTCTAAATGTACACTAATAAAAATTTTAAAGACTTGACTTCTAATTTTCTTCTGCACTGCAGCCTTTTGGGAGGGCATATGAAGTGGTAAAGGAGTTCTTAACTGTAAGGCTTCAGTTTATTGGCTTCTGTAATACAGCTCTTTCCAGCTCCAGCAGAAGGTATTTATGGCTGCGGTTATGATGGTCATATGAGAGCAATTTATTCAAATGCCACATGGCAAATCTGGAAATCAGAAGGAAAGGTAATTTTACAGTAAAATGAAGGCAATGGTGATGACAGGCTGAGAGAGTTGGGGTTGCTTGGCTTAGAGAAGTCTCCAGGGAAACCACCTAGCAGCCTTCCAGTATTTGAAGAGGGCTCCAGGAGGGCTAGCGGGGGGACTGTTGACAAAGGCATGGAGCAACAGCTTGAGGGTAATGGCTTCAAAGTGGAACAAACTGGATTGAGATGAGACACAAGAAAGAATTTATTCTCCATGAGGGTGGTGAGGCACAGGAACAGGTTGCCCAAAGAAGTTGTGAAGGTTCCAAGCCTGGAAGTGTCAAAAGTCAGTTTGGCTTGGATCTTGATCAAGCTGGTCTAGGCGGAGGTGTCCCTGCCTGTGGCAGGGCATTGGAACTAGATGATCTGGAAGGTCCCTTCCAAGCCAAGCCACTTTATCGTTCTGTTGTTCTGTGATCTGTCTTATTTAACAACTGATTAGAAAATATTTAAATAGATGTAACCACCACCATCAGTCATTCACCAAGGAGATCAGCTGTGGTACAGGAGTGTGGTCTACAAATCATGTGTCTGAGCTGAGGAAAGCTCAAGAAAGTGCAGAGCCAGGGGCATTCCACTGGCAGAGCAGAGAGGCTTGAAGTCCCTTAACTCAGCAACCAGGCATCATTCTGTGATCCCCAGGTCAAAGGCTCTCATCCAACCTGACTCTCAAGACAGAATGGTGGATTTTGGTCTGAGAGCTGAACATGCAGCTCCAGCTGGTAGGTCTGCACCACACACCCTAAGAACAGGTAATGCCTCCACCCAGATGTAGCTGCTGAAGGGAGCAGCTACCCAACAGACCAGATATTTCTTCTCAATCTTACATGCAAAATGTATGCCCAGGTGGAGGACCTTCTGCAGCAGGTGTTGAGAAGTCTGGGTAACATCAGTGAGGCTGAGAAGGAGTCCAAATGCAGTCTGAAGTGGAACACCAGCCCATGGAAGGGTTTTTCTACAGAAATCCTCCTCAGGTACATGGGCTGAAGCACAGAGGTATATAGGGTCAAAAAAATTGTGTCAGGGGTCAAAGAGCTGATCAATAACATGGAATATGCCAAGATAGGTCAAGCCAAACTCATAGCATTGCTCTAGAGAATCAGAGAGGAAAATTAAAGGAAACAAAAGAAAAATCATTCATATGCCTGCTTTTTGTTTAAATTTCAGTTACAACAACTGAATGTCATAAGGCAAGAAAAAGACATGAAGTTCTAACTCAGTATCAGATTTGCTCTTAATATTTCAAATCACATTGTGATCTTTTTCCACTTCTCACATTATTGCCTTGACTCTTCCCAGAAATTCATAAGTGAAAACTAATTTTAGGTTTGCTCACATCCCAAGATAAGTATGGTGATTAACAATGTGCTGATTGCTCTGTAATAACTGTTTGAGAACACTCCTTCATCTTACTTAAGAGTGAATGAAATATCATCAAAGGTGGCTCTCTTCTTACATTTTATTTCTTAGTATTGTTAATGACTGAATACAATGCATCAAAATATGGTAGTCCATGATTATCAAGCTAGCTAAACAATAGCCAGTTTAAGAAATGCTGCCATTCAAACCATCATATTTATATTTAAAGCTAAAGTTAGCAAAATGTGTGAGCTGCCTGGGAAATGCTCATTAAGAATTATGAGTATTTCAGGCCAGAAATTAAACACAAGAAGTACCTGCCTTGTCTTTCGTTTCCTCCCCTTCACTGTTCTTACTAATTTTTATATAATTTTAATCAACTAAGACCAAAAGTAAATAAACCTCTAGGAAGATGGGCAGAATCCAACGGCATGAGATTGAACACATCCAAGTGCCGGGTTCTGCACATTGGCCACAGCAACCCCATGCAGTGCTACAGACTGGGGTCAGAGTGGCTGGAGAGCGGCCAGGCAGAGAGGGACCTGGGGGTACTGGTTGATGGTAGGCTGAACATGAGCCTGCAGTGTGCCCAGGCAGCCAAGAGGGCCAATGACATCCTGGTCTGCATCAGGAACAGTGTGGCCAGCAGAGAACCATATCTTACTTTGCCTTTCTAGATGATGTTGAAGGTCCCTTCCAATCCAAACCCCTCTATGCTTCTACAATTCTGAACCTCTACTGACTTCAACAAAGCAGTTTCTGTTGACAAAATGGCAAAATGTAATCCTGTATTAGCCTTTAATCAGCATTTAATTATGTTTCACTGTTTTTGTGTAATAAAGTCAGATCTAAATTCTGTATGTTGACAGGCATATAGCTCAAATAGCTCCTGAGACTTAGAAGATTTTTTTTTTCTTTAGTGTTTTAATTTTAGAAGTTGAGGGAGGGTTGAGGTTCTGGGGAAATGTATTGTTATTGCTCTAAAATTAGTTAACAAATTGAGACAACTAAATTGTTCTCCAAAGGGTACATAAGGAAACTGACTTTCCTGCCCCCAGGCAATCTCCTAAAGGCTATTTTAACCATTGTGTAGGCAAGTTGTAGAACTGTTGTAACAGATACGTTGTTTTGCATATAAATTAATTAATTCATCCATTAATTCTTATGAACACTACAAAGCTCTTAATTTCAACAATTTAAGCCAAACTGTCGCCAAGAGGTGTTATTCACTGCCAGGATTCTACCAGGATAGAGATACTTTGGAATTATGGTCGATGGTAGGCTGAACATGAGCCTGCAGTGTGCCAAGGTGGCCAGGAGGGCCAATGGCATCCTGGCCTGAATCAAGAACAGTGTGGCCAGCAGGAGCAGGGAGGTCATTCTGCCCCTGTACACTGCACTGGTCAGGACACACCTTGAGTACTGTGTCCAGTTCTGGGCCCCTCAGTTTAGGAAGGATGTTGACTTGCTGGAACATGTCCAGAGAAGGGCAAGGAAGTTGATGAGGGGTTTGGAACACAAGCCCTATGAGGAGAGACTGAGGGAGCTGGGGTTGCTTAGCCTGGAGAAAAGGAGACTCAGGGGTGACCTTATTGCTCTTTACAACTACTTTAAGGGAGGTTGTAGACAGGAGAGGGTTGGTCTCTTCTCCCAGGCAACCAGCACCAGAACAAGAGGACACAGTCTCAATCTGTGCCAGGGGAGGTTTAACCTGGATGTTAGGAAGAAGTTCTACACAGAGGGAGTGATTACCCATTGGAATGGGCTGCCCGGGGAGCTGATGGAGTCACCATCACTGGAGGTGTTCAGGAGGAGACTTGATAGGGTACTTGGTTGCATGGTTTAGTTGATTAGGTGGTGTTGGATGATAGGTTGGACACGATGATCTTGAAGGTCTCTTCCAACCTGGTTTATTCTAACAAGTTCTAACAAGTTGTAACAAGTTCTGTAAGTAGACTGAAGGCCTGCCTTTGTTTTCTGTCTCTAATGTATGAAAATTAAATGAGAGTTGTGCTTTAGACCTAAGAGGCATACCTTGAATAAACACAGTGAGTGCTTCAAATTTGCAGACACACTTGTTAATTTTAATAGATTTCTAAAAGTCTCTATCTAAACAATTTTGTCCCATAGTAGATTTTTCAGCTCAAGCCATACGTTTCTGAAAAGGGCTTGATTAAGAGTGAAAGCCTTCATAAGAGTTGTTCCATGTGGAACTGTAATAACAGACTTCTCCTCCTCCAGAAAAGTTCAGTTTTGCAAGTAATTTGACCTTATAGTCCTGGTACATGAGATGGTGTCATACACAGCGATGTCAATTCATGGCGGTAGGAGGAAGTCTGATGCTGAAAAGCCCTAATCAGTAGCCAATCTCACAAAAAAATTAAGCATTGCTGCTTGTGATTAGGGTATAGTATAGAGAGAAAGAAATTGTTAGGCAATTTTAAAGACTACCATATGCCTGCAGTCATTTTGATCTCCACAGAGACCTTCACAATTTCGAAGTGTTGACAAAAAAAATTATATTCAGAAGCAGACCTTGAAATGGGAAGAAAAATGCCTACAGGGAATGAAAAAAAGCTCTGAAATTACGAATAGTGGCCTTGAGTAGATGTGGCTTGGGTTTAGGTAGCTGTGAATCAATTTGTTAAGACATCAGGTTTGATCTGTAGTAACATATTCACAGATTCACAGATCACATCGAGTTGGAATGGACCCACAAAGGTCATCTTGTCCAGCCCCCCTGCAGTAAGCAGGGAAATAGTATCATAGTATCATAGTATCAGTCAGGGTTGGAAGGGACCACAAGGATCATCTAGTTCCAACCCCCCTGCCATGGGCAGGGACACCCCACACTAGATCAGGCTGGCCAGAGCCTCACCCAGCCTGGTCTTAAACACCTCCAGGGACAGGGCCTCAACCACCTCCCTGGACAACCCATTCCAGGGCTTCACCACTCTCATGGTGAAGAACTTCCTCCACATGTCCAGCCTGAATCTCCCCACCTCCAGCTTCATTCCATTCCCCCTAGTCCTATCACTACCTGATAGCCTGAGAAGTCCCTCCCCAGCCTTCTTGTAGGCTCCCTTCAGATACTGGGAGGCCACAATTAGATCACATGGGAGCCTTCTCTTCTCCAGACTGAACAACCCCAACTCTTTCAGTCTGTCCTCATAGGAGAGGTGCTCCAGCCCTCTGATCATCTTCATGGCCCTTCTCTGGACATGTTCCAGCTGTCCAACTAGATCAGGCTTCCTAAAGCCACATCAAGTCTGACCTTGAATGCCTCCAGGGATAGGACCTCATTCACTTCCTGGAGAAACCTGTTTCAATATTTTGCCTAATGTTATACCTAAACCTACCCTGCTGTAGTTTCAAACTTTTGTCCTATCACCACAGGACCTTATAAGCAGTTCCTCTCCAGCTTTCCTGTAGGTGCACTTCAGATATTGAAATGCAGATACAAGGTTTCGCTGGAGCCTTTCTTCTCCAGACTGAACAGTCCTGTCCTCACAACAGAGGTTCTCTAGCTCTCTGATCATCTTTGTGGTCTGCTCTAGCAGGTCCATGTTTTCTTGAGTTTGGGGTCCCAGAGCTGGACACAATACTCCAGGTGAAGTCTCATCAGAACAAAGTGATAGAATCACCTCTCTTGACCTGATGACCACTAGTCTTTTGATGCACATATGCTTAAGTTAATTGTTGGCAGTGATTATATTTCCCATGTTTTACCTCCGTGATGTTCATTAGATTTGAAATTAGTTTTGTAATTATTTTTTCAGCAATTGTCTTGACTAAAAAATGCAGAAACCCTTCCTCAGCTAAATGCTTTGTTTGACATTGGCTTTGTAAACTTCTACCACTTCTTTCAGTATCTTCTTCTCAATTTTTCAAACTATAAACACAGTCATATTTGAAAAGGATTTCTTCTCTCTGTTTCCAGAAGCAGTCCTCCCAAAAGTAGCTGAATTTAAACATAAATAGAGGAGATTGAGTGGAATTTGTCTATTGACCCAACCTCTTCTTCCTATTTACAGGCCAGATACACAAAACAAAGTCTTTCTTAAGCATTCCCTTAAGTTATTTCCTTTCAGTCCAGAGTTTACCAGAATTTTGCTTTCTCCTACAAAAGTACTGATAATTTCCTGCAATCCACTTTTGCATGTTACTGAGTTATGAAATGCAATTTAGGCAAATGTTAGAGTGATTAACAAAGCTTTTTAGAAGAATTAGAACAGCTGCAGGAAAATAAGAAGATATTTTGTGAAAAACAGCCACAAAAAAAAAAAAAAAAAAAAAAAAAAGAAGATGAAAATTGAGGTAAATATTTGATAAAGTCAAGGATAGCAAAAAATGAACTAATATACAGAATGCACTAATCTGGCCTGGTTTGGGCTATCCCAGAGGAAAAAGCTGCACCTGTGGGGAGGAGCAGACAGTTCAAGTGCCCCTCAACTGACCAAGAAGGGATTCCATCCTATGGACAGCATCTTTGGTGTAAAGCTGAGGGGTCACCTGGGTCAAGCCTCTTCTTCGATGTCTGTTGTCTGAAGAGCGCTCTGTCTGTTCAGCCTTTGATCCTGATCCATGAGTTTCTGAATCCAATTCCAATCTGTTGATGGGTCCCACCTGGAACTGCTGCATCACCAGCGCAGCATCAGTGGTGACAGTGGTGACTAATGGTCATCAGGTGTTGTGTTCCATATTGTTTCATCTCTGTTTCTTCTGTTTCATTTGTTATTATTTCCATTCCAGCTGGTTAGGTTTCTTTCCCAACCCATCAGCCCCTCTCCCTTCTTCCCTTTCTCTTCCCTTTGGGAGGAGAGAGGTGTTCATAGAGAGCTTCTGTCGCTTTCTTAGTGGCTGGCCCAGTCCTACCTCATGACAATGTCACAAAAAGAGTTCTTTGTCTAGACTGTAAGCTCACTTATCTTTATTGTACAGCATTTTCTTGTAAAATGTCTGCTCATCTTAAACACTCAGTTTGCAAAAGAGCCATCAAGTACTTGAGAAAAAATTTCTCCCTCTTTTCTCCTACGCTCTGAAAAGCAAACAAGAATCAAACAAACAAGCCAGCAAAAATCTTGTTTAATGATATGTGTTGGGCTGCAATAATGTAAAATGTGATGATTTTTAGTGTTTATTTCTGTCTGTTCTTCAAACCTAACTGATGTAAATGTCAAGTTTCCTGTTGGCAAATATAAAACACATTGATGTAACACTTTGTGCAATCTTGTTTCCATATTTTCAAGTATTTCCTGCAAATGCCAGTAATGACAATGCTCTACATGCATTCTTAGTGCTGTTTAAATGAAGGAAAAGAAGAATGTTGGAAACAGCCAACTTATTTAGAAGTGTTTAGTCAAGATATGTCACTTTATCAGCATTTTCAAAGGTCAACTGCCATGCAAACAAGCTCAAAGCAGTATATTTGCACTTATTCATTAGATGAGCTTTAAAAGAGATATTAGTTATTACAAAACTAGACATTGCTACAAGCCTACAGACAGGACAGAATTGCTCTTTGCCTTTAGGCCAAATCTGGGGCTAATCTACAGCAATTACTCTATCACCAAATGGAAACTCCCCAGCAGAGAAGGGGGGAATTGGGAAAGGAGACTCATACGTTGAAATGAAATAGAACATTGAGGTGCTGGAGCATGTCCTGAGAAAAGCAGCTAAGTGGTGATCTTACAGGACAAGAAGAAACAGCCTTAAGTTGTGCCAGGAGAGGTTCAAGTTGGGTATCAGGAATAAATTTCTGCATAGAAAGGGGTTAGCAGGCATTGGAACAGGCTGCCCAGGAAGATGGAGGAGGCACCATCCCTGAAGGTATTTAAAAGACGTAATTGTGGTGCCGATGGATGTGGTTCAGTGGTGGTTGTTTAGCAGCAGTGATGGGACTGATTTGGTGATGTCAAATGTCTCTTTCAACCTCAACAACTCCACTAATCTATGAAAACAAAATAAAACGAGAAACTACACCTTTTAAAACATCTGTCACTTCCTGTGCTTACTCTTTTACTTTACATTCATATTCAAGACCAATATAGGCTGCATTATAGAGGGGCAGAATCTCCTTCCTCGACCTGCTGGTCCCACAGCTGCCTTCTGGAATGCCAGTGGTCATTGCCAGCTCATGTTGAGTTCTTTGTCAGCTGACACCCCCTATCACTTCTCCTAAAGACTTCATATGAAGAGACCTATTGCTTAGTCATTAAGTCATACCTTTCATTGAGGGTTTTCTTCCTGGATCCCCTCAATTACTCTACAACAATAGCAATATTTCAGTTAGTGCAAAGATAATTTGACTTTCATGGGTTTTGGGGGGGATGTGTGGGTATTTTGGTGTTTGCTTATGTTTGGTGGTTTTTTGGGTTTTGTTGTGGGGATTTTTGATGTATTAAATCCATAGAATCAGGTTGGACTCGATCTCAAAGGTCTCTTCCAACCTGGTTTATTCTATTATTCTATTCTAATCATAAAATCATGTAATTGTTTTGGTTGGAAAAGGCCTCTAAGATCATTGAGACCAACCATGGATATACCACCACCATGGCCATTAAAAGATGTCCCAAAGTGCCATGTCTACACATGTTTTGGACAGCTTCAGGGATGTCAACTCCACTACTTCCCTGGGCAGCCTGTTTCATTGCCTTTTTTAATTAGATTTCATTAAAAAGTTAAAAATGAGTGGTTCAGCTTGTTAAGACCATTTATTCTTTTGGAAGGACATGCATGAGTTTTGACAGCACTGTCATGGCACGACCACGTCAACTGAACCCAAAGTCCCATGTTGACAGTGATGAGAAGTGGAAATTGAGGCTGTTAGGCAGGTGGCCAGTAGGGACTGCTGATTTAATTTCTAGTTCATTGAAAATTGTTGGATTTTCAAGTGGGATAACATTTCAGAGTGTAAATGGCCAAGAAAGAAAACAGCACGTGGATTCAGGAACAAAAAAGTTTTACACGATGTAGTAGGTTTTAAAACTGTGCTTTAGTATGACCTCTTTAATCTTCTCTTTGGTAAAAGCTGGGGATATGCATAATTCATCTGCTGCTTGGTAATGTCTTCATGGAGATGTTGATTTGAAGAAAGTTCTCCCATCCCTGAGATTTCTGCTGTAGATTCTGTAGTAATCTTTCTGACAGGTAATACAAGTAGTGAGAGCTGCAAGATTAGAGAGGCTTTATGACTGGGAAAGCCTATGGTTGAATTTACACTTGTCCTTTATATGTTTCTAAATCCTCTATAATTATTGTAGAGAATCTGAACATATTTTTAACTTAAAGTACAGAGCAGGTCTCTATAATTATTTTTGTTCTTTTTTTCTTTTCTTTTTTTTCCAGATGAGAGAAAAAAATGGCTTTTGTGTAAGGGCAGAAATTTCTTGGTGTTGAGGCACAGTGTTGCCAGATGGGGTAAGTGGTAGGTGCTCCTCAAGGGCAGAGGGTAGAACCTTATAGCCATGAAGGCTGTCACCCTAAAAAGGACATTACGTTGCTGGAGTTTTTCTAGAGAAGGGCAGCAGCCAAAGGGTCTTCTGAGGAGTGGATGAGGGAGCTGAGATGAGAGCAGACTAAAGGAGGCTAGGATCATCTTCTCATGCTCTACACCTCCCAGAAAGAAGATTGCAGTGAGGTGTGTATAGTGTCTTCTGCCTAGTAACAAGTAACAGCAGTAGAGGAAATAGTGAAGTATCAGTCAAGAACTTTCTTCTTGTATCAACCCTAAATATCCCCTGTTGCAATTTGAGGCCTTTTCTTCTCATCCTTGGACTTGAACAGACTAGTAGGTCTTCACAGAATCACAGAATCACCAAGGTTGGAAGAGACCTCAAAGATCATCAAGTCCAACCTGTCACCCAAGACCTCATGACTAAACCATGGCACCAAGTGCCATGTCCAATCTCCTCTTGAACACCTTCAGGTATGGTGACTTCACCACCTCCCTGGACAGCCCATTCCAATGGCTAACAACTCTCTCAGTGAAGAACTTTCTCCTCACCTCAAGCCTAAACTTCCCCTGGTGCAGCTTGAGACTGTGTCCTCTTGTTCTGGTGCTGATTGCCTGGGAGAAGAGACCAACCCCCTCCTGGCTACAACCACCCAGCATGTCATCATAATTACAAGCAGTGTGAAAGCTAGGGCTATGACTTACCTTACTAGTAAAATGCCAACAGTTTCGTCTTCTGCACCAGTATGTCTTGCCAAGTGCCCATTGACTCACGTGGTGGCATATAGTGTACAAATATCCTCACTGCTTAGGTGAATATCTTAATGAATAAATTGTATTTATTCATAGAATTCATAGTCTCATAGAATAGTTTGGATTAGGAAGGTCCTTAAAGATCATCTAATTACAACCCCCACCCTGCTATGGGCAGGGACACATTCCACTAGACCAGGTTGCTTAAGGCCTCATCCAGCCTGGCCTTGAACACCTCCAGGCAAGGGATGTTCAAGTGTCTCACCACCATCACTGAAAATAAATGGAAATAGATGTAAATAAATGCAAATAAATGTAATATATTTATACTGATTATGAGATATATACAGAAAGAAACACCAATGTACATGAAAGCATCATGACCACAGTTTGCCTTTGCATTCACATGTTTTTTTTTCTCTGCAGAGCTATATAAAATTAACTCTAAAAGTCTTTAATTGAAGCTAGATATTAGGAAGAAATTCTTTAAAGTGGGGTAAAACATTGGAACAGGGTACTCAGGAGCATCATGCATGTCCCCTCCCTGGAGGTGTTCAAGGCCAGGTTGGAATGGGACTCAAGTCAGTCTAGTGGAAGGTGTTCCTGCCTATGGCAGGGGGGTTGGAACTAGATGATGTTGACAGTCACTTCCAACCCAAACCATTCTATAAATCTATGAATGAACCTAATGAACTTATATGATTTTCATGTCTCTAATATGTACCTTTGATTTAAGGAGCCAATTCACTAAAATTTTTGCTCATAAACCTATCACAAATACACATATGAGAAGCAGCATTAGTGAATCCACGAGGATCCCAGCCTAGGAGGATAGGCTGAAGGAGATGGGGTTATTCAGTCTGGAGAAGACTCTTGGGGGGACCCTTTAGCTTATTTCTTCCCATACCAGAAGGGAACCTATGGGAAGGCTGGAGAGGGATTTTTCATAAGGGTGTCTAGCAATAGGACAAGGGGGAATGGTTTTAAGCTGAGGCAGGGTAGGTTTAGACTGGATATTAGGAAAAGGTTCTTCACTGTGAGGGTGGTGAGACACTGGAACAGGTTGCCCAGAGAGGTTGTGGATGTCCCCTCCCTGCACGTGTTCAAGGCCAGGTTGGACAGGGCCTTGAGCAACCAAGTCTAGCTGAGAGGCATCCCTGCCCATGACTATGGCAGGGAAGTTGGAGTAGATGATCTTCAAGTTCCCTTCCAACCTAGGCCATTCTATGGTCCATTTCTGACAAAGTTTATGATTTGCTGTCAGAAGTAGAAATTCCTTCTCTCCTGTTAAGATTTGCTTGTTGCTTTTTCCCCCCATTATTGTATTGCTTACAGAATTATGCATGGAAGCTTCATTGCCATTATAGAAAAAGAATTATATTGGCAGTTATTTAAGCCAAAATGGCCCAGGACCCAACACAGCACAAGCTAATACGAACAGAGCTAGGAAGTATTACTTAAGGAACAAACACAAGGTCTCTGGCAGAGTTATTTCAGTCTTCTTATTGTCTTATTACCAGTGCCAGAACCATTCAAAGTGGTAAAACTCTGACTATATTAATAATTCTTGCTGCAAATTTTCATTACTAGCCTGAAACAATGAAAAAATACAAACCTTGGTGTAATTGGATATCAGCTATAGAATCATCATAGAGTGGTGGGGGTTGGTAGGGACTTCTGGAGATCATCAGGTCCCAGAGCAGGATCAGTTAGGCAGGCTACACAGAAACATGTCCAGGTGGGTTTTGAAAGTCTCCAGAGAAAGAGACTCCACAACCTCTCTAGGCAGCTTGGTCCACTGTTCTGGCATCCTAACATCCTGGGTACATTCCTGTGTGACCTGCTCTAAGTGATCCTGCTTTGGCAAGGGATTTAACTCAGTGATCTCCAGAGGTCCTTTCCAACCCTTACCATTCTATGATTCTATGACTGATGTAGCATAGCACCAAAGTCCACACAATAGCTAAAGCAAGGCAAGGTTTTGAGTGATAGTATCCATAGGATCTTTGTGTAAGAGCCTTGGGGGTTGGACTAGATGATCTCCAGAGATCCTTTCCAATCCCTACCATTCTATGACTCTACCATTCTATAAAACTTTAGCAAATAAATGCACTTGTAAGCTACTTTCTTTTACATTTGCAGGCTGCCCCTGTTCATCTTCATGCATGAAACAAAATTCTGTGCCTTGCCCAGTGATGAGAAAGGGAAAAGAAATTTTCACATGTAGAGAGCATCTTTGCCATGCTAAGGAGCTTATTTTGGAGAGTAATTCTCTTTTCTTCATGGAGTCTCATCTGGAAACAGGGTGATGATCCAAAGGAAAGAGTGTTAAAAGGAAAATAGAGTTTCACATTGAAAGTTAAGCCTTTCTCACACACACATATGGTTTCTTTTGCCTTTGAAATTTCACATGACCATGGCTGTTCTGCAGTCCCCAGTTTGAATATCTTGTGCCTGGATGCCTATAGGACATAGCAAACAGCACAGCAGTAGACTCAGCAGGACTGTTTCATTTCATATATCATTCACAGCTTGCTGCTGTGCTTCCAAAACTGTCCATAACTTTCTCAAAATGTTAGAAAGGCAAGAAGTTGTAATTGTTTTGGGGTTTTTTTCAGTCTTAGGGAAGATCTTCAAGGTTTTATATATCTGGAGTTGGTTTGGGTATTTTTTTTCTCCCTTGAGTGAATGGATTTTTGAAGTATGATTTTCCAATAAGAAAAACACTGGAGATACAAATTGGGATCTAGGAATATTTCAAAAAATGTACATGCTACCAGTTTGGAGTTTGCACAGCAAATGGTGCTACTTTTGAGGGTGAGGGGTTTGGAGCACAAGCCTTATGAGGAGAGGCTGAGGGAGCTGGGCTTGCTTAGCCTGGAGAAGAGGAGGCTCAGGGGAGACCTTATTGCTCTCTACAACTACCTGAAGGGAGGTTGTAGCCAGGTGGGGGTTGGTCTCTTCTCCCAGGCAACCAGCACCAGAACAAGAGGACACAGTCTCAAGCTGCACCAGAGGAGGTTTAGGCTGGATGTTAGGAAGACATTCTTCATAGAGGGAATTATTGGTCATTAGAATGGGCTGCCCAGGGAGGTGGTAGACTCGCTGTCACTGGAGGTGTTTAGGAAGAGATTTGATGGGGTGCTTGGTGCCATGGTTTAGTTGATCAGATGGTGTTGGATGATGGGTTGGACTTGATGATCTCAAAGGTCTCTTCCAACCTATCCTATCCTATCCTATCCTATCCTATCCTATCCTATCCTATCCTATCCTTCTATTCTATTCTATTCTATTCTATTCTATTCTATTCTATTCTATTCTATTCTATTCTATTCTATTCTACTCTATTCTAATCTAGGTACAAATTCCAATTACCAAATAGATTTCAGCATGGGATTAGAGCTGCATGTAAATGTCTGTATATTGTATCCGTCCTTAATATTTGCAAGTACTCCATCACTGAAAAAAAAATAAATAAATAAAAATTATCCTCTTAAATTTCCTTCCCATGCTGTCAAACAAGGAATATGGAATAGAAGGCTGAGGGCAAGATTTTAGGTCTGCAAATATTTAGATATCTACTGACATTCTGGAAAATTAAATTAGATGGCTAGGTATCAGGCTTCCAGCGAAAAAAACCCCAACAAACAACAAAACCCCAAACCAATAAGCCACAGACTACTGCCACAGAAATAAAAATATGCTAAAGTTGCTATTCTGAGTCAAACATCATGTAGCTTTTAGATGAACTGTTGCCAAATGCAAATGCTGCTTGATCTTCAAGGACAGCCTCCTCAGGGCACAAGATTGGTCTGTTCTTGTCAGATGAGCATGGGAAAAGGTCACAAGAAATGAACACAGAGGGGGAAAAAAAACACAGAAAGGAAGTACACAGAAGGTGGAAGTGGGGACAGGTTGGATGGGAGGAATGTGATGACACTGACCACCCATGTAGGAATGGATGAAGGAAAACCAAAGCCTAGTTTTAGCTCAAGATATAGCAAGGGTGGTGAAGGGCAGTAAGACCAGCAAGGTATGGGAGGTGTTCTGCCCCTCTCGTCTCCTCTCACAGGACCCCACCAGGAGTAGTGTTACCAGTTCTGGTACCTCCAACACAAAAAGGATGTGGAACTGCTGGAGTGGGTCCAGAGGAAGTCACTAAGATGTGAGCTGGAGCACCTTCCCTCTGGGGGCAGGCTGGGAGAGTTGGGGCTTTTTAGCTTGGAGAAGAAAAGGCTTTAGAGAGACTTTAGAGCAGCCTTCTCTTCTCCAAACTTAGCAGCCCCAGGTCTCTCTGTCTTCCCTTATACTAGAGGTGTCCCAGTCCCTTAATCAACCTTGTAGGCTCCTGCCCCTCTTCAACTGGGAGCCTGGAACCGGACATGAGACTCCAGATTATTATTGATATTAATATAAATAATATTAATAATAACAATATTAATAATGTGGAGAAGAAGAAGGAGGAGGAGAAGAAGAAAGAAGAAGAAGAAAGAAGCAGAAGGAAGAAGAGGAAGAAAGAAGAAGAGGAAGAAGAAGAAGAAGAAGAGGAAGAAGAGGAAGAAGAAGAGGAAGAGAAGAAGAAGAAGAAGGAGAGAAGAAGAAGAAGAAGAAGAAGAAGAAGAAGAAGAAGAAGAAGAAGAAGAAGAAGAAGAAGAAGAAGAAGAAGAAGAAGAAGAAGAAGAAGAAGAAGAAGAAGAAGAAAAGGAAGAAGAAGAGGAGGAAGAAGAAGAGGAGGAAGAAGAAGAAGAGGAGGAAGAAGAAGAGGAAGAAGAAGAAAAGGAAGAAGAAGAAGAAGAAGAAGAAGAAAGAAGGAGGAAGAAGAATAAATAAGAAGAAAAAAGAAGAAGGAGAAAGAAGAAGAATAAATGGGGAAAATTACATTATTATTATTATTATTACCATTATCATTATTACCATTATAGTTATTTTCATTATTACCATGATCATCATTATTATTATTTCTATTTCAATATATCCTGACCATAAATTTTGGCTAGGTATTTTTAGAGCATTTTGCAAACCAGCAATAGCAGCACCACCACAGCATGCCTCCTGTTGTTTTCAAGAGATGGGATTGAAGAAATAGCTACCTTATTTAGGAAGGCTTGTTGTTAACTCAGGATATGCCACGTTGCCTTTGCACTGAAAAGTTGGCTCACTAAGACGTAGAGCAGCCTGGAGCAGAATTCAGCACTGATGGTACTTATTAGATAAGCAAGAACACAGAGGACATGGGGTTTTGAAGAGTAATGCCCACTGTGTGCCTGAGGGCTCAGCAGAATTATGAAATTCGATCTGGCATATGTGACAGGGGTGGGTAACTCCTCTTAATTATGTGTGCTTTTGGATCAGGGCATTGCACACAACCCTGAGTGATGGAAACTGGAGCATGAAACCTGCAGTCCCATGAAAGACCCAGAATTCTGTTAACTCAGCAGGACATTGGATCATCCACTGCAGGTGTGCATTGAGACATAATGAAGCCGAAAGACTGATCTGCTGGTGTTAATACGTAAAATCTAAATGGCTACTCACATCACTTTTAAACTACTTTTAAACTTCTTTTAGAAACAACCAAATGTAATTTTTTTTCACTTAGTGTAGAATAGAATAGAATAGAATAGAATAGAATAGAATAGAATAGAATAGAATAGAATAGAATAGAATAGAATAGAATAGACCAGGTTGGAAGAGACCTTCAAGATCATCGCGTTCAGCCCATCAACCAATCCAACCCACCTAAACAACTAAACCATGGCACCAAGCACCCCATCAAGTCACCTCCAATGATGGTGACTCCACCACCTCCCCAGGCAGCCCATTCCAATGGGCAATCACTCTCTCGGTATAGAACTTCTTCCTAACATCCAGCCTAAACCTCCCCTGGTGCAGCTTGAGACTGTGTCCTCTTGTTCTAGTGCTGCTTGCCTAGATGCCCCCACCTGGCTACAACCTCCCTTCAGGTAGTTGTAGAGAGCAATAAGGTCTCCCCTGAGCCTCCTCTTTTCCAGGCTAAGCAACCTCAGCTCCCTCAGTCTCTCATAGGGCTTGTGCTATTTAGTTGAGGATGTCTGTGCTTACTGTGGGGAGGTTGGACAAGATGAACTTTGAGGGACCTTTCCAACTCAATGCATTCTATGATAACAGAATATCAAGGGTTAGGACTGGGCTGGCAACTAAGTGAATAACAGAAGCTCTCTGTGAACCTCTCTGCCTTCCCAAAGGGAAAGTAAAGGGAATAAGACTGATAAGTTGGGGAAGGAAACTAAACCAGATCAATAGAAAAAATACTTCACAGTGTATGTTTTAATTTATGGGACCCTTTTTCATAAGGAATTCATTGCAACTCACCAGAATTCCTGTTTTTGTTGGTACACATATCTCATGGTTATCTGGCCTCTGTTTATTAGAGCAATGTTTTCAGAAAATTCAGGGGCCTTTGTAAAGATCTGTTCAACTGCATGAAAAACTAACAACATGTTACTCACATCCACGGGCATGTTAAGCCTAAATTCTGCTCTAAGTTACACTGTAATTACTCAATGTAATTGGCTCTTTTCAGCCTCCCCAAATGTGGATTCTGAGAATTTCATGTAATGATTTGGGGGAAACAACTAAATCAAGCAGAAAAAATTATGCATTGTCTCTGAAAATAAAAAAAAAAAAGGAAGAAACATCTTAAACTCTCAGAAGAGTCTCAGCATCCTTGTGATTCAGAGCAATTTGCTGCTAAACAGTAGTTATTCAACAAGAACAATGCTCAAAAGAGACAATCTTTAGACAACTCATACTGTAGTTCTGTACCCTTTTTAGGGTGGTACTTTCAGTGCAGCAGTGGGTTTAGCTGGTTTTTTGTTTTCCTTTTCTTTCATGAGGTCTACTCATGAGGGAAAGATATGGCTGCACAGGTTAAATGTCTTGCTGATTGCTCTCCTCTCACCTAAATTTACCAATCTTTTACCAAATCCAAATTACAGTAGGATGTTACAATTCCATGTTGTGCATCATACAATTTATATTATAAATGGAATTGTTTTATTAGTCATTGAATGCATTGTGGTGGAAGGAACTTTTAAAGGAGAGGAGGAGACTCAGGGGTGACCTTATTGCTCTCTACAACTACCTGAAGGGAGGTTGTAGCCAGGCAGAGGTTGGTCTCTTCTCCCAGGCAGCCAGTACCAGAACAAGAGGACACAGTCTCAGGCTGTGCCAGGGCAGGTTTAGACTGGATCTTAGGAAGAAGTTCTATACCGAGAGAGTGATTGCCCACTGGAATCAGCTGCCTGTGGAAGTGGTGGAGTCACCTTCATTGGAGGTGTTCAAGAAGAGGCTTGATGGGGTGCTTGGTGCCATGGTTTAGTTTTTTAGTTGTTTAGATGGGTTGTATTGTACTGTATTGTACTGTATTGTATTTAGGTGGGTTGGATTGGTTGATGGGTTGGACGCGATGATCTTGAAGGTCTCTTCCAACCTGGTGTATTGTATTGTATTGTATTATAGTCCAACCCCCCTTGCAGTAAAAAGGGACATCCCCAACTTGATTCAGTTTCTCAAAGCCCCATCAAGCCTGGTCTTGAATGCCTTGAGGGATGGGGCCTCCACCACTTCCCTGAGCAAACTGTTCCAATGTTCCACCACTCTCACAGTAGAAAACGTCTTCCTAATGTCCAATCTAAATTTACCTTTATAATAATTAATAATATTGTATTAGCATTTTAACTGGCATGTTATTCCTAATATCCAGTCTAAACCTACCCTTCTCTGATTTCAAACCATTGCCACTTGTCCTACTGAAAATGGAATGACTCACTTTCTAAAACCTGTGCCATGGGTCTTATCAGCACTGTTCAGAGGAAACCCCCTTCTGCTTTGTCATCTTTAATTTTTGAGAGCCTACATTCTCAGTACAGCTTTGAGAAAGGAGATTAAGTCTTTTCTTCCGCTAGCAAAAGACATCAAGAGAATAGAGCTTCAATTTGGCAGACGTTCAGAAGTTTTAGACTTTAGAGAGGCCAGCAATCAAATATGTTATACAGAACAATGAGGAAACAAATGCAGAAATGGATAATCAGCATGGGGTGCTAGGAAAGATCTGTTGTTGATTTGGAGCATATGAGATAATTGCTTGGAATTAAGACAGGAATAAATTCTCCTTCTTTGGAGACATTCAAGTGAAATAAAACTTGATGAATATTTTATATCAGTTCCTAAAGTTGCACGACTGAACTCCCACTCATGTGATTACTGCTGTGCCTCCAACCTCTGTATTGTCTGAGACTCTTTTTTTTTCCCTCTGCCAGAGTCTGGTCAAGAAGACAGACTGGAAGCTTGTGTGTAATAGCCGTCCCTTGGCTAACACAGTGAGTTTGAACAAGAAATCCCTGAAATGGAATGAATGCTCTTTAGAATCAGAGTGAAAGTTATTCAGCTGAACACCTTTAAATTCAAATCCCCTATAGATTGTTAGACAAAAGGAATTTCAGAACATAAAATATTAAAACTGTCTATTGAGTGCCATATGATTTTCAGAGGAAAAATGTTGGAGGAAGACATTTTCAATATGTGTGCTGAAGATTACATTTCTCTAAATAAGTGGATATTGAGATTACATTAACTTTGCAAGTATCTCAGACTGGTGCCTCCCACAGGTAACTTTTCACTGAAATTTTCTAAAGATTAGAATTATCTTTGACCTGTGATAGCAACCAGCAAGAATGAGAAAATAAACAAACAAACCAAAAAACAAACAAATTCAGCTTTGAAGTGCAGAATTTCTCTGAGCTTGCCTTTGTGTTCTGAAAGAAACCAAAACTGGATCAAACTAATTCTGGAGACAAGCCCAGTATCTCTTTCAGAGAATCATTTATATTGGTAGTGAGAGGAATTTTTCAAGTGAGTTGATATTTGTCTTCAAGTAAAACAGTTCATAACCTGGTTAATCCTATTCTATTCTATTCTATTCTATTCTATTCTATTCTATTCTATTCTATTCTATTCTATTCTACTCCTATTCCACTCCTATTCCCTATTCTATTCTATTCTATTCTATTCTATTCTATTCTATTCTATTCTATTCTATTCTATTCTATTCTACTCTATTCTATTCCATTCCATCACCAGTGTCACCCTGACCTTACTCATACTAATTAGTTGCCTGCAAAGTACTCTGAAGATATAAAATAAGGGTTGATCATACCATGTCTAACAAATCCAGTAAAATGTGTAGAGATCAAGTCTTATAAGGAGCAGCTGAGGGGACTGGGGCAGTTTAGCCTGGAGACAAGGAGGCTGAAGGGAAATGCCCTCAATTTCTACAATTCCCAGAAAAGATGTCATAGTTAGGTGCAGGTTGATCTTTTCTCCCTATTAGTAACTGATAGAACAAGAAGAAATGGCCTCAAGTAGCAACGGGGATGGTTTAGATGAGAAGAAAACATCTTGACTGAAATGGTTCTCAAAGACTGGAACAGAATGTGCAGGGAGCTGGCAGAGTCATCATGCCTGGAGTTGATAAAACACGTAGACATGGCATTTTGGGGCATGGTTCAATGGGCAAAATGGCTTTTGGTTGATGGTTGGACTTTATTTTAGAGGTCTTTTCCAAGTTTATTGATTTTTATGATATAGCAATGACCAACTGACTTGGTAATTTGTCTTCAGAATCTAATACCATTGAACTAGAACTGATTAAATGCTCATAAGATGCTTGGGAAATGGCTATTTATTACTTCCTTCTCAGACTAATTTAAATGAAATCCCACATTTGCTATTCCTTTACTTGATGAGCATCTGCTTTTCTCTTTTCCCAGAAAAGAAATTAGAAACTACTGCATTTTGCTTGCTTTTCTCAAAGCAATGTTAGTCATCATGTACATTTGAGCATGGATTCATATTATTTAGCGTGTGATTGATTTGATTAGGTGTTGCCTACACAAAAAAATGGATTAACCACTATCCCATAAGCACACATTTCTAACAGTGCAACCTTGTATTTGACAATTACTTTAGCACAAGAAGTGTAATTGTTCGTATAGCATCAAACTGTTTAAGCACCTCACTTAGGGAACAGGAGTTTCACTTGGGGTATTAAAAGAATTTTGGTTTATGCTATAAGAACAACAAATTACTAAGTATTCAGCATGTTTTCAGGAAATATTCTAGAGTGAATGACAATTTTACTGGTGTAAGTCACATAGAATCTTAGAATCAATAAGGTTGGAAAATACCTCAAAGACCATCAAGTCCAACCTGTCACCCAAGACCTCATGTGACTACTAAACCATAGCACCAAATGCCACATCTAATCCCCTCTCAAACACCTCCAGGGATGGTGACTCCACCACCTCCCTGGGCAGCATATTCCAATGGCTAATAACTCTCTCTGTGAAGAACTTTCTCCTCACCTTGAGCCTAAACTTCCCCTGGTGCAGCTTGAGACTGCATCCTCTTGTTCTGGTGCTGGTTGCCTGGGAGAAGAGACCAACCCCCACCTGGCTACAACCACCCTTCAGGTAGTTGTAGAGAGCAATAAGGTCTCCCCTGAGCCTCCTCTTCTCCAGGCATGTAGCAGTGTGTCAAGAAAGATGAAAGAAAATGATTAAACAAGGACAAGAATCATAGAATTCAGTTGGAAAAGACCTCTAAGATCAATTCCAACCATCAACAGAAACACCACCATCATGGCCATTAAACCATGGCTATGGCTGCACATATCTTAAACAACTCCATGATTGGTGATGTCACCACCTCCCTGGGCAGCCTGTTCCAATGCTTGACCACTCTTGCAAAAAAATTTTTTTCCTGATCTCCAACCTACAGCTCCCCTTGCACAATTTCAGGCCATTTCCTCTCATTTCCTGTTATTTGATACTAGGGAGAATAGATCAACATGCACCTCACTCTAACCACCTTTCAGAAAGAGTACATAATTCCAGTTCCCTCGGCTGTTCCTCACCAAACTTATTCTTCAGACCCTTCACCAGCTTTCTTGCTCTTCTCTGGACATGCTCCAGCATCTCAATGTCCTCTGGAGTGAGTGCTCCAAAACTGGTCACAGTATTTGAAGTGCAACCTCATAAGCGGGCATGAGCAAGAAAGGTATGGAATCAACAAAACTATAGTAAACAGATTTTTAATTGTAAAATATTACAATCAATAAGAATTTTCACATCACTGGACTCTAGTCTAGGACCCTGCACTTCAATAAGGATAAAAAGCGCAGACAATGTGTATAATTTCTAAAATAATAGGAAAAAATCTCCATAGGACTAGGGGGAATGGAATGAAGCTGGAGGTGGGGAGATTCAGGCTAAATGTGAGGAAGAAGTTCTTCACCATGAGAGTGGTGAAGCCCTGGAATGGGTTGTCCAGGGAGATGGTTGAGGCCCCGTCCCTGGAGGTGTTTAAGACCAGGCTGGCTGAGGCTCTGGCCAGCCTGATCTAGTGTGGGGTGTCCCTGCCCATGGCAGGGGGTTGGAACTAGATGATCCTTGTGGTCCCTTCCAACCCTGACTGATACTATGATAGTACCAGCTTTTGCATGGGCAGACATTGACTTAAGGATTTGTGTGTGTGCATAAGCAGACCAATGACCCATGGAAGAGTGAAAAAGAAAAGGTGTGGTCCTTAATTTACATCATACTGAGTTGGAGAGAGGAGAGAAAATCAAGAGGTGTTACAAGAAATGACAACAAGATAATCAATGTTGTGTTACAAGACAGGAAATAATTGAAATACAATCAAACAAAAAAACCTGCTCTGTAAAGGGAATATTTATATCACATTCCCCTCACCATTCTTAATTTCTTTTAATGAATTAAGAGGCTCACAATGAGCTTTATTGATTAGTTTTTTGAGGGTATTTGATGGTATTTTTGAAATTCCAGAACTTCCTCTTCATAAGGCTTTATCTCTGTGGAATTTTCTTTGCTTGACTGAGTACCTGTGTTTGAATTAGGCTTTTGGGACCTGTGATTACAAAATTGTTCAGGGCAAGTTTTCAACACTCTTCACAAGAAGTTATAGTTCTGTAGAGTTAGGACCTGATGAGTGCTGAGTGCTTTTGAAATTCTATTCCTAGCTCCAGGCTCTGACAAATTTATTCTGGGCTTTTTTCTCTTTTTTGTTTGTTTTGGATTTGTTTGTTGGGGTTTTTTGGTTGTTATTTTTTTCTTTGCTTTTGTTTTCTCTCCTGCCTTTATTTCCTTTTGTTGCTGGTAATGTGGACCCTGAAAGAACAATATTGTGATAACTATCATCTAACTCTTGTAAACACCACTCAATTTCCTGCTTAGAGCAAAGAGTGGTAAAAGGGCATGTCCTGTAGAGCCTGTCAGTGTGTTTGCTTATAGTGCATTAAAATCTTTGCTGTTGTTTCACAGTTGTGTGCATAGGAGATTGGAGATGGCAAAGGATATGTGGAAATGTAACAAGTTTTTTTTTCCCTACATTTCCCACAAATGCTTCAGGCTTTCCAGGCTGGAAAACTGTCCATCAGAGAAAGACCTGGGGGTGTTGATCAACAGCCAGCTGAACATGAGCCAGTGTGTGTCTAGGTGGCCAAGAAGGCAAACAGCATCCTGGCTTGGATCAGGAAGTGTAGCCAGCAGGACCAGGGCAGTGATTGTCCCTCTGGACTCAGCACTGGTAAGACTACACCTTGAGTACTGTGTTCAGTTTTGGTCCCCCCACTCAAAGAAACATATTGAGGTGCTGGAGCAGGTTCAGAGAAAGGCAACAAAGCTGTTGAAGAGGCTGGAGAACAGGTCTGGTGAGGCATAGCTGAGGGACCTGGGGTTGTTTAGTCTGGAGAAAAGGAGGTTGAAGGGAGACCTGGGTCTTCACAGCTCCCTGCAAGGATGTTGGAGTGAGGTGAGTGTTGGAGCCTTCTCCCAAGTAACAAGTGATAGGAAGAGAGGAAATGGCCTTAAGTTGCCCCAGGGATGGCTTAATTTGGATATTAGGAAAATTTCTTTACAGATGTGTCTCCTTCAAGTCCATAATAATGGTTAACAAAATGGAACTGAGGTAGTGAGGGAGATGAGGAGTTTTTCATGATCTGCACTTTCCACAGCGTATGAATATGAGAGTTCACGCACATATACAGGGTGATATTCACTACTCTGAGAGCTAGGACTGACCTTGGATTGATCCAGCCTTTACAAAATCTTCCATCACTGCAGAAGAGTAAGAACTCAGATTTTACCTAAAGATTTTCTCAGGAACAAACTCAGCACCATACAAGGCTAAGGTAAAGGGAAGTGCTCACTGCACGTGGTGGCGAGGCAGAGTGTGAAACAGAGAATGATGTTTGGGTGAAAAAGCAGTGTAAGGTGTGACATGAGGTTGCTCTGCAGGCTTTAGTGAACATGGAGACTTCCTGGCAATTCAGATCCTGCCAGGAGGTGTCAGTTTTCAGTTAACTCAGTAACTGGTCAAGGGTGTTGTGTTGATTTCTGAGTTTTGGCTCAGCAAGGACTTCAGAACACCTGTTAACTTACTTTTTGATTAAAGAAAGAATTATCCAGGCAGATTTACAGCTGGTGCACATGTTATTCCAAGTCAATATTCCTTCTGACCTCTGACCTGGGGGGGCACAAGCTGTGAAAAGACACAAAGGACTGAAGTGTGAATATTGTCAGAACTGCTTAAAAGGTCAGTAAAAGTGCTTTCATCTTTTAAACTTCTTCACTTAACATCTCACCTTGCATTTTCTTCTTTTGCTGAAAGGGTATTTCTCCTTGTAGGTGCTTCAAAGCTAGGGCCACAAAGTTGGTGAAAGGTCTGGAGAATAGGTCTTGCCACAAGCAGCTGAGGGAACTGGGGTTGTTTAGCCTGAAGAAAGTGAGGCTGAGGGCAGACCTCATTGATCTCTACAACTCCCTGAAAGGAGGCTGGGGTGAGGTGGAGGTCGATCTCTTCTCTCAAACAGCCACTGAAAGGAGAGGAGGAAATGGGCTGAAGTTGCACCAGGGCAGGTTTAGGTTATATATTAGGAAAAATTTCTTTCCTGCAAAGTGGTCAGGCATTGGAAGAGGCTGCCCAGGGAGGTGGTGGAGTCATCATCCCTGGAGGTGTCTGAGAAATGTGTGGTCATGGCACTGTGGGGGATAGTTTAATGATCATGATGGTCTCAGGTTGACAGTTGAACTCCATCTTAGAGGTCTCTTCCAAATGAAACAATTTATGATTCTGTGATTCAGTTTATCCAAACATGCCCCATTTTAGAACATCAAATTGCTGTGCCCAAACAATTTCACATCTGAAGGGGGGAAAAAAGTAATTGTGACTAAGATGGTTAATTTTCTTTTAAATTATATTTTGTTTCATTATAAGCTGCTACATTGGAATATAGCATAGGTTTGTCATAGCATAGGAATATAGGAGGTTTAATATCATAGGTTTAATGATGAAAATATCAGAATGTGATTTTAAAGGAAAAAAATCAACAAATATTTCACTTTATTCTTCCAGGAATATTTCTATTTCTTCACAACAGTGAATTTGCTGCAGTAAGTTTCTGCAGTTGCTAGGGTACTGTGCCTATAACACTCATTTCCATCTCGTACTGTAAGCCTGTAGTGGATTCACCATGGCAATGTAAGTATGTTTCCACTCACTGCTTTTCTAACAGAGAGTGTTGAATTGTTTTCTAGTGTACTTTGTGAATTAAATTAAAAGGCTTTCATTCTTGCAGGGGAGATATTTGTGAGATTTTAGGCAAATAAAAAAATGCATAAACATGTCTTTTAATAGAACATATCTTAATATATCCTTATAAACACTGATATAAAATGCAAAACATAGAGCAGAAGTGAAATCAGTCTCATTGCTCTGTTCAATATCACAGAATTGTACATTGGTTTGGGTTGTAAAAGGTCTCTAAGATTGAAGCCAACCTTCAACTCAACACTATTATGCCCACTAAATCATGTCTCCAAGTACCATGTCCCCTCCAGGGAATCTCCTCCCTCCACCTGATGTCCACAGAATATTAGGGGTTGGAAGAACCTCCAGAGATCACCAAGTCCAGCCCCCCTGCCAAAGTAGGATCAGCTAGGCCAGGCCACTGAGGAATGCACCCAGGAGAGTTTTGAAAGTCTCCAGAGGAGGAGACTCCACAACCTCTCTGGGAACCCTGTTCCAGGGCTCAGTCACCCTCACCATAAAGGAATTCCTCCACATGTTGAGGTGGAACCTCCTGTGTTCTAGCTTGTACCTATTGTTCCTTGTCCTACCACTGGACATCACTGAAAGGACACTGTCACCTTTATCTTGACACCTATCCCTCAGATATTTATAGAAGTTAATATGATTCCCTCTCAGTCTTCTCTTCTCAAGAGTAAACAGCCCCAGTTCACTCAGTCTTTCATCACACTGCTGGGGATGAAGCCCAGAACATGGCTTCTGGGCTGCAAGTGACCACTGTTGGCTCATGTTGAACTTCTCTTCAACTGTTACCCCAAAGATCTTTTCCTTAGCACTGCTCTCCATCCATTCTCTGCCAGCCTGGATTTGTGCTTCAAATTGTCCCAAACCAGGTTCTGAACCTTGCATTTGGCATTGTTAAACTTCTTGAGGTTATCATTGACCAACCTCTCAGGACTGTGCAGATCCCTCTGGGTAGCCTCCCTTCCCTCCAGTGTGTCAACTGCACCACACAGCCTGGTGGTAGTGGCGGCAAATTTTCTGAGGCTGTGCTTGATCCTTACTGCAGAGCCAAAATTGCTTGAGTCAGGAAACTAAGAACAGTAAGTACTGAAATGAAGAAAGCTCAACTTCCAGGACCAGCAGCAAATTGTTCTTTCTAGGAAAAGGACAAAATCTCCAGGGGAGAACTCTAATTTCTCAGTTAATTAAATATTAAGGAAAAATTCCAACTAAAACTGTATAACTGCAACAATCTTCATTGCATGTATCCAGAAGCACATGACCACGGAGATTGTGTGCTACACTTACTTTAGGCAGCTGAAGAAAATTGGTTAAATCATGTTGGACAGGAGAAAAGGGGTGAGGGAGGGGGAAAGAAAGAAAGAAACTCTTGACATATTCTGAAAGCCTTTCCTTTGAGCAATAAATAATGCATTTTGAGGCAGGTCCCCAAGCTATTTGCCATTTTAGAGCTGCAGAGTTGGCTGCCTATGCATTATCTGGCATTCAATTCGATGGATTATTAAAAAGTTGATGCTTTTAATTCTTCTGTGGCTGTATGAGCTTTGTGGGGTCCTATCTACCCCAGCTTTGCACTCAGATTTGCAAGCCGATGGGTGGATTTAATTAGCAACCACATTGCTGAAGGATTTATTTCAGGAAGAAGCTTTTGCATATCTAATGATAATAATAATAATAGCCCCTTAATATATTTAATAATTACTCTTGCTATTAGTGGCTTCTTTGCCAGGTGAGACTTTTCACAGCATTTAGGAAAAGGGGCTACAGGACTGATGGAGAAGGAGTTTTTATAATTGCATGTGGTAATAGGACAAGAGGAAATGGGTTGAAACTAGAGCAGGATAGATTTAGATCAAATGTTAAGAAGTTGTTTACTATGAGTGGCTGGGGGAACTGGGGCTTTATAGGCTGGAGAAGAGTAGGTGGAGGGAAGGCCTCATTGCTCTCTACTGAAATGAAGTTGGAGCTAGGTAAGTGTTGATACCTTCTCCCTAGTAACAAGTGACAGAAGCAGAGGAGATGGTCTCAAGCTGTACCGGGGAGGTTTAGGTTTGATCTTAGAAGAAACATATTCACTGAAAGGGTTCCCAAAGACGGAACAGGCTGCCTAGGGAGGTGGTTGAGTCCCTGTCCCTGAGGGCATTTAGAAGCCACCTAGATACGGTGCTGAGGGACAATGTTCTGCACCAGACTAAGTAGAATTAAAGAATGGTTTGGCTCATTGATCCAAAGGTCTTTTCCAACCAAAATGATTTTATGACTATGTAGTTTAAATAGAATATGAGCTTTCTAATGCCATGCACACTTCACCTATGCATTTAAATATTTTACCCCAAGAAATTGCCTATGCTAGGAGCTAATCATCTATGCTTTGTTTATGGGGTTAGATTGATTAACAAAGCATTGAGCTCTAAAATGACCTACTGTGCTTAAAATATTTTGGGGTAAAAAAGCAGAAG
Organism: Colaptes auratus; assembly: GCA_015227895.2. Lineage (NCBI taxonomy): Eukaryota > Metazoa > Chordata > Aves > Piciformes > Picidae > Colaptes > Colaptes auratus. The sequence continues at coordinate 11,543,168 of CM037643.1, forward strand.
CCTGGATGAAAAGTGTCCCTAAGGAAGAGAAAACCACAAGTTTCTGGAAGCAAGAAGAGACCAAAAAACCCCAAAGATATCAATGTGCAATTTATTGAAAATTTTGCTTTTTGAGCTTTAATAGAAGTAAATGTAGTGGAAGTAATCTTTCAATTCTGTCAGATCCAGATTGTTTGAAGGTATGTCTGTACTCTTCTTTGCATGGTTGTGTTGTCACATTAGGCAAGTAGGGAAGAGAAAAAAAAATGACCTATTTCTTGAAATTATGGTGAGCAGATACAGTATTCTCCAAATACAATACAATAATACCATACAATACAATACAATACAATACAGTCTTCTTCTTGATAATAACCTCAAGATCATCGCATCCAACCCATCAACCAATCCAACCCACCTAAACAACTAAGCCATGCACTTGCTTCCATGGCATCTAGAACATTAACTGGGTTCCGTTCTCTAATGCAGCTGCTGAGTTTGCTTCACATGAATTTGAATTTTTGTATTTGAGCTGATCATGATAATTTTACCTTCAGTGTCACTAAAAAGCACTCTGCATGTTTGATTTTTTTCCTTTTTCCTGTTTTTAACTAAGCAGAAACTAAGAAGTACCTATACATTGAGTCTTGTTCTTGATAATAACCTCAAGATTTAACCTCAAGGTCCCTTCCAATACAAACCATTCCATGATTGGTGATGAAAATGTTGGGTTTAAGAAATACATATAAAAAGCATATCATTTCTTGCCCCTAAAAGGAAGAAATTTAGAGACTCCTGTGCAATATATTGCCCCTTTATTTTGATTTTTAATTGAGCAGAAACTAAGCAGCATCTATACATTGAGTCTTGCTCTTGAAAATAACTTCAAGCTTTATCACAGAATCACAGAATCACCAAGGTTGGAAGAGACCTCGAAGATCATCAAGTCCAACCTGCCACCACAGACCTCATGACTCTATCCTCAAGGTCCCTTCCCATAGAAACCTTCTATGATTGTTGAAGAAAATGTTGGTCTTAAGAAATACATGTAAAAAGCATATATATTCTTGCCGCTGAAAAAGAAAGAAATTTAGAGATTCCTGTGCAATATGTTGCTCTTTAAAGTGCTCACAAAATCCTTTGGTCTGTTAGATGCAAAGAAAAGAGAAAAAAAAAAAAGGCAAACCCACAAATTGAGAAACTAAAAGACAATTAAAGAGATAAGGAAAGAATGAAGGGGGGGGGAAACCCCACATTCAATTTTCTGTATCACTGTCTGAAGAAAATGTTCAAACCCCACTCTACAGTTTTACACACTGTACTGTACCCTGCAGAGGGTTGGATTTTTTGGAACACAACAGGAAATGAATTTGTTCTTGGAATTAGTTCAGAGAGAATCATGAGAGCAATTTACTTCTGACGCAGTTCCAGTAAAAAGCTATTATGTTGATTGCCATAAAGTTCATCAGTTTAAATATGTAACTTTTATTCCTGACTCATCGTTTAGGTAAGACTACTCATTCACCGTGATAAAAAAGCCCAAACTCAAGGCAACAGTTATCTGAAGATCTACCTTCCTGTTGTCCACTCAGATTAGACAAGTTCAAGTAAAGGATGTGCAATAACCGTTAATAAATTCTGGTATCTCTCAAAATGAGAGTGGGATTCCAGTAGGTTCTTGCAAAGAATCAGTCAAGCTCTGTCTCATTTTATTAATGCAACTGGTACAATTCAAGTCTTTTTCCCAGTTATCTCCACATCACTTCTTTAAATCTTTCTCCAAGAGTACTTCTTCAAGTGTGGCCAGAAGTCAAGGGAAGTTCTCCTTCCTCTCTGCTTTGCCCTCTTTGAGACCACATCAGAAGTATTGTGTCCGGTTCTGGGTTCCCCACTTCAAGAGGGATGGGGATATACTGGTGAGTGTCCAATGAAGGTTATGAGGGTAGTGAAGGGATTGAAAGATCTGTCTGATAAGAAAAGCTGAGAGACCTGGGACCATTTGGTCTGGAAAAGACAAGACTGAGAGATCTTATTAATGTTTATCAATATCTGAAGAGTGAATGCCAAGAAAGAGCCAATCTCTTTTCAGTGATGTCCTGTGATAGGACAAGGGACAATGGGCAAAAACTGGAACACAGGAAGTTTCAGCTCAACATGAGGAGAAACTTCTTTGCTGTGAGCACGCTGGAGCCCTGCAGCAGGCTTCCCAGAGAGATTGCGGAGTTCTCTGCAGACTTTCAAGACCCATCTGCATGAGTTCTTGTGTGGCCTGCCCTAGGTGATCCTGCTTTGGCGGGCAGGTTGCACTCCATGGTGTCCAGAAGCCCCTTCCAACGAACGCCTGCTGTTCTGTTACTTATTATTCAGGTGATCAGTGATTGATGTTTGTCATTTCATACCCTCAGCCAATTCTTTATTACCCAAGACATGATTTACAGAAGATATTAGGAGTTATACAATCCCACTCTGGATCTACATGGAATGGAAATAAGGTCTTATGTCAACCCTCTCAAACAGCTGAAGGCAGACAAAAGTGGCTCAAGGATCAATAACAAAATCATTATGCTATTTCTAGTTGTTTACTACCAAGGACATGATGCAGTGAGGCATAGATAACCCACAGTGAATCACCAGCTAACACCATACAGGGCATTCTCTGGATGATTTCCAGTTCAGAAGGACATGGAATAAAACATCTCTTTTAGAAAATACTTCTGGCAATCATCCAATATTGTTTTGTTGGAATATTGCTGACTATTATTTTTGCTTTCTAATACTACTGACTGATGATTGCAGCCACTATAGAATGATGTATTGACCATGAATACATGACACATTCTTTGACACTGGATCCAGAGAAAGACAGTGAAGCTGGTGAAGGGTCTGGAGATCAGGTCTTGTGAGGAGCAGCTGAGGAAGTTGGCATTGTTTTGCCTGAAGAGAAGGTGGCTGAGGGGGAGACCTTCTCCCTTAAAGGAGATTGGAGTGAGGTGGGTGCTGGTCTCTCCTCTCCAGTAACTAGTGACAGAACAAGAGGGAATGACCTGAAATTGCGCCAGGGGAGGTTTAGATTTGATATTAAGAATAATTTCTTGATTGAAAGAGTGACCAGGGATTGGAAGAGGCTTCCCAAGGAGGTGGCAGAGTCACCATCCCTGGGAGTGTTCAAGAAATATGTAAACCTAGCATTTGGGGACGTGGTTTAGTGGGCATGGTGTTGGGTTGATGGTTGAACTGTCAAGACTATATGAAAAACATGCATCTAGAGCTCTGTGTCAGGAAATTGCAAATTATAACCAGGTGGATTAGAAGAACTGTAGGATGTTATGAAGTCTTTAAGTCAGCAAGTATCAGCAATGCCTATAATGGACTTGGTGATCTTAGAGGTCTTTTCCAACAGTAGTAATTCTATGATCTACGAAGGATAAGTTTTTAAATGCAAAACTAAAAACAGAGGTAAAAGGAATAACATTTGAAAAAACCCCTGGTGTTGTAATTTCTTTCTAAATGTAGCTTATTGAAGTTCAGTGCAAAGTCTTGTATCTGTGTTGGGCAAATCATCAGTATCAGTGCAGACTGGATGACGAATAGATGGAGAGCAGCCCTGCAGCGATGGGCTTGGGGATACTGGTGAATGAAACATGGAAGTGAGCCAGAAATGTGCACTTTCAGCCCAGAAAGCTGCATTAAAAAGTATGTTGAAGAAGGTGATTCTCCCATCTGCTGTGGCAAGACCTCACCTGCAGTGTTTTGTCCAGATCTAGAGCCCTCAGTACAGGAATGACATGGATCTTTTAAAACCATCTATTTTCAGGTGGCTGTGGAGAACAAAGAGGTCTCTCCTAAGCTTCCTCTTCTCCAGACTAAACAATCCCAATTCCCTCAGCTTCTTCTCATGAAACCTGTTCTGTAGACTATTCACCAGCTTCATTGCCCGTCTCTGGACATGTTCCATCACCTCAATGTCTTTCTTGGAATGCAAAACACTCACTACAATGAGTGTAACACTCACTACCTCAAATGGGTATAATCTGCTGTATTAAGAAATAGATGGTTATTAGGACACCTCACTTAACCACATCAAGAGGTTCCCTAGAAGTAAAGAGATCTTCTACTGGTCACTGTTAGAAGAGAAAGAACATCTGTGATAGTTCAGTGTCTTTTGATTACACTGCAATGTCAGCACTGGAACTGTGCCCAGGTTTCAGTAGCTGTTCTCTGAAATGGACCATAAATTACACCTTAGTTTCAAGCAGGTATTTTCAGGGTTATTGAGATGTTATGATGCTCAAATGCAGCCACTGAAGGCTTTTGTGTTTGTTTGTTTGCCTGCTTGCTTTTTCTTTCATTATTTTATTTTTAAGGCAGAAAGCAAGTGTCAGAATGCAAAGAGACAGGGACAAATTTAATCTCATTTTTTGCTTAGTCTGTAATTTTATTCCTACCTTTGTGTCAGAAGAGAGAGCTCTAAGTCAGTGCAGTGTTTGTCAGCATGTCCTTAACTATGCAGAGTACACCTGAAATTTCAAACTGCAGAGCCCACTGTAGAAATGATATCAAACTCAATCATCTGTTCATCTTCTCATTTGACCTATTTAGTCAGTTTCAGAGTTTCTTATCCCACCCACATACTATTTTCAAAATTACTTCAGAAGGCTCTGCCATGACCAGAATCAGTAAAACCTGATCTAGCTGGAGGTGTCCCTGCACATTGCAGGGGGTTGGCCAAGAAGACCTTTGAGGGTCCCTTCCAACCCAATGCAATCGGTGAACCTGTGAGTGAAGCAGTATATTAAAAGAACAACCTAACACTTCAAAGGGTTCTGGTACAATAGATACAATTGTCTTTGGGAGTACTTGAGACAACACCACATAAATTTGGCTCTCTCTTCAAGAATTATTTCTTCCATTTTGATGATCTTTTAGGTTTTTTCCAACCTTATTGATTCTATGATTGTGTAAAAGGAAAGGCAACAATGTTGGTGAAGGGTCTAGAGAGCAAGTCTTATGAGGAACATCTGAGGGAACTCAGGTAGTTTAGTCTGGAGGAGGCTGAGGATAGACCTCATTGCTCTCTACAACTCCCTGAAAGGTGATTGGAGTGGGATGAATTTGGTCTCATCTCTCTAGGATCAAGTGATAGAATGAAAGGAAATAGCCTGAAATTGTAGCAAGGGAGGTTTAGGTTGGATAACAGGAAAAATTTCTTTATGGAAAGTGTGGTCAAGCATAGGAGCAGGATGCCCAGGGAGGTGGCAGAGTCATTGGTTTTGGAGGTGCTCAAGAAATGTGTGGACATGCCACTTTTGGACACGGCTTAATGTGCATGGTACTCTTAGGTTGATTGTTGGAATTGATTGTGATAGCCTTTTACAACTGAAATAATTCTATGATTCTATCAGGGGAGGTTCATGAGAAGCTTGGTAGAGAAATATCTAGCAAACATAGTTTCAGATGGCTGTTGTGATGGATGTGAGTTTTAAATAGTTATTGACACTTTATTTTCATCTGGTTATTGATAACTTTTGAACTATAAAGGCTAGAATCATTTGAAAAGGTAAAACATTTGAATTATCTAGCAGTAGTATATTACCAACTAGGCTGAGAAAGTTGGATTTGTTCAGCCTGGAGAAAAGGCAGCTCCAGGGAGATCTTATTGTGACCTTTCAGTACTTAAAAGAGCTGATAAGAAAGATGGGGATGGTCTTTTAGCAGGGTCTGTTGTGACAGGACAAGGGGGTCATGGTTTAAACTCAACAAAAATAAAATGGAGATTTTAATTAAAATAAGGAAGAAACTTTCTGTATTCATTGGGGTGAAACATTGGCCTAGAGAAGGTGGTAGACACCCCATCCCTGGAACCATTCCAGGTCAGGTTGTCTGGGGCTCTGAGCAACTTGCTCTGGTTGAAGATGTCCCTGTACACTGCAGGCAGTTGAAGCAGATGACCTAGAAAGGTCTTTTCCAACCTAAATCTTTCCATGATGCTATGATCCATTGCAAATACTTCTGAAGTTTGCAGTCAATGATTATGAAGCTTTTGTGAAGAGATCATAAATAAAGGGAAAGCACAATAACAGCTTTGTGCTGCTCTTTTAGAAGAAACAATTGTGTTTGGAGACTATTTAAATACAATTTAGAGAACTGGAATTACAGTTCTGCTGATACTGCTTAGAGAATTAAGGAAGGATTCAATAAAGGTGAGAGACCTGAAATTAATTTGGTTTGCACATATGAAATTTACTTTCAGCAGAATATTTCTCATGCCTCTCTGTCAGAAACCATACAACCAATTATGTTTTGGTAGTTAAAATGCTTAATTATTTTTAGTTTGTATTGATTGTAGTGATTCATGCTCATTATGGAGCAAGGCCAAAAGGGTTATTGTGAACAGCAATAGTGCTCTTCATTGCCAGTTTCCTAAGAGAAGGGGAAAAAAAATCTGACATTTTATTATATAAATTGATTATTAATGGTAATTATTCTGGGGTTTGACCTTCAGCTACAGTAGAAGCACAGGAGTTTTCTAAAGACTAGCTCTCCCTATTTAAAATAAATCATTTAAAGGATCCAAAGCACTAGGGGAAAAAAAAACCCTGGAGCTCATCATTACAGGCTGTCTCCTTCTTCCAATATCTTCTATGACATCTCGAATTTCAATTGCTTTGTACGACTTCCTTAAGAATCCACCTTTTGGTCCCTAATATTTTATGGACAGGTGGAGGCTGCTGGCAAAAAGGAATTTTGATTAGCTTGAGGAAGAGCTGCTTTTGAGCTTCAGGGGTGCAGTCACGCCTGCCTGCAACATCAGGAAATGGTACAAATTGTATGCATTGTGTATCTCAGCATTAGGAACGTCCTGCCTAATGTGAGCTACTTTTATGAAGACTGTCTTTGCAGGCAGTGTGACACCAGGAGAAAATTGCATTTGCAGTGCAGTTTTATTTGTGAGAAAAGGACCTCAGGGTGCTGCTTGACAGATGGCCGAAAATGAGGCAGCAGTGTGCCCAGGTGGCCAAGAGCACCCTGCCCTGGGTCAGCAATACCATGGCCAGCAGGAACAGGTAAGTGATTATTCCCCTGGACTGGGCACTGGAGAGGCCACACCTTTAGTCCTGGGTTCATTTTTGGGGCCCTCACTACGAGAAAGGCATTGAGGTGCTGGAGAAGTTCTAGAGAAGGGCACCAAATCTGGTGAAGGGTCTGGAGAATAGATCTGGTGAGGACCAGCTGAGGGACTTGGTGGTGTTTAGTCTGGAGAAAAGGAAAAGGGGGGGACCTTCTCCCTCTCTGCAATTCCCTGAGTTTGGAGCAAAGTGGGGGGCAGTCTCTTTTCCTGAGTAACAAGTGATAGGGTGAGAGGAAATGGCCTCAAGTTGCCCCTCAGTAGGTTTAGCTTAGATAACAGGAAAAAATTCTTTCTTGGAAGAGTAGTCAGGCATTGGAAGAGGCTGCCAAAGGAGGTTGTTGAGCCAATGTCCCCAGAGGTGTTCAAAAGATGCGTGGACATGGCACTTGGGGATGTGGTTTAATGGCCATGGTGGTGTCAAGTTGATGGTTGGACTTGATGATCTTAGGGGTCTTTTCCAAATGAATCATTCCTATGATTCTATGAATATGGATCAGTTTGCTGCAGGTGGGGTAGTAAGTTGGAAGAGTTGCAAACTAATGAAACTATGAGACCCCTTTTTCATGTCTGAAATGGCTAAAATGAATATTAAACCACAAGTTATTGTTCATAAACCAGCAGGATTATGAACTAATTAGGGAGCTGATGAGAAAAGCTGGAGAATTACTACTTTTCATGAATTTTAAAATCTTTGATTTCATAGCCAGAGTGGTGCCCTCGGAGTGGATATTTTGCAGCTATCAATCTGCTGCCTTCTTCCTCAATTTATTATCAAAGCCTAATTAAAATCAAGAAAGTGACACTGAGCGCTGTGCAAATCTTCAGTTAGTCCAACAGCCTGGTGGGAAAGATGGGATGCTATATTCAGGCTTGATGATTGACAGACATGCACTGGGGATCATGCAGGCTTACTGGATCAAAGGAGATAAGAATGAAACTCTGCAGATCTGTCCCATCTGCATGGCAGGTGCTACTTGCAGAAATAAAATGAGCAGTGGAAGAGATAAGCAAAATGGTTACTGCATTGAAATGTACAAAGAAATTTAGTCAGTTATATGTGAGATCAGGACCAAAATCTGTGGTATCACTATTAATGGGAATGTAGAATCCATTCATTGCAATAAAAAGTTTAGATGGAAATTATTTGCATAAACTTTTGGAATTAAGTGGTCTGTAATGCAAAGTGCAAAACATAAAGGCCTGAGCACTTTGGACGTCATAAAGAACCATAAATGAAATATGACTACAGAGCATTTTACAGGCAAAGTAATATATAACCACATACTGTCATGGTTCCTTGTCTATTATCATAGAGTCATAGAATGGTTTGGGTTGGAAGGGACCTTCAAGACCATTTAGTTCCAACCCTTCTGTCATGGACAGGGACACTTCCCACTAGACCAAGCTGTGCAAAGCCTCATGCATCCTTATTAAAGCACTTCCAGGGATAAGGCATCCATGACCTCCCTGGGCAACCTGTTCTAGTGTCTCACCACCCTCATAATAAAGAGCCTTTTCTTAATGTTTAATCTAAACCTACCCTGCTCTGGTTTAAATATCTATCAATTTTCTGATATACATCACTATTCTTTCTTTCTTGGCCACATATTTAAAGTCTGATATTATCTCAGAATAAGACATTTGCAGCTATGGCAATGTCACAGAATTTGTATTTCTGAGGCAGAAGAGGAATTCAAGATGCATTTTGACTAAGTTCAAATGTCCCTGCTGGAATTATGGATTACAGTCTCAGTTTTGGGAAGGAAGTTGTCAGCCTTTCCTTCACTAAGAAACCCAGAAGTGTTGAAAGTCAGGTTGGATGGAGCCTTGAGCAAGCTGGTGTAGTAGGAGGCATCCCTGCCCATGGGGGTGGAACTAGATAATCTTGAAGGTCCCTTACAACCTAAACCATTCTATAAATATATGAACATCAACAGCATAAAAGAACATAGCTGCTGCTGATACACAAATAAAATTTTGTGGCCACAGCATAAACCCACATCAGACTGTTAGTTCTAAGATGGTGCAGCTCAGTATTGAGCAGTCCTGGATGTGAGGAAGAAAATTGTTTACTCTGGAGAAGAGGAAGCTGAAGGGAAAAGGCCTGAAATTGTGCCAGGGAAGGCTTAGGTTGGATACTAGGAAAAACTTATTTACTGCAAGAGAGGTCATGCATTGGGATGGGCTGCCCAGGGTGGTGGTGGAGTCACTGTCCCTGACAGTGTTCAAGAAATGTGTAGACATGGCACTTTGGGACATCTTTTATTGGCCACCTTGATCTTAGGATGATGGTTGACCTTGATCTTAGAGGATTTTCCCAGACAAAACAGTTCTAATAATCTATGATTCTATGAAAAGGGTCCTCAGAGCTAAACTTTGGATCTGAACTGATTCTCTGGGAAAACACCTTTCAAGGCTCAAAGCTGAGTTTGGGCATTGAAGAGAATTTAAGTTGCAATAGGGAAAGATCCAGGAATCTGTCACTTGAGGTTATAAATACATTCATAATTTCACCTGAAAAATATTTAGAATCCTGTAAAATGCTTCACTTTATCATCAGGGTACAGAAAACGTAAATCAGATCCAAAACCTGTCCTCAAGTTCATAATCTATTGCAGTAGATGTTATAGCTGGCAACATTAACAATGCAAGGAGGAGAATGAATTATAGGGAATAGGAGACTTACTAATTATCCACAAAATTATTACACTGAGTAATGAGTTTTTTTCACTTAGTCAAGTGGGAAATTTAATGTTTTAGACAGTGCAACAGATAACTTTATGGAAAACTGGCAAAGATCCAAGCTTACTGTAGAAGGTGCTTTCTGGCAACAGATGTTTGGTGAAAGATTTCATCCTGTGAGAATGAGCAAGAGCCTGAACAACACAGTTTCAACAGTTGTAGAAAATATTGCCTACCAAAGCTGAGAAGTGGACAAGGAGATCAAAACTTTCAGATTAGCAAGTACACAAACTCTTTTAGCTCTTCCAGTTGGACCAAGAGGTGGGCTACCAGTAACAGTGAATTTGGTTAAAAAGGAAGGAAAAAAAAGAGTTGATCATCTTCCCAGACTGACTGCACAACTGAGAATTTAATAGTAACATGTATTTTGTGTACTGGAGAGAATTCAGTGGAGGCCACAGAGATAGTAAGGGGACTGGACCATCTGTCTTCACAGTATCACAGTATCATTAGAGGTTGGAAGGGACCTCAAGAGATCATCAGGTCCAACCCCCAGCCAAAGCAGGATCACTTCGGGTAGACTGCACAGGAATGCATCCAGGTGGGTTTTGAAAGTCTCCAGAAGAGACTCCACAACCTCCCTGTTAGTCTGTTTCAGTGCTCTGTCACCCTCACTGTAAAGAAGTTTCTCCTCGTGTTGAGGTGCAATCTCCTATGTTCATGTTTGAACCTGTTGCTCCTTGTCTTACTGTGCAGCATGAAAAAGAGCTTGGCCACCTGCACTTGACACCCACTGTTCAGACATTTATGCACATGAGGTCCCATCTCAGTTTTCTCTTCTCAAGACTAAAACACCCTGGAGATCTCAGTCTTTCTTCATAGGGGTGATGCTTAAGTCCCCCATTAAACTGACAAGGAGAGCTTGAGACCTGGGGCTGTTTAGCCTAGAAAAGAGTAGTCTGAGAGGGGATCTTATGAATGCTTATAAACATCTAAAGGGTGGAGGTCATGAGGATGAGGCTGAGCTCTTTCCAGTAGTGACCAGTGGTAGAAGTGGCAGTGGGTACAAAGCAGAACACAGGAGGTTTCATTTAACTGAAGGAAAATCATCTTTCCTACAGAGGTGGCAGAACATTGGAGGAGGCTTCCCAGAGAGGCTGTGAATTCTCCTTCTCTGGAGACTTTCCAAACCCACCTGGACTTTGCAATCCTGTGCAGCCTGCTCTAGGTGATTCTGCCTTAGCAGGAGGGTTGGACTAGTTCAACTCCAGTTGTCCCTTCCAGTCCCCATCATTCTGTGATTCTATAATTATTATTGCTGGATAATTCTCAACCTGAGATTCAGATCCTTGTGCAGTCTTTTCACTCTCATATCTCTGAGAGACATCATTTCTTACTAATTTTCCATCAGTTTCTTTTTTTTATTTCTTTCTGTTAAATACACAGGTGTAATGGTTGTTCTGTCATATTTTCAGTTCAGGTGAGTGAATGAAAAATACTTGCATTGGAAGTATCCCCTTAATGATAATTTTTGTTTCTCAGCTGAATGTGAAACAGCAAACAGCATGCAAATTGCACTTCCTCTTCAGTCATATGTGGAATCTGCTTCCTCACAAGGAATCTATCAACAGTTGGAACTCACCAGCCTAAAACCTGGCATTCATTCTCTCTCTGAGAGATGCTACTGCATCCCAGATATGCTTTCCTTATAGATTAATAACGAGATCTTGTTGAACAATCAGCACAACTCGGTCATGTTTTCCTTCCTCCCTGGAGGACCAATTGCTTATCTCATCAAAAAGATGATAATTCCCTCTGTCTGTCAGTTGATATGATCTTTATCTGGACATAAACTACAGGAGGAGCCTGAGCTGAGCTCCCAGTCTTGCTGGTGGTAAGGGATTCAAAATTCCTGTTTATCATATGCAGAAGATAGATGCGCCAGCTCGCTTCAGGCACTGCATTAGCACTAAAGTCCATTAATTCTAATTATGGTTTGCATATAGAGAATATTAAAATGTTTAAATTAATAAAGGAGAAGGGCTATCCCCTTGGCACAGTTTCTGCATATTAATGCAGTTTTCCGTGCAAGAGGTGATCTGTGCATGCAACAAGTATTCCTCAGGCCACTGGAGACTGAGCACACGAAACGATTTAGGGGATGTGTGCCAGCCACAGCCATCTCACAGCATCTCTGTTCTCTTGCCTGTAGAGTTCATTTTTAGAGGTCTTGGGTGAGATTGAGGCCAATAATTTAAAAGCCAGGGAGGGACATGGATTAACACCAGACTTCTTAGGGTTAGATAATGCTTGTACTTGATGATCTTAAATCATAGAATCATCAGATTGTTTTTGCTGGGAAATGCCTGAAGGATCATCGAGTTGAACCATCAACCTAAGCCCACAGTGGCCATTAAAGGCCTTTTATATCTGAAAAAGTAAATAAATCTAAGATTCTGTGATTAGCTCCTCAAATGAAACTAAGATGGGAGTGATGCAGCTCAGCTGTATGTGTCACGTACATGAGTAGGCATATGAAGACTGCAAAACACAAACACTATCCTTTCTTATCCTGAGACCTAGAAAGAGGTTGGAGAGAAGTGGGTGTTGGTATATATTTCCCTAGGAGCAGGTGACAAGATGAAGAAGGTTGCACCAAGGGAGCTTTAGGCTGGATCTTAGAAGAAATGTCTTCACTGAAAGGGTTCTCAAAGTCTGGAGCAGGCTGCCCAGGGAAGTGGTTGAAGTTCCATCCATGGAGGTGTTTCAAAGACACAGAGATGCAGTGCTGAGGGACATGGTTTAGTATCAGAGCTGGTGACAATTGGACTCAATGATCTTAAAGCTCTTTTCAAGACCAAAAGATTTTATGAATCTATTGTCTTTTATGGAAAGAAATTAGTTGTTTCAGTGATAGTTCAGCTCTTGCATGGAAACACGGAAGGGGCCAGGGTGATAGGAGCAAATCCCTTACAGTGACTGAACACTTCCATTTAAGTTTAGAATTTCTTAATTTTTTTTGACCTTTCCTGATCTTTGATTATCTTTTAGTGATTTTTCATTAAGTGATGACAAGACATCATCTTGTTTAAGCTACCTGAAGGGAGGCTGTAGGCAGGTGGGGGTTGGTCTCTTCTCCTAGGCAACCAGCACCAGAACAAGAGGACACAGTCTCAAGCTGCACCAGGGGAGGTTTAGGCTGGATGTTAGGAAGAAATTCTTCACAGAAAGAGTGATTTGCCATTGGAATGGGCTGCCCAGGGAGGTGGTGGACTCACCATCTCTGGAGGTGTTTAGGAAGAGCCTGGATGGGGTGCTTGGTGCCATGGTTTAGTTGATTAGATAGTGTTGGATGTGATAGGTTGCACTCAATGATCTTGAAGGTCTTTTCCAACCTGGTCTGGTCTATTCTATTCTATTCTATTCTATTCTATTCTATTCTATTCTATTCCATTCCATTCCATTCCATTCCATTCCATTCCATTCCATTCTATTCTAATTTTATTAATATATACATCTCCTTTTAAAGCCAAAGGACATAATTTTTTGGATTTTGTATGATAGCAGTGATCTGTAACTGCTGAAACTTACTGGTATGTCACCATGGTAAAAAAAAAAAAAAAAACAAAACAAAAAACCCCAGATCTATATGGATCATTTAACTTGGAAATTTCAAAGAGTGCTCAGATTCTTTCAGAAATTGTTTTTATTGCCAATGTATTTTTGAAAGCTCTGTTGTCTATATTCACATGATTTTCTGGGAGGCAAATTAAAGCTTGTTCTGCCTTGCTGTTGCTGGATGGAGAATTATCTTAGCTTGCCTCAGCATGTTATCATACATGATCTAGTAATCCCTGATGAGAGACAAGCACATTAGCTTGCACTCTGTGATAACATAGCAGCTATTCTGTTCTGCTGGGAGCTCAGGTCAAGCTGGAGTGTGCATAGAGGGAACCAGTATCTGCATACAAAAGCCTTTTTAGATCTAGATAAATGCTCTGAAAGCTCTGTGGTACATTGACAAGCTAACAGCCCATCTTGTCATTCCAATCCAACAGTCATTTTTTCCCAACTGTTTTATCTTTTTTAAGCTCTTCTGCATGAATATGATTTTCTTCCTGTGTACAATGAATAATACAGGTTGATTAGTCTACAACCTCCCCTTACATATTGACACATATTCCAGTCAGGGCTCCTCAGAGGATTTATATCCCTTCACAACTTTCTTTGCCTGACTGCTCTTCATAAAGATGAATCATGTTCATAGGCAATCTTCACCAAAAATGGTTTGGTTTGCCTTTTTTTTTTTCTCTTTTTTTCTTCTCCTGGGGAAAAAGTACTGGAGCTTTCTGTTTCTCCATCATCAACAGCTTGGAAAATTTACAGTTTCCTCTGGTACTGTTTGTCATGCAGACTGCTTGTCTGCTTTGTGCTGAAAGACTGAGAGGTACTTGATGCAGGAGAGAGCCTGTGAAAAAAAAAAAGCAGCCAAGTGATTTATTTTGTGTTGGACTTTATTGTACTGTCTCTGTCACAATATAGCATTTTGTCCTTAGAGGATATGACTTAATTTTCTTGCTCTACAGGTTCTTTATTTTCCTATCTTTTAAAAGTAGTCGATTTTTCAAAAATTAATTCCTGTATATCTTCTTTTTCTTCCCCCTTCCCCCCCCCAGTCTGATGGTTCTCTTACTTTTCTAGCATCTCACCAGCCTCTCTCTCACTGCTATTCCCATCTACCTAATTTTATAGAACCAGGATTGTTTTGGTTGGAAAAGACCTCTAAGGCCAAGTCCAACCATCAACTCAGCACTGCCATGCCCACTAAACTGTGTCCTAAAGTGCCATGTCTACAGAGTTTTTGAACACTTCCATGGATGGTGACTCCACCACGCCCCTGGGCAGCCTGTTCCAATGCTTGATCACTGTTTCAGTCAAGAAATTGTTCCTAATATTCAATCTTGGATGCAGTGTTGTCCTCTAGGTAGCCCTGAACAAATGAAGGGAGCAATTAAGCATCTAATTTAATAAGTGAGTGCTAGTATACTTAAGGAAAATTAATATGGAAAATAAGAAAGTATAAGTACTTTTGGAGAAGAAAGAAAATAGGAAACTAGATGGGGTGCTTGGTGCCATGGTTTAGTTGTTTGGGTGGGTTGGATTGGTTGCTAGGTTGGACGCAATGATCTTGAGGGTCTCTTCTAACCTGGTCTATTCTATTCTATTCTATTCTATTCTATTCTATTCTATTCTATTCTAAACTAGAAAAGCTGTTGGATCAGAAAGATGGGCTATAGGAAACAAGAAATTCTGTTGGGTATTAGAGCCTGTGTGTTGGCAGCATGCTCAAGACTAATATTAAATGAGTGCATTTTTTTGTTTTAGTTTTACACATTTGGGGATTTGATACATGTGAGGCACAAATTCAATATTTCTAATGACTTGTTCTGTCAAGAATTGGCAAATACTCCTCTGTCACAACGCCATAACTCTGGGGACAAAGTATTAGAAGGAGATATCATAACTTACCCAAGACTGATTACGACTTCCAAATAAATTCACCATTATTGTGGTAAGAATGAGATCATGCAGGGTAAGATTTACATGCCCTATATTCAAATAAAACCTGCATTGGAAAGCAGCTAAAAGAGGTATTTCACAATGTTTTAAAGATACATTCCCAAGACATATACAAAATATAGGTGTTAGGCTGCACCATTTCTCATTTTCTTAACACAGGCAATAGAAATGAATATTTTTGCTCTTCTTTTCCATTTTTTTCTCTTCCACTTGTTCCTAGCCAAATTTAACAAGATATTTTTGGCTTGTTTTATTCAATGGTACCCTAGAGGAAAATAGGATGGCAGACATACAAGCTCATCTACATATTCAACTAGGAATTTGGCACATCATTTTAAAAACTGCTATGAACACTAGGAAAAAAAATAAGAAGAAATACAATAAAGACAGCATTAAAGAAACTAAAGATGGGGCAAACCAAGTGAAAAAAAAACACAACAAAAAACCAAAAGACCATGCCATGATGTAATTCAACAGGAGAATAGAATAGGAGTAGAATCTAATAGAATCAAATAGAATCTAGTAGAATAGAATAGAATAGAATAGAATAGAATAGAATAGAATAGAATAGAATAGAATAGAATAGAATAGAATAGAATAGAAGTAACCAGATTGGAAAAGACCTTTGTGATCATCAAGTCCAACCTATCAACCAACACTATCTAATTAACTAAACCATGGCACCAAGCACCGCATCAAGTCTCTTCCTAAACACCTCCAGTGATAGTGACTCCACCACCTCCCTGAGCAGCCCATTCCAATGGCCAATCACTCTTTCTGTGAAGAAGTTCTTCCTAACATCCAGCCTGAACCTTCCCCTGGTGCAGCTTGAGACTGTGTCCTCTTGTTTTGGTGCTGCTACTTAGAGAGTAGTTTATGCTTGTGCATGGTATAAAATGATACAAGCTTTTTGCTATCTTTCTTTAACTCATATTTTAGATACTGTAACACCAAAATCCAGGCAATACAATTAGGTATTGGCATTTTAAAAACCTGAGGGGATGTCAAGGAAATTCAGAAAGCTCTGGGCTTTTTGTTTCATGGGGGGAATGAAGTAATAGCAAAAAGAATAAGACTTCCAGCATTTAAAATATCCTGCAGAAGCTTCAGGCTGCATCACTTCATTTATATGAGTAGTTACCTTGTTTTAGTGTCTTTAAAAGCATGCAGTCATACTGTATCAACCTCACAGTGGGGAAAAAAAATGCAAATTTTGACTAATGCATGAACTTGAACATTTCATTCTGACAGGTATTTCACCTATGAATCTTCAGAACTACTAATAAGCAGGAAGGGGGTGATGGGGAGGAAAGACATATTTCAGATGTTTTGCGTAGTCACAGGACCTCGCTGTCTAGGGAGCTGAAACCAATTAAGGAGTGGATAAATAATACAAGAGACAGAACAATATTGATGCACAAGAGAAATGACAAAGATCCTTAAATGTTTTTTTTTCCCCCTTTTTCCTCCATGTCTTACAGACCAACCATTTACTGAGGAGAAAATGCGACATGCTACGTGATCACACACGACTGAATAGGGTTCAGTTGTACTGAGTGGGGTTTTTTTTCTGCTGCTCCAAAGGGTGTTTTGTTTCTGAAAATTGGTGCACCTTTTATGTAATTAATTTCAATTAAAATGGAAAAAAACAGGATTTGGAGTTGCTCAAGCTTACAAATTAATAGCAGAAGATTCCAATAGTTTTCCCTGGCGAAGGGCCAGAATTGATTGAATGATGCGATTTCATTTCTGTAGGGAAGCTAAGACCAAATTTGGCTTTAGCATTATAAAATAAAATAAAATAAAATCATTATAGGTCTCTGTGGAAATATAAGAGTGACTAGATAGAAACTTTAAAAAGTCTTTTTAATTTTCCTCAGGCTGATAAAATGCTAGCCAAGAGCTGTTTGCAGTGCACAATTCATCAAATCTGCTGTTTCATCCTACGAATGGCAAATTTGGAATTCCATATTGGCATACACATCCTGATAGCTGCATTCACACCACCTAGCTGCATAACTCATCCAATTAAAAATGACACAAATCAACATTACCCTCAGATCCCAACCTCACTGAAGTCAGTGGAAATGTTCTAACTCGTGTATGGAAAATGCAGACACTAAGTTTGCAAACTATGAAAAACAAAGCACAAACCCTCAGGCTTTGATTGTTAGATGCATAACAAGAGATTAGAAATAATTAAAATGATTAGCAGTTAAGTGACAAATTGTCATGTGTGACACATTTAGCCTGAGCTGCCGTCAAGTTCTGATATATATGCATTTGTAGTTTAAATGTTACCTATTTATACATAAAATTAATATAGTGAGGCAAGGATAGAAGTGGCTCTTTGACCCACTTGTTTGTGCAGAATATAAAATGATAGTGTTTAAAATCTCTTTAAGAAAAATAATTAGCCTTTCTTTACCTGCTGCTGTTATTGGACTTCCTTTTTCTGACCATACAGAAACAGGCTAAATTTCACTGCAGCTCATTTCACCCATTTGCATTTGTATCCATGTTATGCTCTAAACCAAACAGCTCCTCTTTTATCCTCTCCTTTTGTCCCTAATTAATTTTCAAACTTATTCTTATGAGTTAATATTGCTACTTTATTGCTGCTTTGTCAGTTACTCTCACCTGCCAGTGTCAAATTTACTGCCACTTCCACAGCTTCATTCAGTTCTTGTTGGATGATAGGTTGGACTCAATGATCTTGAAGGTCTCTTCCAACCTGGTTTATTCTATTCCTATTCCTATTCCTATTCCTATTCCTATTCCTATTCCTATTCCTATTCCTATTCCTATTCCTATTCTATTCCTATTTTATTCCTATTCCTATTCCTATTCCTATTCCTATTCCTATTCCTATTCCTATTCCTATCCTAATCCTATTCTATTCTATTCTATTCTATTCTATTCTATTCTATTCTATTCTATTCTATTCTATTCTATTCTATTCTATTCTTTAACCAGTGAACCAACCATCCTTTTCTGAGCTGACAGTATAATTTTTGCCATCAGTGTGCTCCAACTCTTTCTACATTTTCAATGAAAATATTAAAGTGTGCCTTCAAGAAGGACAAATTTGGGAAGTCCAAGCCCTTCATATAACCCTCTGACATGCTGCAGCTGGCCTTGATGGTTTGTCAGTGTCATTGTCACCATAGCTGACTGTGGTTGCTAATTTTCCTGACCTGATCCTGACTTTCTAGCTTAGTTTACAATACAATAGAATACAATAGAATAAACCAGGTTGGAAGAGACCTTCAAGATCATCGCGTCCAACCCATCAACCAATCCAACCCACCTAAACAACTAAACCATGGCACCAAGCACCCCATTAAGTCTCCTAAACACCTCCAGTGAAGGTTTCCTGGTTCCTGCCTTGCTGTGCCTCTCAGATGATAGCCTGGTTCTGCCTTCTGTCATCAAAATTCATGTTAATTCCACCATTTATTTTAAATGGTGTAAAACAAGCACCTCACTAATTATTCTAGAAAAAGGAACTGGATAGAGATTTGCCTCAGTTCATGTCTTCATATCAGTAGCTTCTGCTGTAGACAGGAGTTGTAAAAAGAAGCTTTTATTGCACATTTTCATTTCAAAACAAGCTATAAAACCCCATTACCGCCATATACATAATATATCATTTCACATAATCAAACCACTCTCTCAAATTAGTGAAGCTGTTTCAAGGAAGGGAATTAGGTTGTCTAACTGCCCCTTTGTTGATAGATGGTTTTGGTCCTTGTCATAAAAGAATAGCAGGGTTTTGGCAGTTAATTTGTTGTTGCTGTTTTAATGTTCATATGAAAACAGACACACATTTAGTTTTTCTCTCAACCTATGCTACTGGTCTTAATGCTTGATCATTTTTTAGGAGAAATTCTCTGCTTAAAGGCATCAGGACCAAACTACATTTGTGTTGACTCTACAGTCTCAGGATTGGGTTCTCAAATTTTCAGACACATAGCATGGTTTAAGCTCTTAGGGATCTTCAGGATCGTTTAGCTCCAACCCCACTGCTGTGGGCAGAGACACATTTCATTAGACCACGTTGCTCAAGGCCCCAACCAACCTGGGCTTAAACACCTTTAGGGAAGGGGTATTCACAACCTCCCAGGTAACCTCTTCCAGTGTCTCACCACTCCCACAGTTAAGATTTTCTTCCTAATCTCCAGTCTAAATCTCTCCTCTACCACCTCAAAGCCATTGCCTCTGATTCTAGTGCTACAAATACTTATAAAAAGTCCCTTTCCAGGGACTTTTGAATGGTTCTGAAGGGGTTTTTGTATGTCCCCTTCAGGTACTGGAAGGTTGCTATAAGGTCATCTTTGACTTGTCCCCTTACCTGTTTTACAATTTTACATGGTATTGCCCCCAGAGTTTTTTTGTTAAAAAAAAATAGACAAAACATATTCTCAGCCCACCACTTTTGTATGCTCCTTTAGCAGGAGGAAAAGCCAATCACTGTAAACCCCCAAGATTTGTCCATTTACTATCCCTAATCTGTGGGTTTTCAGCATTTCTGTCAATACTTTGATTTGTGCCCAGGAGTCCCAGGTTAAAAATAAGTACTTTTGCTCCATTTGCTTTTATGAAGGGACTATATTCATCTCATGTTACAGTGTTGTCTCTTTCTCCAACAAATAATTCACCTTTCTCAATTTTGTAAGTATTCTGCTGTGCTCTTCTCTGTGTGAGATGAGGTTGCAAGCTGCCTTGTCCTTAAGATCTGTTGACTGCATGTCTATCAATGTGTTAATAATGAATGCCCAGCTGTGATGGGCTGGGTCCATGGTTAACATAAGTGATAGATAAATGCCCAAGTAATTCTTACATGGTAGGATAAAAAACAAATAACCAAAGCTCATCTGCCCATAAAGACACTTTGAGGATACTTTTGATTACACTTGGTTTAGTGCCAAAGCTTTTGATGTTCTATCTTCAAGTAAACAAGATGGAAATGCCACAATAATGAGTCACTTTTAAGCAGCACCCCATGGGCAGTAAGCCATTCAAGACAGAAGGAAGAGGTGGCTGCAGACCAGCTCGCTGTACTGCCAGGCTTTATACTGAAAGCATGTTAGATTAAAGGTACCAGTCATGTGGAAGCAACCTAAGCATCTACCAAGTTTAACACAGCAATCACACACTGTCATTCCTGAAATTACTAGAAAAAACTTCTTGGAGTTCTTCTAATATCATTTAATTTATTCTATCCTCACAGATTTTTCTATCTATTGCATATAATCTTCTCTCTAGCATTCTCCTCTGGAGAAGCAGATGTTGAGGGAAGATCTTGCTCTCTACAGCTAATTGAAAGGATATTGGATTGAGGTGGGTGTTGGTCTCTTCACCCAAGTGACTAAAGACAGAATGAGAGAAATGGCTTCAAGTTGCACCAGGGGAGGTTCAGGTTGGATATCAGGCATAATTTCTTTACAGACTGCATGGTCCAGCTGCCCCGGGAGGTGGTGGAATCACCATTCCTGGAGGTGTTCAAAAAACTGGTAGGCATGGCACTTTGGGACATGGTTTAGTGGGCATGGTGGTGTTACATTGATGGTTGGATTAAATGATTTAGAGGTTTTTTTCAACTTTAATGATTCTATGACTCTAAAGAAGATATTGAGTACCTCAGCTTTTTCCTCATTGTGGTGGTTTAACAGAGCCTGTTTTCCCTTAACACAGAAGGGAGAGAAAATAACACAAACCCCCCTCTTGGTTGTGATAAAGAGCTTTACTGAGAAAAGTGGGATAGTACAATGCACAATTACCTTAGACTATTTACAGAAAAAGCATAGCAAAATGCAGAAGTAGCAGCAGAAGCCAGCAACCCACTGCTTCCCATTCCCTGCTCCCTGTCAACCTGTCATCCTTCTCCTACATCATCCCAATGGAAAAGATCAAGACCCCAAATCCAGAATCAAAACCAGCAACCAGAACTTCAGTCCTTGTAATACTTTTTTGCAGCCATGACTTTCATTTTGAAGCTGACATGACAGCAGCATGAATGGATTCTCTCGACATGTGTTCAAGGCCAGGTTGGCACTAGTGGAAGGTGCCCCTGCCCATGGCAGGGGGTTTGGAAGTACATGATCTTTAAGGTCCCTTCCAACCCAGAGCATTCTAAGATTCTGTATTTTCCCATGTTTCCTAATATATTATTTACCCACACACACATTAACATGGCTTCTTCCTCACAACAATGGTCAGCAAACTGTGTAAATGTGCTGATTGGGAATATGAGTGAGTGGTGGACTTGGCAGAGTAGTGTTAATGGTTGGACTTGATGATCTTGAGGGTCTTTTCCAACCTAAATGGTTCTAATTCTATGATTCCAATGCAATTTTTTTTTTTTTAATGAATCTTGGAAAAGATTTCAGCTGATGAGGTTTGAAGTTTAGGCTCGAGGTGAGGAGAAAATTCTTCACTGAGAGAGTCATTGGCCATTGGAATGGGCTGCCCAGGGCGGTGGTGGAGTCACCATCCCTGGAGAAGTTCATGAAATTTGTGGACATAGCAGTTTTGGACATGGTGGTCCTTGATGATTGGACTTAATGATCTTAGCGGTCTTCTCCAACCACTATAATTTTATGGTTCTGTGAAGTGCTATGTCTACATGTCTCTTCAACACCTCCAAGGATGGTGACTCCACCACCTCCCTGGGTGTCCCTTTCCAATGCCAGAACACTCTTTTAGTCAAGAAATTTTTCTTAACATCCAATCTAAAATTTTTAGTTATATCATTTATTGAAGGAAGGTTGTAGACAGGTAGAGGCTGGTCTCTTCTCCCAGGAACCAGCGCCAGAACAAGAGGACACAGTCTCAAGCTGCACCAGGGGAGGTTTAAGCTGGATGTTAGGAAGAAATTCTTCACAGAAAGAGTGATTGGCCATTGGAATGGGCTGCCCAGGGAGGTGGTGGAGTCACCAGCACTGGAGGTGTTTAGGAGGAGACTTGATGGGGTGCTTGGTGTCATGGTTTAGTTGATTAGGTGGTGTTGGATGATGGGTTGGACTCAATGATCTCCAAGGTCTCTTCCAACTTGGTCAGTTGAATTGAATTGAATTGAATTGAATTGAGTTGAGTTGAGTTGAGTTGAGTTGAGTTGAGTTGAATTGAATTTAATGGAATGGAATGGAATGGAATGGAATGGAATTATATGGAATGGAATCTATTCTATTCTATTCTATTCTATTCTATTCTATTCTATTCTATTCTATTCTATTCTATTCATTTCTAAGGTTAAAATTACCTACGGGTCATCATTTGCATAATAAATCCAAGACTAATAGAGGCATTTTAGCAAAGTTCATTTAGGTGATATTATCCAAACTAATAGGTTTATTGGAAAAACAAAAAACAAGGGAAAAAAACCCCAAAACATAACCAAAACCAAAATGCTTGACATTTTGTGTTTTGACTGGCATTTGCTAGTTGCCAGCTGTCAGAAGGAAAGGACTGCAACACATGCCGATAGCAGCATATGCCTTTTTGGGTGCTGAATAGAGTTTTCATACAAAAAATCAAATGATCCATAACATATTATGTTGTCATTTAAAAAAAAAATAAAACACAACCACACACACACACACACACACACACACAAAATAAATGCAGCAGAAATCTAGCATTTTGCATGCTCATAAGAAATTTTTCTTCCCCAAGGCACAATCTAGCATTTTCTCACTCTGTTTGGGACAGAATGAGGAAAATATTTAGTCTATTAATTGGCATGTCTGGTTTTGGTGGTTGCTTTTTTTTTTCCTCCTTTTTCATTTTTAAATATTCTTAGAGTGCTAATGATTTTCTGAGAATGGAGGTTTCTTGTATCAGTTTTTACCAAACATTGATTTCTGTACTTTTCTACTTCCTGTCAGATGATAGAATGATAGAATCGTAGAATTGCTTCAGTTGGGAGGCTCAGGGAAGATCTTATTGCTGTCTACAACTACCTGAAGGGAGGTTGTAGCCAGGTGGGGGTTGGTCTCTTCTCCATGGCAACCAATTCCAGTACAAGAGGACACAGTCTCAAGCTGCACCAGGGGAGGATTAGGCTGGATGTTAGGAAGAAGTTCTTCACAGATGAGTGATTGGTTGCATAGATAGTGTTGGGTGATAGGTTGGACTTGGTGATCTTGAAGGTCTTTTCCAACCTGGTTACTTCTATTCTATTCTATTCTATTCTATTCTATTCTATTCTATTCTATTCTATTCTATTCTGTTCTGTTCTGTTCTGTTCTGTTCTACTCTATCATCTAGTCTAACAATTAATCTAACATGACAATGGACATTAACCCATGTCTTGAAGAGCCATGTCCACACATTTCTTTAACGGATCTATCTGCTGTTTTTCTTTCCTACCACACTATCTTCTCCATCATTCATAATAACTTTTCATGCCCAGAGAAAGGTGACAAAGCTGGTGAAGGGTCTGGAGAACTGCTTTGGTGAGGAGTGGCTGAGGGAACTCAGGTTGTTTAGTCTGGAGTATAGGAGGTCGGAGGGAAACCACCTGGCTCCTTACAACTCCATGAAAGGAGACTGGAATGAGGTGGATGTTGGCCTTGTAAAAAGTGATAGGACAAGAGGAAATGGCCTCAAGTTGCACAAGGAGAGGATTATATTGGATCTTAGAAGTAACTTCTTCACTGAAAGAGTTCTCAGAGACTGGAACAGGCTGCCCATGGAAGTGGTTGAAGTTCCATCCCTGGAGGCATTTCAAGGACACAGAGACGTGGTCCTGACGGACATGGTTTAGCACCAGACTTGGTAGAGTCTGGACTTAATGATCTTAGGTTTCTTTTCTAGCCAAAGTAATTCCATGATTCTGTGGTTTATTCCACTATTTATGTTACTTTTTGTCATTTTGATGAAGAATTGTAGAAACCATCACTCTCTTCCCCCCAAGGAAACAAAAGCCAGTTTGCTTCCTGTAAAGATGAAGTGTAACTTCTGACTGTTATAGAAACTCATTGATGTCTCAATTTCTTTATCCAGTAAGTGGCTCCTGATATATCTAAACTAGGAGAAAAGTGATTCTCAATTCCATAAAGACTCAACAGGGAAAAATGAGCATTCCCTTGGTGAGTGAGTCAATACACTTATCTTTCTTCAAGAACTATCTGAGGAGCTATTCAAACTGTGATGCTACCCTGTACAAACAGACGTTCGAATTAAGAGGTTTAATTTATCCTTGACTATTTAAAAGCAATGGATCATTGCTTTCTAAGAAACATTTCACTGTTATGTACTGAATATTACTACTTTTCTCCAAAACCACGGGAAATATCTGGGTTTCCCCCTTGAGTTTGGTTAAGTAGAAATATATCTTCCATTATGTTCTGACTTATCTGTGTTCATTGTTTACTGACTCTAAAAGGGCCCGAAACTATTTGTCAGACACCCAAGTGATTGCATTTCATATCACACTGATGCCTTATCCAGAACACCAGGCATCTTTGCTCCCTTGATGATTTAAATTACAGGAGGATTATTTTCAGGCCCATAGGTGATATAAAATCATAGAGTAATAGAGGTGTTTTGGTTGGAAAAGACCTTTTAAGATCATCTAGTTGAACCATTACCTAAATCTACCACATCTAGTCCTAAACAAATATGGAATTGTAGAAGTGGGTTTTTTTGGAATAGACCTACAATATCTCTGAGTCTTAAATAAACCAAGTCTGGGTCTAGAAAAAGATAAATGATGGAATGGTTTTGTTTGGAAAAGATCTCTAAGATCATCCAGTCCAACCATTCTCTAACTCTACCAAGTCTGGGGCTAAACCATGTCCCTTAGCATCACATCTCTGTGTCTTGTAAGCACCTCCAGGGATGGGGACTCAACCACTTCCCTGGGCAGCTTGTTCCAGACTCAGAGAATTTTCTTCTACTATCTGATGTAAACCTCCCCTGGTGCAACTTGAGGCCATTTCCTCTTGTCCTATCACTTTTTAGAAGACAGAAGAGGTTGAGTTCCACCTCAGTCCAGCCTCCTTTCAGAGAGTTGTAACGAGTTGGAAGGCCTCCACACAGCCTCCTCTTCTCCAGGCTAAACAACGCCAGTTGCCTCAGCTGCTCCTCACCAGGCCTGTTTTCCAGTCTCTTCACCAACATCATTGCCCTTCTGTGGACATGCTTCAGCACCCATATGTCTTTCCCCTAATGAGGCTTCAATCAGTATCAGAAACTTTGATATTTGTGCTTGCCCTATATTATTTATACTTGCATGAAGTATGTTACACAGGGAGGAAGAGAAAAAAATAATAATATAATTACATATTTTAAATATTTCAATTGGAAACACATATTTTAAGAATTCTTTATATTAAACCCCTACCTAGATTCTCAATCCTACTCTCACTATTGAAATTAATTCTATATTAATAAAAAAAATCTTAAAATATGTTTTCTAGTGATATTTCTGAGCCTAAGGAACAAAACCAAAAGGATGCAATAAAATATTAGAATTTTTTAAGGAGCCTAAACATCTTCCTCTGAAGATATTTGCAAGTTCAAAACCAGACCACAGCAAAAACTGTCTATGTTCTTTTTATTATGATGAAAAAAAAAAAGTACAGTAGCAAGAGCTACTGTGTACATGCTGAGCATGAACATATATACTAATAATGCATATGCCCAGAAATCTTTCTACATTTCAGTCCAGGTAGGAGAAAAACTGATGGGTGTTATTCAGAGGGATGTCAGTTAAATTACTGATGGTATCTGACTTCTTTTTCCCATAAGATAGAATTTCAAGGGAGGAATATGTAAGGAATCAGATATGGAGGTCACATTTCAAAGTCCCTTTTCTTAACCTACTGCTCTCTAAAGATAGAAATCTAACTGCACAGAAGTGTAACTTACAGGAGGAATATTTTCAGTGTTCCAGATTCTCTCTGAATTCAAAGTCACAAAGAAGTTGAAAATGAAAGAAGGTGTAGTCATCTGGGGGGAAATAAAATAACATGGATTGTTTAATCTATATATTTGTAAAAGTTTCTGCTGGTTAACCCTTAACTTACCACTGTTCAATTGCTATAGCCATTGTCTGCATACAGGCTCAAGCTGCAACAGGGGAGGCTTAGGCTGGATCTTAGGAAGAAGTTCTTCATAGAAAGAATGGGCTGCCCAGGGAGGTGGTGGAGTCATCACTGGAGGTTTTTAGGAGGAGACTGGATGGGGTGCTTGGTGCCATGGTTTAGTTGATTAGATAGTGTTGGATGATAGGTTGAACTCAATGATCTCAAAGGTCTTTTCCGACCTGGTTAATTCTATATTCTATATTCTATATTCTATATTCTATATTCTATATTCTATATTCCATACTCTATATTCTATATTCTTTATTCTATATATAGAATAGAATCATAGAGTATCTTGGGTTGGAAAGGACCTTAAAGATGATCTAGTTCCAACACTCACGTCATGGAAAGGGACAACTCTTACTGGACCTGCTTGCTCAAAGCCCATGTAGCATCTATCACACACCATCTTTCAAAACCTAGCTAATTAAATGGTTCTCTTTAGATTTTCTCACTGTCCACTTATTCACCCGAGTGTGTTTTCCTCCAGATATTACAGATTTTTGGTTTAACTTTTTGATCTACCAATGGTTTGGGTTGGAAGGGACCTTAAAGATCACCTAGTTCCTATCCCTCCTGCCATGGGCAGGGACACCATCCACCAGATGAGGTTGCTCAAGGCCTCATCCAACCTGGCCTTGCACACCTAGAGGGAGTGGGCCTCCCTGGGCAACCTGTTTCAGTCTCTCACTACCCTCACTCTAAAGAATTTATTTCTAATATCTAGTCTAAATCTCACCACTCCCATTACCTATCACTATAAAACCTTGTCAAAAGTGCCTACCCAGTTGGTAGGTACTGGAAGGCCTTTAGAATGTCTTCCTGGAGACTTGTCTTCTCCAGGCTGAACAGCCCAAACTCTCCCATCCTGTCTTCATAGTGGAGGTGCTCCAGCATTCTGATCATTGCATTCTGATCACGGAATCACACAGAATCACAGAATCACCAAGGTTGGAAGAGACCTCAAAGACCATCACTTTTGTGTCCTTCTCTGGACCCACTCCAGAAGTTCCATGTCCTTCTTGTTCTGGGTGCCCCAGAACTGGCTGCAGTATTCCAGGTCAGGTCTCAGCAGAGGAGTGTAGAGTGGCAGAATCACCTCCCTTGTCCTGCTGGCCATTCTTCTTGTGATGCAGCCAGGACATGGTTGCCTTCTGGGCTGTCAGCAACAATTGTAGGGTCATGTTGAGTTTTTTCATCAGCTGATACCCTCAAGTCCTTCTCCTCCAGAGTGCTCTCAAGCCCACTCCTCTCCCAGCCTGTATTTGTGCTTGGAATTGCTTGATCCAGGGGTAAGACCTTGCATTTAGCCCTTACACTGGTGCACTTGACGAGGTTGTGTTGGGCCTGCTTCTGAAGCTGTGCAAGCCAAGATAAGGCTTAATCATCTTATCCATATACTTTACTGTTCCTGTTTTTTAATTAAAAATAGACAAATAACAAAAAAGGACAGCAAATAAAATTTTGATGCAAACATAATCTAACTTTGAATTTTACTATAAATGTGCTGTGGAAAAACAAATGATGGAACATAATGTAGCATTCTGTAAAGCAATTTGTCACTTATATGCAACTCTATTATTTCTTCTGCCAGACTGAGCAACTCTAAATATAATTGATTAATTAATAATGATGGAATAAATGCAGTTTTGGGTTGTTTTGGTTTTTTTTTGCCTGTTGGGCTTTCAAGTCAGCAGTACAAGTAAAGAGAAAAATATTCTGTGCTTGGCTCATTGTAAGCATTAGGAAATATATTCTTTTATATGTTACCACAGAATCACAGAATCACCAAGGTTGGAAGAGACCTCAAAGATCAAGTCCAACATGTCAGTCAAGACCTCATGACTAAACCATAGCACCAAGTGCCACGTCCAATCCCCTCTTGAACACCTCCAGGGATGGTGACTCCACCACCTCCCTGGGAAGCCCATTCCAATGGCCAACAACTCTCTCAGTGAAGAACTTTCTCCTTACCTTGAGCCTAAACTTCCCCTGGTGCAGCTTGAGACTGTGTCCTCTTGTACTGGTGCTGATTGCCTGGGAGAAGAGACCAACCCCCTCCTGGCTACAACCTCCCTTCAGGTAGTTGTAGACAGCAATAAGGTCTCCGCTGAGCCTCCTCTTCTTCAGGCTAAACAATGTTACTTTACACTTTAATTTCCTTCCCTGTATTTGTTGGGGGGGGGGGAAGTACTGCAAAATATGATGGTTTTGTGGGGTTTTTGGTGTAATCTTTCTTTTACTGAAAGCATAATTAGGAAAAAAATTTAAACCCCCCCCATAGATATAACATTTGATTTAGAATAAAGGAGTAGTGAACAGTTCCAGCTTCTCTGGGAGATTTCTTTTTCTTTCTAGCAGTATGAGGTGTTTCCTTTCTTTCCCTTAGAATGGCTTGATTTGCCAAAGCAGAAACTCTTTACAGATTCTTAATTGTCTTTGCACCAATTTATGGGAATATTCCATAGGTGTAGTAGTGAGTTTCTAGCACAGAGAATGAAATAAGAATGCAACAGGCAATTTACACTGTGATGAGGGTAGCAGAGATAATAATTCTTTATCACTATATATGCTTGTGTTTTAATTTCTTTCAAGTAATACATAGCTTTTGGTTCCAGAAGAAAAACCAAATGCTGAACAATCAATACTTTCTGCCCAGGTCTAATAAATTATGGACTATACAGTGGAAAAACAAATGTAATTTTTTTTTTCATTATATGAAAATAGAAGCAGCTCTATTTAATCAAATGAACTTGTTTGAAATGGATTTTTTTAGTAGAATAGAATAGAATAGAATAGAATAGAATAGAATAGAATAGAATAGACCAGGTTGAGAGAGACCTTCAAGATCATCACTTAAAACCTATCATCCAACCTATCATCATGTCCAACCCATAATCCAACACCATCTAAACAACTAAACCATGGCACCAAGCACCCCATCAAATCTCCTTCTAAACACCTCCAGTGATGGTGACTCCACCACCTCCCCGGGCAGCACATTCCAACGGGAAATTGCTCTCTCTGTGAAGAATTTCTTCCTAACATCCAGCCTAAACCTCTCCTGGCACAGCTTGAGACTGTGTCCTTTTGTTCCGCTGCTGGTAGCCTGGGAGAAGAGACCAGCCCCCACCTGCCTACAACCTCCCTTCAGGGAGTTGTAGAGAGCAATAAGGTCCCCCTCAGTCTCCTCTTCTCCAGGCTAAGCAACCCCAGCTCCCTAAGCCTCTCCTCATAGGGCTTGTGTTCCAAACCCCTCACCAACTTCGATGCCCTTCTCTGGACACATTCCAGCAAGTCAACATCCTTCCTAAACTGAGGGGCCCAGAACTGGACACAGTACTCAAGGTGTGTCCTGACCAGTGCAGTGCACAGGGACAGAATGACCTCTCTGCTTCTGCTGGCCACACTGTTCCTGATGCAGGCCAGGATGCCATTGGCCCTCTTGGCTGCCTGGGCACACTGCAGGCTCATGTTCCGCCTACCATCAACCAGTACTACCAGGTCCCTCTCTGCCTGGCTGCATCCTGTCCCTTCATCCTGTCACTGCAAGCCCTTGTACACAGTCTCCTTCAGCAGCCTTCTTGGAGGACCCTTTCAGATGATGAAATGTTGCTGTAAGGTCTCTCCAGATCCACA
This sequence comes from Colaptes auratus, assembly GCA_015227895.2. NCBI lineage: Eukaryota > Metazoa > Chordata > Aves > Piciformes > Picidae > Colaptes > Colaptes auratus. The sequence goes on from CM037643.1 coordinate 11,573,273, forward strand.
GCTCATGAAACCATCTTGTCAATTTGGAACATAATATGACCAGTAATTAAGAAAAGAACCTATCACCAATCCTTCTGACAGTCACACAAGAAGAAATCCATGTTTGTCTCAAATGTGGAAGTTTGTCTGATCTGATAAAGTCAGGAGGACTCATTGGAGCATCACAACCACATGCATGCAGGACGTAAACTCTGCTTGACAACTTGATCACTCTTTAGTTGGTTGATATTTCTGCAGTTCTGCAGAAACTTTCACACTCCTATTTGAAACTCATTTCCATATCCCTGAAAAATGGCTGTTTTCAGGTTAGAAATAATGTTAAACATCAAAATTTCTCCTTCAGTTTTGGGACCCTCGCTGCATGACAGACATTGAGTAGCTGGTGCACAGCCAGAGAAGAGCAACAAAGCAGGTGAAGAGTCTGGAGAACAGGGCTGGTGAGGAGCAGCTGAGGGAACTGGGGTTGTTGAATCTGAAGGAGGGTGAGGGGAGACCTTGATGCCCTCTACAACTCCCTGAAAGGAGGCTTAAGTGTCATGGGGGTTGGTCTCTTCTCCCTGGTATTAGTAGAGAGAACTAGTGTACATGCCACAGGAGGTTTAGTTTGGATGTTAGAAACATTTCTTTATGGAAGGTGGTCAGGCACTGGAGCAGGCTGCCCAAGGAGGTGACAGAGTCACTTCCTTGGAGGTATTAAAAAAACATGTGGATATGGCACTTTGGTAATGATCTTAAAGTTCTTTTCCAACAAAACCATTCCATAATTCTGTGATGGTCATTATCTTCTGAAAAAGTTCCATTTTCTATATTCCAAAGAGAATTGCATTATTTGTTGTTCACAAATGAGGAAAATAGAGTTCATAATATTTTTTCTGCATTTCCTATTTCAGAAATGATGAGAGAAAGTAAAATTCATCTGGGAATATTTATCAAAACATTATCTGCCTTTTAATACTTTCTCTTTTGAGGTGCTTCAGTCAACTAAGGAGAAATTTCTCTTCTTCCTTGTGATAAAGGAAAAATAACACTTGGCCTAAATGTCCCAGTCATTAGTAGGTCTAGTGAATAGAATCATAGAATTATAGAATTGTTTTGGTTGGAAAAGACCTTTAGGATCATTATGTCCAACCATTACCTAATTCTGTCAAGCCTGGTGCTAAGCCATGGCCCTGAGCACCACATCTCTGCATCTTTTAAACACCTCTCAGACACCTGCTTTCTTTAGTAGTGGGCTCATGTTCTCCATAGTCTTCCATTTCCTCTTTTTCACTTCTAGAAACCTTTTCTGTTGCCCAACACAAGCCTTGTCAGATTAATCTAGATCTTTCTTCTGTCTAGATCTTTCTTCTCTACTGGTTTTGTCATTTTGGTTGTTTCCCAGAAATGCTGTTTGCCAAGGGCTTGTTGGTATACAAAATGCCTGGACTTCAATTCTGATATCCCATATGGTCTGCCGTGGGTTCCCAAATGCCAAACCTATTTTCCTGGCAGTCACAGAGGTCTTGACGAGTCCATGCTACCCATTTTCCATTATTCAAGGATGGTTTGGGGTTTTTTCTTATTATTTTGGCTTGTAACTATGAACAGGTGCCTTGAGGTGCAAGGAGCCATGTGGTGTCTGTGTGGAGGGGCTGTCACAGAAGATGGACTTCCCTCCCCTTTTCCTGGAGAACAGATGTCCTTTGCAGTGTTTTGCAGACCTTCCTATCTCAATCCTATTGATACCTGGCATCTCTGCTTAATGGCAAAGGCTCTACCAACTTCTGAGTGGGCACCCAGCCATCCAAACAGATGGTCCTAGATGCAGCAGCCAAAAAAATACAATTTATATGGATGTAATATGTTTTTAAAGGCCATAATCCCAACTGGCCACACTGAAGTGGTTGTACTTTCTCTGCTCCTCTAACTGTTATTCAGACAACATGCTGTTGCTGCTACTCTGTCTTTGATCTGGATTAGTATTTCAAATTGCAGTGGAGAAATTTTGGTTCCCAGTCAGCTAGAATTAATATTTATCCCTCTGGCGTTTAGTAAGAATGAGTGACTTACAACTTATTTAGGTCATAATATTTAGCAGTTATATAATGATGTTTAATTTCAAAATCTCTATCATGTTCAACATCCATATTGATTAATTAATATTCAACACCTGTAGAATCAATAGAGGTCAAAGTAATCAGTGTAAACACAGCAGGATGGGTGAGGCCACTATGTGTCCAAATCCATGAAAATGTCCACACCTGCCTTTGATGAATTTGAAATGTAACATAAGTTGATGCTTTCTTCATGTTATTAATCATCAAACTCACTAAATGAGATTCTGATTAACCCTTTCTAAGGAAGACAGCATTGGATTAGACTTGCAATGCAGCTGACCTGCTGGAAAGCAGCTCCAAGGAATCTGGGTGGATACCAAATTCCCCAGGAGCTAGCAATGTGCCCTTGTGTCCAAGAGCAAGGTCACCTGGTGTGCAGTAAGAAGAGTGCAGCCAGCAGGTAGAGGAAGGTTCACTTCTCCCTCTACTCTGCCTTGGTGAGGCCACATGTGGAGTACTATGTCCATTCCTGATCTCCCCAGTTCAGGAGAGATATGAAGTTACTGGGGAGAGTCCAACAGGGGACACAAAGATGCTGAAGGAACTGGAACATCTCTTTTACAATGAGAGGCTGAGAGACCTGCGGCTTAGCCTGGGGAAGAGGAGCCTGAAAGGGCATCTTATCAATACTGATCAATTTTTAGAATGTAGGGGGCAAGAGGATGGGGATGGCCCCCTCTCAGTGGTGTCCAGTGATAGGATAAGGGGCAATGGGCACCAATGAGAACACAGAAGTTTCACTTGAACTTAAGGAAAAACTTTTACTTTGAGGGTGTCAGTGCCTGGGGGCAGTCTGTCCAGGGAGGTTGTGGAGAATCTCTGCAGAGATTTGAATCCCACCTGGATATCATCTGGGGCAACATGATCTAGGCAAACTTGCTTTAGCAAGGGGATTTGGATTGGATGATCTCCAGAGGGCCCTTGCAAGCCCTACTTCTGTGTGATTCTAGGATGATGTCAATGTTTTCCTGTTTCTAACTTCATAACATTTTCAAAGAGCCACTAGTTTGACTCCTTCCAAATCTTCAGGATTTTTTTCTTTAGGTATTATTTACATATCTGTGCTGGAATGATCTACATTACCTTAAATTACATTCAATCACTTAGGCAAGTGACTGGGTGTGAGAGACTAAATCTTGTCTCTCCTGATGTGACTCAACAAAGATAAAATCACCTTTGCTGCTTGCCCAGACAATAGCTGATGTGTGTTGGGCAGAGCCACTGGAACAACTCTCGGGAAGGTGCATAGATAATGATTGTTCACCAGACTGCAGCTGCCCTGGAAATAATAACAGGCAAAGGCCACTGCTATTGATACTCTCTGGAATATACATGCATAAAAACTGTATAAAAGATCTGAGCAACTACTGACTCAGTAGAAGGAAAACACAGGAGAAGAAAAACACAGAAGGAAAAGACCTGGACAATGCTGCTGAGAGGGTAAACATGAGAGAAGGAAAAGACCAGGGCAAGGCTGCTCTGAGGAAAACAGAGAGAATACCAGGACAGAGGCATCACCATGTGGCCTGGAAGAACCCTCTCTTTGTGTCCTAAATTCCACCTGCTGCAACTCATGGAGCTGAAGAGGCTACTCAGAGGACAACATCTCTTCTACAGCCAAAGCTGCAGCACCTCTCCTCTACAGACCCAACATCTCCACTACATCCAAAGCTGCAGCACCTTTCCTTCGCAGACTCAAACTGTCTTGGAGGGTGATGGGTGTGGTAATATAGTTCCTTTCTTCTTCTCTCTCTCCCTCTCTATTTTCTTTAGGTGGATTGATTGGTTGATAGGTTGGACACGATGATCTTGAAGGTCTCTTCCAACCTCGATTTAATGTATTGTATTATTCTCTCTCCTTCTGATCCATCCACTTTATTTAATAAATAGTTTAGCTGTTGATATTTTGGCCTCGTTTGTGCCTCTAATTTCACAACAAGGGAATATTCAAAGGAGCTGAGTCTCTTTCCCATTCTGGACCGGGGCACCTGGTTACTACAGTTTTTGGCATATTATTTTAAGAATTTAATGACTTAGACAATGGCATAAACAGGGCTTTGAAATGAGCTGGGAACTGTCTTGTTCATAACTTCAAAAAGCTATTTTTTTTCCCCAAGACTGTAACAGTTGCAGACTTTGAGTAGAAAGATCACATCCTAGGTCACTAGAGAAACCAGAAACCTCTAGAAGGAACTGTTCAACGATTTTCTCCTTTTCTTACAGCAAGCTATGAAGTGCATTGGAAATTGCATTCATTTGTTTCACAATTCAACAACAGTGGTTTCCAAAACCTTTATATCTTTTAAAGTTGCATTTCCAATATCTCTTCTATTTTAAAGTTGTGTTTTCAAAGCCTCTATTTTTTTCTGGCTACATTTCCAAAATCCCCTTTTTTTTTCCTTTTTTTTTTTTTTTTGTGTAAGTTGCATTTCCAAAAGCTTCCCCCCCCCCCCCCCAAAGTGTGTTTTTCCAAGAAGTACAGTTCCATACTGTAGCAGTTTGGGCTGGGTGCCCCCCACTGCTGTGGCCACATAAGGCACTCCCCCAGTGTCCTGAGGGTCCAGCCCAGTGGGTGAACGCCACAAGCTGCATATTTCATCCCATAATGTCCTGCTCCCTATAAATCCACCAGCAAGGTCTTACACTGTCTCTTTCTTCCCTCACCGCTCCTATGGAGATGGTCCCTATCTGGTAATGGAGGGGGAGTCATCTTGAAGCCTCTTGGGGCCTGGCCAGGCCTAATGCCTGAAGGAGAAGGGCAATCTCAGATCTGGCCAGCTGAGATTAGCCTAACAGTGGAGGGAGGGTGGGGAAAAGAGCCCAGGGGGTTTTGGGTGTACCCACAGGTGGGGAGAGGGGAGTGTTGGGATGCTTCTGGGTATGCTTTGGGATCTCCTTTTGTCATGTGTTTGCGGTTCTCTGTAAGACATTCACTGCTGTTCCATTTAAACTTTCCACCACTTCTGCAATCCGTTTGTCTGAGTCTCATTTTTTTCTGCCCTGATGGGAGGCAAGGGGGGATTGGCCCTTCAACCCACCACAGATGCATCCACTTGGCGTACTTGTACTCATTTTATCCTTCTCTGTGTAACACAAGCTACTGAAATAATTAGAAGCTGAGACTTCATTTAATTTCATTTTATTATTTTATTCTATTTTATTTTATTATTTTATTCTATTTCATTTTATTATTTTATTCTATTTTATTTTATTATTTTATTCTATTTTATTGTTTTATTATATTTTATTTTATTAATTTATTCTATTTTATTTTATTATTTTATTCTATTTCATTTCACTATTTCATTCTATTTTATTTTATTATTTTATTCTATTTCATTTTATTATTTCATTCTATTTTATTTTATTTTATTATTCTATTTTATTTTATTGTAATTATGCTACTAGCAAGAGTCAGTCTGTATTTTAAGCTATTGTACACAGAGTCTCACCTTTCTTTTAGGATGCTAACACCAAATTGTGTCTGCTACTAGTTGCAAATATGAAGTTTGACCTTCTTGTCATGTTATAACAAGGTTTTAAAAGCATTATCTCTTCTACATCCTTTTCAGGACATCTCTTACAAAATTCACCTTTGTAAGAGACTTGTTATCAGCAGATTATAATTACCAGCACATAGAGATGACTGGGAGATGCAGAAGTAATTGAAACTGGGGAAATATTTCCATATATGATTTTTTTTCCCATGTGGTTTCATTAATATGGATACAGGAGCTGGATGCTGGTGTTGAGATTAAGTGTCCAAAAGAAAGGATTGCAAGGAAAAGGACATGACCTATTCCACCATTTTATTTCCTTAGCATAACAGCTGCCATTTTTATCTGAGAGCCTAGCATGTCCTCAGGGGCATGTAATAAAAATAAGGACTGCATAATAAAATTATATCTGTGGTGTTGTAATTGCAGTAAAAAGAAAGAAGGCATGGCAGTGAAATAAAGATTAACTATAGGAAAATACAATAATGAGATAGGACCAGGTAAATGGAGGGCATCCAGGGGGAATAAAAGATGGAAAAGAAGATCTGTCGTTTTCAGACAACCTCACCAATTGCTTGATTATATCACAGTGTCAAGAGAAACTCCATCTGCAGAAAAATCAATCTGTCACAGAATGGTAGGACATCTCTGGAGATCATCAAGTGTAAGCTCCCTACTAACACAGCTTTACCCACAGCAAGTTGCACATGTCCAGGTGGGTTTTGAAAGTCTCCAGAGAAGGAGATTTGATTTTATGCTTGAATCCCCATGCCTGGTGAAGCCCTGGAATGGGTTGTCCAGAGAGGTGGTTGGGGCCCCATCCCTGGAGGTGTTTAAGCCCAGGCTGGATGAGGCTCTGGCCAGCCTGATCTAGTGTGGGGTGTCCCTGCCCTTGGCAGGGGGGCTGGAAGTAGATGATCCTTGTGGTCCCTTCCAACCCTGACTGATTCTATGATTCTATGATACTATGACTTCAAAGAGGCAGAGATGGGGTGCTGAGGGCCAGGGTTTAGAACCAGACTAATGCAAGGTAAACACAATCCTTACCTTTATAATTTTATTAATAACTTATTTGAGTAGGTCCCTGGGTCATACCTCTCACTGTAACAGTGGCTAGGTGTATACAGACATGGCTGTATTTAGAATCCAGCAACAAATGGTCATTATAAATCTATTCTTTTAAGGTTTTCAAGTCATTCTGTAGCACAGTTCCACCTCTCAGAAAATAGCTCTGATATAGTAAAGATTCTTGTGTCAGTGCTGCCCAGGTACAATAATGAGCTGGAAGCACTGTGGGTGTTTCATAGTAACATGGCTTTAACATGGTCCTCTGGGAAGAATAACATGCTCTTACTGAGGGTTTTATTTGGTCTGCTGATGGTTATTTCACAGTAGTTACTCTCTGTTCGACAACTAAACTTTCTTGCTTGTATTTCTGGTATACATTCCTGAAAAGGCAAGATGAATTCTTTGGCTGTGATTCCAGACTCACTAAAGCAGAAAGAAGAAACCTTATTTTCATTTCAGCTCTCAACAAAGCAAGTAACCTGTAGAGAAGGTTCCACAAGCACTAGGACTTTCTGTTGGGAAAGTCATTCTTGAGAGGAGTCCTGCCAGGCAGGTGTATGACAGGGGACTCAATCATTGAATTGAATCCTCCTAAAAGCAGGTTATAGAGTGGTGGGGTTTGGTCTGTTCAACCAAGTAACAGTGATAGGACAAGAGGAAATGGTCTCAGGTTGCACTCAGGGAGATTTAGGTTGAATATTAGAAATAGTTTCTTTACTGAAGGAGTGGTCGGGCATTGGAACAGGCTGCCCAGGGAGTCACCATCCCTGGAAGTGTTTGAGAGTCTTGCAGACATAGTACTTAGAGATATGGCTTAGTCAAGGACTTGTCAGCAACAGGCTAATGATTGTACACGATGATTTTACAGGTCTTTTTCAATTCTGTGAGCCTGTGATTGTGTCCTGCTCTCCAGCTGAACAACTGCTTGCCTGTGAGTTCTGATATTAAGTCTTGAATGAAAGACTCTTGAATTGAATTCAGGGAAATTGTCTGTTTTTCATTAGATCTTTCTGTGAAATTACATTTTTCCTGTGTATTGTATTGGAACAGAGATACAAACATAAAGCTACCACTTCCTATTACTATATAGTGACAGAAAGATTAAATATTGGAATGACACAAAGAATATATTCTCTAAAAGCATATCTAATATAAAATAGCAATTTCAGCAATTCAGTAAGGCCTCTATCAGAATCACAGAATCATTTCAGTTGGAAGAGACCTTTAAGATCATTGAGTACAATCGCAACCAAAACTACTAAGTCTGCTGCTAAAACATGCCCCTCAGCATCACAACTCTACATCTTTAAACACTTCCAGGGATGGGGATTCAACCACCTCCTTGGGCATCCTGTTCCTGTCTTTAAGAGCACTTTCAAGCAAGAACTTTCTTCCAAAATTCAACCTAAACCTCCCCTGGCATAACTTGAGGCTTAGAAGTTTGCTAAGTTATTCAAAGACAATAAGAGAGTCTTTCATAGAATTTAAACACTGGTTTTATGTTTCTGTTTTCCATATGTCATTACAGCTGCAGGCAAACATCCTCAAAACTTTAAACTAAAATGTCCCAAAATATCCCACATCACTTTTGATACTGATAAAATCCAACCAACCAACCAACCAAACCCCACAAAAACAAAAAGAAAACCCTTATGCATAAAGGATTACAGAATAATAGAATGGTTTGTGTTAGAAGGGACCTGAAAGATCATCCAGTTACAAACACCATGCCATGGACAAGGACATTTTCCACTAGACCAGGTTGCTCAAGGCCCCCATCCAACCTGGCCTTGAACACCTCCAGGGAGGGAGCATCCACAACCTCCCTGGGCAACCTGTTCCAGTGCCTCACCACCCTCACTGTAAAGAATTTCCTCTTAATAGCCAGTCTAAATCTGCCTCGTTTCAGCTTCAATCCATTGCCCCTCATCCTATCACTGCAAGCCCTTGTAAAAAGTTCCTCCCCAGATTTCTTATAGCCCCCCTTCATGTACTGAGAATTTCATATTGGAGGTCACAGAATAGCTTGTTTGTCCTATTCTTATTTAAATATTGTTGATCTTTGAAGTCATGATAGAACAGAAAATTTATAGATTTTTTTATCATGTGGAGCTGCTCTGAAAGAAATTCCCTTCCATTCACCTCTAATCCAACCTCCAGAGGTACTGTAGCTGCAAAGAGGTTTCCTTGCTATTATTTAATCATCCTATCTGCTATCTACTATCTGCAGTAATAAGAGCAAAGTTCAAAAGCTGTGAGTCCCTCTTTAAATTAAATGCCATTAGCTTGAGCCCCACATCAGATTTTCTTGAGATCTCTAAAAATAAATGCCTTCCTTGGGCACCTTCAAAACATAATTCATCCTTGCTTGGAAGTAGTGAGTCTGATATGCAGCACTGTGCACGAAACAAAGAAACTTTACAGGGTAGGGTGCTGAAATAGTGCATGCATTTGTGTGAAAAATGCAAGAAATTATCAATATACTTGGCAAATTTGCTTGTTAAGGCAATTTCTTTCTCCTTCCTAGTATGGATGCTAATAGAGAGGTTCAAAATAGCCATTAACCACTGCTGCTTTGTCCAAAAGTCTGTGGGTTTTGGATTTGGAATTAATTTTATTATTTATTTTCTTGTAGGGATTTGGGTTGTGGGGGATTTTTCCCAGTTGTGTAGAATCTTCTCCATCCTCAACTTGTCCTTTTTTTTGCTGCACAGCTGAGCAGAAGGAAGGAGGTGAAGGCAGCCAAGCCCTCCTGCAGTGCTGGGCTGGGCTATTGGAGGTGGGCATCCCTGTACTTTCATCCTTCCATTGACTTTCCTCAATCCTTTCAATAGGAAACAACATCCCTACAGATGGGAGCAGAGAGGTTGGAGGAGAAATAATGACCATCTTTTCCCCAAGATGGGTTGAACCAGGTGATCCTTCAGGTTCCTGTGTTCCAGGATTCTGTTGCTTCCTTTCAAGTTTTAAATCCTATCCATTTCTGATGTAGTGTGAGTGGAAAATTTTCTCTTGGATTCATAAAGTGTCCACCTGTTCCCAGCATATATAAAGGAGCATCTGATAGTCTTACAAACAAAAGACCCACCAGCATTTCCTCTTTTCCAGGAACTTGTGGCATATTCCCAGATACTATCCATTCATTCAGTTTCATATTAATAACTATCATAGTAGTATCATAGTATCAGTCAGGGTTGGAAGGGACCACAAGGATCATCTAGTTCCAACCCCACTGCCATGGGCAGGGACACCCCACACTAGATCAGGCTGGCCAGATCTTAAACTCCTGGTCTTAAACACCTCCAGGGATGGGGCCTCAACCACCCCCCTGGACAACCCATTCCAACTGATTCTCTACAACTAATTCATTTGGTTTATTCTTCATGTTTTGGGCCAGTTTTTTGTCAGCATTAATGCGTGCACTGATGGGTTATTAAAACCTGACCATGTCAGGAAAAGGGAAAAGCTGAACAGCACAGTCAAAAAAAACTCTCAAAAAAACAGACAGAAAGTGAGTTCAGCAGAATTATCTAAGACCAGAGATGGAACCTGGCTCTCACTCAGCTCCCTTCTGTGCTCTGGCAAGGATACCCTGAGCTAGATCCATGCATCAGTAGAGGCTGCCCGGTTTATTCTCAAATGCTTTGATGTTTTACCTCCTAAAGGTATCACATCTCTAGACCTCACTATTTGGATTTTATGATGTGACCTTTCATTCCTTGTGAATTCTCTGACTTTTAAAGACCAAAGCAGGTGTCATCTGCAACAGTTCTGTTGGCATTTAAATCTCCTATTGCAAGACAATGGGGGAGGCGGGGGAAGATAGGGAAATAAAATTAGACTAGACTAGACTAGATTAGACTAGACTAGATTAGACTAGAATTGAATTGAATTGAATTGAATTGAATTGAATTGAATTGAATTGAATTGAATTGAATTGAATTGAATTGACCAGGTTGTAAAAGACCTTTGAGATCACTGAATCCAACCTATCATCCAACACCATCTAATCAACTAAACCATGGCACCAAGCGCCCCATCCAGACTCCTCCTAAACACCTCCAGTGATGGTGACTCCACCACCTCCCTGAGCAGCTCATTCCAATGGGCAATCACTCTCTCTATGAAGAATTTCTTCCTAACATCCAGCCTGAACTTTCCCTGGTGCAGCTTGAGACTGTGTCCTCTTGTTCTGGTGCTGGCCACCCGGGAGAAGAGACTAACCGCCACCTGGTTCCAACCTCCCTTCAGGTAGTTGCAGACAGCAATAAGGTCTCCCCTGAGCCTCCTCTTCTCCCCAGCATCCTCAGCCTCTCCTCAGAGGGCTTGTGCTGCAAACCCCTCCCCAGCTTTGTTGCCCTTCTCTGGAATTCCTCTTATCATGATTATTTCTGCTTAGTATTTTGATTGATAGATGTGTGAACATGAGCAAGTGTTAAGAGTTAACATGTAATGATGGACTATGTTCCTCATAGAAAGTTCATGAAGACATTGCACATGGGAACATGGGGACAGGTTGGACTTGATGATCTCTGAGGTCTCTTCCAACCTTGGTGATTCTGTGATTCTGTGATTTCGTGGCCACAGTGGTGCTGAGTTAGCAGTTAGACTCAATGATGGTAACAGGTCACCACCATGCCCACTAAACCACTTCATGCTAGGGAGAAGAGATCAACACGAGCTCCCAACTCAAATAATTTGAGAAAGCACTGGAAAGTGTTTAGTGTTTGCTAAGTGATTTCCTTTTGGAACTGATTTGGGGCTATGATAGAATGATATTGGATCTTTAAATCTATGGTCCATAAGGCAGTGATGTTCCAAAATTCTTATTTAGAACACCTGTATCAGAGTAAAGTTGCATTGTTATTAAGGAGGGGAAAAAAAGGAAGAACAACAACAAAAGAACATCAGAATATCCTTCTTCTATGAGCCACCAACAAAACAAAACCCCAAAGCATAGTATTTCTTTAAGCAATGTTGTGCATACCACTGGCTGTAGCAGGTTGCATTCTGCACAAGGATATCAAATACAGAAAGCTATTTTTGAGCACTCCCTGCCAGTGGGTTGTTACCTACAAGCAGTGAGGCTTTTACTGCTATGCATGGGAAGAAGTCAGTAGCAGGTGTTCTGCTTCTGGCATGTGTCTGCTGCAGAATTTATGGGATTCTTTCATTTATTTTCCAAGGAAGCTTTCATTAAATGCTGTTCCAGCCCTCTCTGCATAGTCAACAGCCACAGCCTGAAATATAAAAGAAGAAAAGAATTCCTTCTCCCTGCAGAGCCTGAACAAAGAGAATATATTATCTTAACGCTTATTGCAGAGAAGAGTGATGCCTTGTACGGATACCATTTATGGCCACCATAAAGAACAGGTCTCTGATAAGACAAGCTGTTCATTAGAGTGCCACTGGCAATCACAGTCAGAAGTAGCTAACTAGATGTTCCTGCCAGCCTTAAAGACATTCTATGCTTATGAACAACCCTCAGGATATCCTTTCAACAAACTGCCAACTTTTATTTTTTCCCCTCAGGAAAGTCGAGGTATCCTGTGCACTAAATTTATGTGGTGGAGAAACTGATCTCACTTTTGGCTGAAGTAGAGTGAACTTTCTTCATAGTTGGTATCGTGGGGCTGGATTTGTGCTAGAAACACCACTGATAACACACAGAATGACAGAAGGTCAGGGGTTGGCAGGGACCTCTGGAGATGCACAAATTCACAGAATACACCTGGTAGGAAGGGAATCTCAGAAGGTCATCTTGTTCAATCACCCTGCAATGATCAGGGACATCTACAACTAGATCAGGCTGCCCAGGTCCCCATCAAGTCTGATCTTGAATGTCTCCAGAGATGGGGGATCAAACACATCTCTGGGCAACCTTTCCCAGTATTTTGCAACCCCTATTGTGAAGAACTTCCTCCTAATGTCCAACTTCAATCTATCATGCTCCAGTTTCAAACCATTGCCTCTCATCCTATCACTACAAGCCCTTCTAAACAGTCCCTCTCCAGCTTTCCTGTAGATCCCTTTAAGACATATAAATGTAGTTATAAGGTCTTCTTGGAGCCTTCTCTTCTCCAGGCTGAACAGCCCTTATTCTTTCAGCCTGTCTTTGTAGGAGAGGTGCTCCAGCCCTCTGGAAATCATCAAGACCAACCATGCTGCCAGAGCAGGAGCAACTAAAGCAGATCACATAGGAACATGTCCAGGTGGGTCTTGAAAGTCTCCAGAGATGAATACTCCACCATCTCTCAGGGCAGCCTGTTCCAGTTTTCTGCCACCCCCAAAGTAAAGAAGATCCTTCTCATACGTAGATGGAGCTTCCTATGTTAGTGTATACCCATTACCTCTTGTCCTGTCACTGGGAACCACTGAGAAGAGTCTGGCTCCATCTTCCTGGCACCCACCCTGTAGATATTTGCAAGCATTAATAAGATTCCCCCTCAGCCTCCTCCAGGTTAATTAGGTCCAGGTCTCAGCCTTTCCTCATAATAGAGATGTTCCAATGATGTTTCAGTTATAGCTGAGAAGAGCTTATAGAGTTAAGGACTTCTCTGCTCCTCCCTCTCCAGAGATTCCTTCCAACCCCTACCATTCTATGATTTTTATGACAGATGACCCCATAGGAAAGAAGTGACTCTGACACTCTACTTTGTTCTGTTGTGGTCTCACCTAGAGTACTGTGACCAGCTCTAGGGCCCTCAACACAAGAATGGCATGGACCTGAGAATGAGCCTACAGAGGGCTGCAAAAATGATCAGAGGGCTGGAGCACCTCTTCTATGAAGACAGACTTGAGAGAGTTGGGGTTGTTCAGCCAGAAGAAAAGAAGGCTCTGAGAAGACCTTGTAGCAGCCTTCCCAGTACCTGAAGCAGCCTGCAGGGTAGATTTGGAGGGACTGTTTAGAAGGACATGTAGCACTAGGACAAGGGACAATGGTTTTGAGCTAGAGCAGGGTAGATTTAGTTTGGACATTAGGAAGAAGTTCTTTCCTGTGAGGGTGGTGGAACATGAGAACAAGCTGCCCAGGGAGGTGGTCAAAGTCCCATCCCTGGAGACATTCAAGGTCATCTATTTGGGGATATCCCTGCTGACTTCTCCTTCTCCTTCTCCTTCTCCTTCTCCTTCTCCTTCTCCTTCTCCTTCTCCTTCTCCTTCTCCTTCTCCTTCTCCTTCTCCTTCTCCTTCTCCTTCTCCTTCTCCTTCTCCTTCTCCTTCTCCTTCTCCTCTTCCTATGTTCTTTTTCTTCTTGTTTTTGCTATTATATTATTACTATTTGTAGTAATAGTAGTAGTAAACCATTCCCATCTCAACACCTGAGTTTTCTCACTTTTACCCTTCCAGTTCTCCTCTCTTCCTGCTGTGAGGGGGAGAACGTTCAGGATCACCTCACGGAGAGATTAAAATGCAATTATTCTGATGTCAATCTTTCAGCCTCAACATGTTTCATTCATACTCATAGTTATTTATGTAAAACTTGAGAAAGGAAACTCCCTTTTGTTTTGTTTTTTTCTTCATTCAACCAGCAAAACTTAGCTCCTTCTTTGAGCTGACTGAATGACTTGAGTAGCATCAGGTTATTCCATCACAGCAATAAAATTGAATTCATTATCACACATGATATTGATGATTGTCTGTCAGCAGTTGAGAATAAGTATGGAATTTAATTAGGAGATTGATGTCATGATAATGGAAAATATTTTTGAGGAAGTGATGGTCTAATGGAATTTTGTTGTGATTTGATTTGTGTAATAGATGCTTACTAGCCTTCCAGGTTTAGTAAATGTTAAATATCATTAATTTATTTTTTTTTAAGGGAAACTTCAGCAGAAATGACCAAAAGTTACTATCCAGGAGGCATGGATATTACATTGCACATAACAAAGGCTGTGTCATGCATGAAATACTTAGAAAGGTGGATTGTATCAATCCACAATGAACAGAATTGGATGGTGCATATTAAAGCTTAGATTGTAGACATGTTTGCATGATCTTCTGAGAAGGAATAATGATCTGTCCATGCTTTGAGTTGGATGGGAATGAGATGTGAAAACTGGAGAATAATGCTGGCAAGTTCTCTTAACAAGAGAAACAACTATGACCTAAACGCAAGCTGTCAAGCCTTTTGTGCTACTTGATCTAGTGGAGGATGCCCTGTTTCACTGCAGAAGGGTTTGACCTTTGGATGTCCCTTCCAACCCAACTCATTCCATGATTTTATGATTACAGCCTTGGTAGAGTTAGAGAATGTTTGGACTTGAACTTAAAGTTCTTTTCCAAACAAAAAGATTCTATGATTTTATGAAATTAATTTCTTCAAGTTAATTAGAGGTGTGCTGAAATGTGCAACACAATTCATATAATCGGATAGACTATTGTCTAATATTAATTATTATTATCAAGGTGTGATTCAGAGCACTATAAATAGGAAGGAATAAGATGAAAATGCAAGGAAATTAAGTATTACCATGAGTAGAAAAATATTGTGTGGTCTAATACAATCCTACATAGTTATTAAAAGAAAATAGAATGGAATGGTACGGAATGGTATGGAATGGTATGGAATGGAATAGAATAGAATAGAATAGAAGTAGAATAGAATAGAATAGAATAGAATAGAATAGAATAGAATAGAATAGAATAGAATAGAATAGAATAGAATAGAATAGACCAGGTTAGAAGAGATCTTTGAGATCATCAAGTCCAACCTATCATCCAGCACCATCTAATCAACTAAACCATGGCACTAAGTGCCTCATCCAGTCTCTTTTTAAACACTTCCAGTGATGGTATCTCCACCACCTCCCTGGGCAGCTCATTGCAAGGCAAATCACTCTTTCTGTGAAGAACTTCTTCCTAACATCCACCCAAAACCTCTCCTGGCACAGCTTGAGACTGTGTCCTCTTGTTCTGGTGCTGCAATAGAGGTCTTCCAGTAACCATTCTTGAGCAGAATAAAAAAATGAAAATAAAAATAAATTAAAATTAATCACAAAAGTAATCAAATTAAAAATGTGCATCTTGCCTCCAAATATTATTCTCAAATTCATATCAAATATGCTTCTTGTTACTTTTGAACTGATATCAATATAGTTCAAAATATTTCCTCTGGTTTGCTTGAATTTCCAGTGGTGACTTTGATCTAGATTTCAACAGGCTTTTCACTGCAAGTGGTGGTAGGATGAAGTGGAGAAAGGAATCAATATTAGTACCTAACAAATTCCCAAAGCTGGCAAAGGGAAACTGGCCTTCCTCTTAAGCAAAAAGTCCTTTAAAATAACCTTTCACATTTGCTTTGATCTCACTTCTTCAGGTGTGAATAGGTTCCCTTGAACTTTTTTTTTTCTTTCTTTTTTTTCTTTTTTTTTTAATGCAGAACTGGAGGACAGTCAATAGCAGCTGTGTGAAATGTAAAATCACTTGAAGAAACATGGCTTTGCATTTATTATATAAGGATATACATTCATTTCATATGGAAAGAAAAAAAAACCTGTACTCTGGAATGACAGAGGAGAAGGAGAAGGAGAAGGAGAAGGGAAGGGGAAGGGGAGGGGAAGGGAAGGGAAGGGGAAGGGGAAGGGGGGAAGGGGAAGGGGAAGGGGAAGGGGAAGGGGAAGGGGAAGGGGAAGGGGGAGGGGGAGGGGAAGGGGAAGGGGGAGGGGGAGGGGGAGGGGGAAGGGGGAGGGGGAGGGGGGAGGGGGGAGGAGGAGGAGGAGGAGAAGGAGGGGAGGAGGAGGGGGGAGGGAGGAGGAGAGAAGGAGAAGGAGAAGGAGGAAGGAGAAGGAGAAGGAGAAGGAGAGGAGAAGGAGAAGGAGAAGGAGAAGGAGAGGAGAAGAGAAGGAGAAGGAGAAGGAGAAGGAGAAGGAGAAGGAGAAGGAGAGAAAGGAGGAAAAAAAAAAAAAAAAGGAAAAAAGATAAAAGAAATAAAGACAAAAAGAAAAGAAAGAGGAAGAAAAAGAAGATAGGAAAGCTGAGTAATGGAGATATTTCTGGGGTTTACTCGATTTTCTGCTAACCAAACAAAAAAAGAAATACACTTTGAACGCAGGTTGTTGAAGTCAAAAATAATTGCCTGAATCAGAACCTCAGGAAGGCTGTGGTTCAATAAGAAGTTGCAGTTCATATTTGTAAGGCTTGATTTCCATCTGAAATGTAGAAAATAGTTCTGCTATTGAATGCTTCCTAAGAATTTTCTGAAGCTTTTTTTTTGGTTAATAGCAATGATAATTTCAATAATTACACATGTATTTGTATGCAAATGAGAGGCACAAATGAGGCCAAAATACCAACAGCTAGACTATTTATTACGTAAATAAAGTGGATGGATCAGAAGGGGAGAGAGAGAGAATGGAGAGGGAGAGAGAGAAGAGGAAAGGAATTATATTACCACACCCCTCACCCCCACAAGGCAGTTTGAGTCTGTGGAGGAAAGGTGCTGCAGGAGATATTGGGTCTGTAGAGAAACTGTGCTGAGGCTTTGGCTGTAGAAGAGATGTGGTCCTCCAAGCAGCTTCTTCAGCTCCATGAGTTGCAGCAGGCGGAACTTAGGACATGGAGAGAGGGTTCAGTCTGCTTCTTCCAGGCTCCATGGCCTCTTTTCTTCGGAGGAGCATTGTCCCAGGCTTTTCCTTCTCTCGTGCTTTCCTTCTCAGTGGCATTGTCCTTCTCCTGTGTTTTTCTTCATCTGTGTTTCCCTTCATCTGAGTTTTCCTTCTGTGTTTTTGGTTCTCCGTTTTTCTTCTGCTGAGCCAGCAGTTGCTCAAGTCTTTTATACAGTTCTTAGTCCTTAGCTATGTGTCCAAGTATTGTCCCTCAGGAAATGCAGGGGCCAGGAAATCATCCTTAGGTAAGCATCCAGGTATCGTTCCCCAGGAAATCTTTCTGTGTATTCCTGTGTGTTTGGGCAGGGGTCTGGATGGAGGGGGGGCCTCAGCCTCCTCCTCCATCTACCTGCCCACACACTCATTATGCATCAGGGGCCAGGTGGTGAATCCATTGTCTCACCATCCTCCCTTTCCAGGGTACTTGATGGGTGGAGATTATCTTGTTTTATGCATATTCCCGAAGGTGGCCTCGGTCCATGTTGTGAGGCCAGCTGTGGTCCAGTGAGCAATGTTATCTTTGCACCTTCCAAGAGTCCCTCCAGTGGCTCTGCCCAACACACATCAGCTATTGTCTGGGCAAGCAGCAAGTGATTTTATCTTTGTTGAGTCACAGTGAGAGACAAGCTTTGCCCCTCACAGCACACGTTTTGTATTGGAAGAATCAGTTCGGAGCAAGAAGTTTGATTAGCATTCATCAGAGCACCAAACAAACTTTCAGTGTCGAGCGTCTAAGTAGACTTTTAGTCCCTCAGTCAACTGTACACTTAGAAAATCATTTTTTTTTTCCCAATAGAATATGCAAAACGATAACTAAAGTCTTGAAATACTCAGTGAACAACAGAAACCTTGCAACACCAGCATGAAATGCAGAGCCAAATTCATACCTCTTCAGCTGCAGAATTTCTGAAGGAAGATAACAGCAGGTATAAATTTGCTGATTTTCAAGCTGCACAGGAGATAACACATTCTAATCGCTCCTAACATTATTTTTACAAACCACTGACTCCAACATAAACTCCTAAATGTCATCCATGTTTTCCTATCAAATTATGAACTGGATTTGCAAACAAAACCCTAGCTGAGATTTAGAGTGTTTGCTAGCCTGTTTCTATTAAACATCACAGAATTGTTTTGTTGGAAAAGATCATCAAGTCCAACCACTATCTCTCTACAGCTCCCTGAAAGGAGGTCAGATTGAGGCAGGGGTTGCTCTCTTCTCCCTAATAGCAAGGGATAAGATGAGAGAAAATGTCTTCAAGTTGCACCAGGGGAGGTTTATGTTGGATATTAGGAAATATTTCTCTCCTGCAAGAGTGGTCAGGCATTGGAACAGGCTGCCCAAGGAGGTGGTGGAGTCACCACCTTGGAATGTTTCCAGAGATGGAGACTCCACCACCTCTCTGGGTAGCCTGTTCCAGTGCTCCATTACCCTTAAATTAATGAACTTTCTCCTAATGTTTAAATGGAGTTTCTTACATTCAAGTTTGTGCCTGTTACTTCTTGTCCTGTCACTGGGCACTACTGAAAAAAGGCCCTATCCTTCTGACCCCCACTCTTGAAGTATTGATCAGCATTGATGACATCCCCCTTCAGTCTTCTCTTAAAAAAGCCCAATTCCCACAGTCATTCCTCATCAGTGAGATATTCTAGTCCCCTAATCATGAAAATCACATGAAGTGTGCTACAGCAGATGTTGAAGCCACTTTGATCAGTGCACTTAGACACCTATATGTCCTCATTCCTCCTGACACTACTTTAACATTCTTCTGAATTTTTCCTTACACACTATCATGACTTTTCATATTGTTTATTACTCCAGATCTAATATATATATATAAAAATATAATATATATATATATAAATAAAATAACTGGACTTCTCCACCTCTTAGATCATTTTAATATTTGATTGAGATTTATCACAGGGAAAGGTGCTTGAAACCTACAACAGGGAGTGAATATATGTATACCTTTATGATTTTTCCTTCCTGTCAGCAGATCAAACTGTTACACACTCCTTTATATTAGCCCAAACATTTGCTTCTTTTCCCCACTTTGGAGTAGTCTCTGAAACCTCAAAGACCGTTAAGTACCTTGAACTGATGTTTATCCCACGAACAGTGTTGTTTAGAGCAGCTCTTTTCATGGTAAAGCCGTACCATTTTG
This sequence comes from Colaptes auratus, assembly GCA_015227895.2. NCBI lineage: Eukaryota > Metazoa > Chordata > Aves > Piciformes > Picidae > Colaptes > Colaptes auratus. Next base: position 11,592,706 of record CM037643.1, read on the forward strand.
TAGGCAAAAAACCCCTACCTCTTAACACCATTTCCACAGGAAGTTCAAAGAGAATCAATATTTTATTGCATCCAAGACTGGGCAAACTGTTCATTAAATATATATAGAGACCTAGATTCTAGCTGGAGAGGACTTCAGCAATGAACTTGAGGTGTGTCAGTTATAAATATCTGACTTGGCTTGCACCCATATACAGCATTTTTTGCATGTCATTGGCTATTTTTTTTCCCTTTTTTAAAACTTAAGAATAAGTAAGAAGAGGTTTGTGGTTGGGTTTTTTGTTTGCTTTTGGTTGTGTTTTTTTTTTTTTCAGATTCAAATCACAACAACTCCACAACAAACCTCCACAACAACTCCAAACAAACAAATCCAGGAACTGGATAAAAATGTTATTTTAAAAATCATCACTATAGTGCACCAGCAAAGGCTCTCAAGTGACATAGAATCATAGAATTGTTAGGGTTGGAAGGGACCTCAGGGATCATCCAGCTCCAACCCCTCTGCCAGGGACACCTCACACTACATCAGGTTGCTCACAGCCACATCCAGCCTGGCCTTAAAAACCTCCAGGGATGAGGCTTCCATCACCTCCCTGGGCAACCTGTTCCAGTGTTTCTTCCCTTCATGGGGAAGAACTTCTTTCTAAAATCCAATCTGCATCTACTCATTTCTATTTTTGTTTCATTCCCCCTTGTCCTATCTTTACCTGACACCCTAAAAAGTCCCTCACATGCAAAATTAATCTGCTGCAACTAGAAATGGGTCAGACTATAAGACACTTATCCAATCACTCACATATATGAAACATTTTAGAACCTGAAGTGAAAGTATTAATTCCTTCTACTGGTTTAAAAGCACAGATTTGCCATGAAGTAAAGGAGTGGTGCCTATGTGACATTGGTCTGCATAGGTTCTTCTGGTCAGAGATTCTGTTTGCAGCTCTTCTATTCAGGTCTTTCAATTTCTGGCATATGCAAACACTCAAAGAATGGCTTAGAAGTGTGAAGAAGATGCAGAGTGGGTAAGAGATAAGTGGTTATCGATACTGAATGAATTATTAGAGGAGAAGAGAAGGCTCCAGTGAGACCTTCTAGTAGCATTCCAGTATTTGAAGGATGCTCCAGGAGAGCTGGGGAAGGACTTTTGACAAAGGCATGGACTGACAGGAAAGTGGCAATGGCTTCAAACAGGAAAAAGCTGGACTGACATGAGAAGCTGTTTCTTGCCCATAAAGGTGGTGGGGCTCTGGAACAAGTTTTCCAGAGAAATTGTGATGGCTGCAAGCCTGGAAGTGTCGAAAGCCACGTTGCCTGGGGCCTTGAGCAATCTGCAGGTGTCCCTGCTCATGGCAGGGAGGTTGGATACTGAAAGTCCATTTCAACACAAACCATCTGATGATTCTATGATTGGTAATAATATAATCATGAGAGTTGTGTTTGTTTATTAATAATCAGTTATAACAAATTCTTGCAGTGAGCAGAACCGATCTCCCTGAGTTTCTCATGTATTTCTTTCACAGCTTTGGGAACCAGCTATTAATGAGACATTAGCAAGCTTCCAAATCTCTATGAGTGTGCAATTAGAGTTGTTACCAGGGTTCACTGCCCTGAATCTCCCACCTTATTCTCACCACTCCCAAAACAGCCCACCAGGACATGGAGCATTCTTATTTCTCTAACAAGCTTATTTGTAACTGAAATTGTGAGTGAAATGAGATAACTCTGTGTTACACTCACAGAATGTCAAAGTTAGGATCTTTGTGGAAAAAGAGGTCCACTCATGATTTAAGGAATTATCAAGGAAACCTGAGTCTTGCTGAAAAAAAACCCCAACATTTTCCATAAAGCATTTGACAGGCTGGGAGAACTGGGGTTATTCAGCCTGGAGAAAAGGAGGCTTCAGGGAGACCTTAGAGCAGCCTTCCAGTACCTGAAGAAGGCTACAAAAAGTCTGGGGAGGGACTATTTATAAAGGCTTGTAGCAATAAGACAAAGAGCAATGTTTTTAAAGTAGAGCAGAGTAGATTTAGATTGGACATTAGGAAGAAGTTCTCTCCTATGAAGGTGGTGGAATACTAGAACAGGTTGCCAAGAGAGGCGATGTAGGCCCCATGACTGGAAACATTCAAGGTCAGGCTTGATGGGGCTCTGAGCAACCTGCTCTGATTGGGAGTGTGCCAGGTAGCATTGGACTAGATGACCTTTAAAGGTCCTTTCCAACCCACTGTATTCTATGATTCTTTGATTTTCTGGTTAATTTTTCACTTTATGGTTGAAGGCCTTAAATTTCTAATTAAAATAGCATAAATTAATTTCATTATTATTTGGGGGTTTTTTTGTGTTTTTTTTCCTGATTTGAAAAGATACTCTATATCTGGGGGAAAAAAGAAAAAAATCTGCTTTGACAGTTCTGCTTTAGAATTGCTGATAAAAGTCTCTTATGTAGGCTCCTGTTTGAAGTAACCTGAACAGTGCTTCTTATTTCCATTTCAAGTCAGGACTGTTCTGTAACATAAATATCTTATAAATATAAAAGGTTTCCACACCATCACCCTTCCAGCAGTAAGATCATATTAAAATCAACTAGTATTTTTACAAGATGTGTCTTGGTTTTTTTTCCTAAGCCTATTGATTGTTAGTCTGCAGGGGCAGGAAAAAAAAGGTCTTTGAATTTATAACATACTGCTCCGGCTGTAGCTGTATCCCATCACTAAAGGAAGACACTACAGATTTTATGAAAAGAACAAATCATAACAGCCTTTGTTTTCACTCCCCCCCCCCAAAAAAAACCAAAAATACAGCTTAAAATCATATTATATGAAAAAATTCAAACTGGGTAGAAGTGATCACAAACTGTGAGCACACTGGATGGAATCATAGAACAGGTTGGGTTGGAAGGGACCTTTAAAGGTCATCTAGTCCACCCCCTCTTCAGTAAGGAGGAACATAGAGTGATTGTCCATTGGAATGGGCTGCCCAGGGAGGTGGTGGACTCACCATCACTGGAGGTGTTTAGGAAGAGACTGGATGGGGTGCTTGGTGCCATGGTTTAGTTGATTAGATAGTGTTGGATGATAGATTGGACTCCATGATCCCAAAGGTCTCTTCCAACCTGGTTAATTCTATTCTATTCTATTCTATTCTATTCTATTCTATCCCCAACTAGATCAGGCTGCTGAGAACCCCATAAAGTCTGATCTTTAATATCTCCAGGGATGGGGCTTCCACCACCTCTCCTTCAGCAACCTTTTTCCATTGTTCCACCACCCTCAAAGTAAAGAACTTCTTCCTTATGTCCAAATCCTACCCTTCCCTAATTTGATGATCATTTTAGAATGGAAGCATTATCCTTCCCAATATTTAGCTTGCATCCAGCTTACAAGTTTCAGGAATCAACAACAGTTTTGATGTCAATCATTTTTAATTCATATTTCACAGGTTTATACTCTCCAAGATGGAATTAAGAAAAAGAGGGTGTACCTACTAGACAGGATTTAACCTTCCCCATGAGGGTGGGAAGGCACTGAACAAATTTCCCAGGGAAGTTTGGAGGCTCCAAGCCTGGAAATATTGAAAAGTAGGTTGGTTGGGGCCTTGAGCAAGCTGGGCTGGTAGGACATGTCCCTGCCTATGGCAGAGGGGGTTGGAACCAGATGATCATGAAGACACTTCCAACCCAAACCATTCAATGAAACCATTTCAATGTTGTTTTTAGGGCTCAGTAAAGATCTTAACACACTGTTCTAATGGATTTCTCAAAATAATAGCAATAAAAATGCATTATGCTGGAAAAGTAAATTGTAAATGCAATTCAGTGGAGCTACATGGCTGTGGATGATCACAAAATAAGTGAACACAAACCAGAGTAGTTTCTATTTGTTTCCTTATTTCACAGGCACACATTTGTTGTGTTGTCATTTGTCACTGTATTTTACTCTGTGTGGGGAATAAAATAAAATAAAATAATTACTGTTATCTTTCATTTCCAGGTCAAATGAAAGAACAGTTGTTAATTACTCATTAATGTATTTCATTTATTCCATATTTTCAAGAAGGCCCAAATTTTCCCTCTAACGTCTGTCACCTGCTGGTTTTAAATCAGATTTTTTGAAGGTACTGCAAGCAGTCTCCCTAATCACAACAATAAAGGAGAAAAAGTTGTTCAATCACATTTACACTTGCAATCAAATTTAGCATCTCACCACTGCATTCATTAATTCATGCATTTTTTTAGTGTAAAACTGGCCAAAGCACTGGCTAATCCACCCTCTTTATTAGGTTTTGCAGTTTCATATTCTTCTAATTATGCTCAGGAACTCAAGATAAGCCTTTTATCAGGCAGCCCAGAAAATTGCCATGGCCTAATATAATAACTGGAGCAATATAAGCAGTTTATTAAGGAGAAAAGCTCCTTCCAGACTAGATTAGATGCCGACTGCCATTTGGTGGCTGGACTTAGGATGAGAAGGAAGATTTGAAATTGTCCTGGGGTTGGTTTGCTGTGGTTTTCTGCACATAGTCTAAGGTAATTGAGCATTGCATAATTTCCAGTAAAACTCTTTCTCTCAACCCATAGTTGTTTGGGTTTTTCATCTGTTACTTTCCCTCCCATCTGTGTGGGGAGAGAGCAGCTTGTGGGAATAAGCTGTGTTAACCCAGGACAGAGACTTACTCTTTGAGAGTGCAGGGAGGGAGAGACAGAATCATTTTAACTAGAAGTGAATCACAGAGTCACAGAATTACATCAGTTGGAAGAGGCCTTTAAGATCATTGAATCCAACCTTCAACCTACCACCACCATAGCCATTAAACCATACTCCAAAGTACCATGTCCACATGCTTTATAAACATGGTGACTCCACCACCTTGCTCATCCTGCTGCAATACCTGACCATTTTGGTTTTTTCACAAAAGAAATTGTTTCTAATATAAAACCTAAACCTACTCTAGTGCAGCTTGAGACCATTTCCTCTCATCCTATCATTTGTCACTAGGGAGAAGAGACTGACCCCTACTTCTGTCTCTTTTCAGGGAGTTTAGAGAGCAATGAGCTCTCCCCGAGCTTCCCCTTCTCCAGACTAAACAACGCCAGTTCCCTCAGCTGCTCCTCACCAGACCTGTTCTCCAGACCCTTCACCAGCTCCACTGGCCTTCTCTGGACATGCTTCAGCAGCTCAATGTCCTCTGTCTGGGGCTAAGTCATGTTCCTCAGCACCACATATCTGCTTCTCTGAAATGCCTCCAGGGATGGGGATTCAACTACCTTCCTGGGAAGCCTGTTTCAATCAAGAAGTTTCTTCTAAGATACAAAGTAAACCTTCCCTGGTGCAACTTGAGGCTATTTCCTCTCATTCTATCACTTGTTCCTAGGGAGAAAAGACCAACACGCAGCTGGATCCAACATTCTTTCAGGTAATTGTCAGCATATATGTTGCATACGTTTTTTTATGGGACCTGTAGCTTAAAGCTCAGTTGTCTACATACAAAATAATTATCTGGCAAAGCTCATTTCTGAAGGTTCTTAAGCATCACTTGGCGCTAATACACTCTCAGAATTACCAGGGTTTATTTAGGTGCTTAAACTGAGCTACCACATTTTAACAAAGCACAGTATTCACTGGAATAAGATATGTAGTCTATATCATCTTGAGATGCTAAAATAACCCAGACAGATATTTAATCTTATTCATAGATACATAGAAAGGTTTGGGTTGGAAGGGCCTTGAAGATCATCTAGTTCCAAACCCCACCGGCATTTGCAGGGATATCTTCCCTTTGAACAGGTTGCTCAAGGCCTCATTGCAATCAGAAAATCTTAGCAACTTACCACTATCCAAACACACAATAATCATGCACATGTCTGTGAATATCCACTACACTGCTCAGAGACACTGAGAGCAAGAAATTCAGCCAACTAGAAGAACATGCTGAAAAAGGGATTGGATGTGGTGCTTCAAGCCATGGTTTAGTAGTCATGAGGTCTTGGGTGACAGGTTGGACTTGATGATCTTTGAGGTCTTTTCAAACTTATTGATTCTATGATTCTAACACCATCTCTTTGTCCTACTGTTTCATCTTTCTTCCACCTCTATAAGTTTATTCCTCATTCTTTTGTGCATAATGATACTCACTGCTCTCTTGACATTTTATTTCATAATCAATCTTTTCTGCTGTGGTTTCTGAATCTTCTGTCAAAAACATCAAAGATATTCAATGGTAATATTACTTTATTTCCCAATTTTTGTGACCATTGACCTTCAACACTTCTGTTCTGTGCTGCATTCTCATCTGGCACAGGTTACACTATCTTTATTATATTTTCATCAGGAAATCAGAATTTAATCTATATGATACATACCTTAACTGCAGTTTGGAACGGTCCTCATGAACTATAGGCATTGTAAGGATGGAGAGTTCAAACACATTCAAACTTCACCAAAATGAAGTTTTGCACCTTTTGAACCTTCCCTTATAAAATTGAAAACAATCTTTTCTTATTCTGCTTTTGTCTTGAAAACAGAAAGAAATAAAGGCCAACAAAAAATACAATATGAAAAAAAACAACCCACCCCAAACTCATAAATAAAACTAAATGGAATTTAAATTTAGCTGTACACAAACTTGAGAGTTGATCTTGGAGCTAGAGCTCTTACAGATTTTGCTCTATATTTTATTGAAAAATGATTTTATTTCATGCAAACTTACTCTACTCTGCTTCTTCTTCATTAAAAAAATAGTCAAGATAATTTATACTTTAGTTTAAGATTATTTCAAGCTTTCAGATAAAGTTACTGCAAATGTTACAATATTCTACACTTTTTGTGACTATGGAATGGTTTGAATTGAAAGGGACCTTCAAGATTATCTAGTTCCATTCCCCTCTGCCATAGGCCGGGACATCTTCTAGACCAGCTTGATCAAGATCCTGTCCAACCTGGCTTTCAACCCTTCCAGGTTTGGAACCTCCACAATTTCTCTGGGCAGCTTGTTCCAGTCTCACACCACTCCCAAAAGGATGAATTTCTTCCTCATGTCTCATCCTAGTCCATATTCTCCCAGTTTGAAGCCATTTCCCCTCCTCCTGCCACTCCATATCTTTGTCAATAGTCCCTCTCCAGCTCTACTGGATGCCTTCTTCAAATACTGGAAGACTGCTAGAAGGTCTAGCCTTCTCTTCTCCAGGTTGAACAAGCCTAACTCTCTCAGCCTGTCTTCATAGCAGAGATGCTCCAACCTTCTGATCATCTTTATGGCCCTCCTCTGGACCTGCTGTAGCAGTTTCATGTCCTTCTTGTGTTGGGGGCTCCAGAGCCAGACCTAGGATTCCAGGTGGCAGAATCCCCTCCCTCGCCTGCCACCCATGCTGCTGGGAATGCAGCCCAGGATATGGCTGGTTTATGGCCCACAAGATCACACTGCCAGCTCATGTTGAGCTCCTCACCATCCAGCACTTCCAAGTCCTTCTACTCCATTCTCCACTCAGCCTGGATTCTGTTTGGGATTGCCCCAACCCATGTTCAGAACCTGTCTAACATATTACTCTCTCCAAAAGAAACATCCCTGTATCAGGTAGGTAACATCCTTTCTCTGAATAACTAACAGGGAAAGAGAAGTTTAAAACCAGTCAAAAACATAAGACAGAATGTGTTCAAACAGGCCATTTTGAAACCTCTGAAGCTTGAATAACTGTGAGTGGGAAGATGGATCAAGTAAAGAGTGTTGCAGTTTCAGTGTCATCCACAGCTGACATTTATCATTCTTGTTGCAGTAAGGCGAGAAAAATTAAGGACCCCTGAGAGAACAGAACAAGCTATTGATCAGAGCTTTGTAAGCTCTGCAATCTTGTACTTGAATCTGGAGTAAGGTCTTTAAAAGAGCTGTGTAAGCTCAAAACTTGGCTTTGTTTGAACATGTGAATAAATACTAACATGGTTGTATCTGGGCTTGCTGCTGAATAAAAAAACAACAAACAAAAAGCGCAGTCAGGACGCATTTGATGTACAGTTACAGTTCTGCTGTTATTGCAGAATGACACAAGTGTGCAACTTTTCCCTTTTATTCTTAACATCAGCTTCAAACTGTGAGCACCTAATATTATAGATCTCTTTGTTGTTGTTAGCCAGACTAATCACTGGAGTAAGAGTTTAGAAAGAGAATTAAGGCACTTGCAGTTTTACCCTTCAACCTGATCCATCAGAGCAGAGAATTTCACCAAAAAAATGTCTCTTGGGGTGGGGGTTATGTGCATTTAAAAACCTGAATCAGGAAAAAAGCTCTCAGCTGTCAAAAGTTTTTATAAGGAGGTCATGATATGACACTTCAGGATGTGGTCTAGTGGTCATGGAGGTGTTGGGTAGAAAGTTGGCCTTGATGATCTTAAAGGTCTTTTCCAACATTAATCATTCAGGGCAATCCCAAACACCAATATAGGCTGGGCAGTGACTGGCTTGAGAGCAGCAATGAGGAAAAGGACTTGGGGGTGCTGGTGGATGAGAAGCTCAACATGAGCCACCAGTGTGCACTTGCAGCCCAGAAAGCCAATCACATCCTGGGCTGCATCTAGGAAACACATGCTTTAATTAATCATCCTAGAACTCACAGAAAATGAACACAATAAAAGTGGCATGATGAAGTCCTGAAATATTCTAAGGCAGGGAAAAAAGAACACACAGAGTTGAAATGCATACCTATGCAGCACGTTTGATCAGGTTTGTAAAATCATACACAGTAATTATCCCCTCATTTTTTTCTCAAGATGCAGTAAGCAGTCCTTACTTTGTTATCCCTTGGTGCCTTTGGTCTCCCTTACTTTGCTCTCCCAAGGATTCATGCAGAGGTTAAAGTTATTTGCTCCTATTTTACTCTGTCTCCCCTGGGGTGCAGATGTTTGGGATGAATCAGATGCATCACCAGCAGAGTCCTTTCCTTACACTGACTTTTATGGTTCAACTATCACCATGCAGTCCTGCTGCAACTTGAGGACCACTGCTCTCCACCCAGAACTAAGATGCATGTCCTGGGACATGCACCCTTCACAAAAGAAATTTTCAACTTGACATTTCTGGGTAAGGTGTGAGAAACAGGTTTTACATCTCTCTTCTTCTCCTGCCCAGATGGAGAAATACTCACAGGAAGAGGTAGAAGTAGTTTGCTGGCTTCTGTTGGGACCTAACCCAACATAGCAACTCTGCCAGCTACGCTGGTCCTTCTCTATTGATGGTTTGGCTTCTTTTTCTCCCTCTGCACTTGTCTTTCAATAGATCTTTTCACTCTTTGTTTGCATACTGTGTGAGCTGAAACTAATTTCTCTGCCTGTGGGCTCCAATTGTGCAGGAAATTCAGCTGCCAAAGCTTGAATGTGTGCAACAAAAAGGTCCAAAGAGCTTGAAGTGTAACAGCTCAAAGAGCTGGGACATAAAAAGTCTGCAAGGCCTGGGCTGACAGAGTAGAGTAGAAAGGGCTTCTACATGAGGCATGTAAAAGTGGCAGAGTCTGAAAACTTCAGATGCCAAGACACAGAGCTGGGAGAGATAAAAAAGAAGTCAGGAACCAAAATGCATTTGCATTATTTGTTTTCTCTTTTGAACAACAAGTATTTACTACAGGAAGGAGTAATGAGAGGTAGTAAAGGAGGTAGAGATTTAAAAATTACAGAATCACAGAATGTATTGGGTTGGAAGAGACCATCAAAGGTCATTTTGTCCAGCCCTGCCGCAGTGAGGAGGGACATCCCCAACCATATCAGGTTGCTCGGGACCCCATCAAGTTTTACTTTAAATGTCTCCATCCCTGGGCAACCCTTTTGAGGATTTTACCACTCTCATTGTAAAGAACTTCCTCCTGATGTCCATCCTAAATCTACCCTGCTCCAGTTCCAAACCATTGCACCTAGTCCTGCCACCACAAGCCCTTCCAAACAGTCCCTTCGTGGAGGTTCCTTTCAGATATTGAAATGCAGCTACAAGGTCTATTAGGAGTCTTCTCTAGGCTGAACAACCCCAGCTCTCTCAGCCTGTCCTCATAGTAGAAGTTCTCCAGCCCTCTGATTATCTTCATTAGTACAGGAGGTTCCCTTTGAACTTTCACAGATTCACAGATTGCATCAGATTGGAAGGGACCCTCAAAAGTCCCTTTTTCCAACTCCTTTGAAATGAGCAGGTATACCTCCAAGTAAATCAGGCTTCCCGTGGCCACATCAGCTCTGATATGATCCCTGGGCAACTTGTTCCACCATTTTATCACTAGAAGAAACTTGAGGAGAAGCTTCTTTACTTTGAAGGTGTTGGAGTAATACAGCAGGTGGCCCAGTGGAGTCTGCTTCTCTGGAGACTTTGAAAAACCCAGGTGGATGTGTTCCTGTGTGACCTACTCTAGATGACTCTAAGGTAGCAGGGAGGTTGGGCTAGTTAATATTCAGGCTAAACAACCCTAGCTATCTCAGCCTCTCCTCATAAGGCAGGCTCTCCAAAACCTTTTCCAGCTTCATTGCCCTTCTCTGGACATGCTCCAGAACCTCAATGTCCTTATACTATGCTGCCCAAACCTGGACACAGTACTCAAGGAGAGCAGTGCTGGGTATAGGGAATCAATCACCTCTTTACTCCTGATGACCACACCATTTTTGATACAGACTAGGATATTCATTCCTATCCTTAGGAGACTTACCAATGATATTTTCAATGAGACTTATCAATGATATTTTCAATGATTCTCATTCTTATTGCTCCTCATCCAAACAACTTTTAAACAACTCCAGTGGTGACTCCACCACTTCCCTGGCAGCCTGTCCCAGTGTTCAATGACCTTTTCAATCCATAACTTTTTTTTCCTATATCCAGCCTGAACACCCCTGATGCAGTTTGAAACCATTTCAAAGATTGAAAATTTCAATCCAATTTAACAGGAAAGAATTCTTACTTGTTTGAAAAATAACAACAACAACCCCCAAGCAAAGAAAAACATTAAAACTTGAAAGTTATATTAATTTTTTTGTCCAACTTCCACGTTTATGATTTGTTTAGAATATTTAGACCTGTGAACACCTTCCCTAAAGCTCTGTGATGTCTTTCCCAAATCACAGAATCACTAAGGTTGGAAGAGACCTCAAAAATCATCAAGTCCAACCTGTCACTACAGACCTCATGACTAAACCATGACACCAAGTGCCACGTCCAGTCCCCTCTTGAACACCTCCGGGGATGGTGACTCCACCACCTCCCTGGGCAGCCCATTCCAATGGCTGATGACTCTCTTAGTGAAAAACTTTCTCCTCACCTCGAGCCTAATCTTTTTTATTATTATGTTATCCAAAATATTTAGGATGTCTTGATTCTTCACTGAAAAGATAATATTTTAGGGCTTTAAAACATTTTGTATCTCATTAAAAAGCTTTCATTAAAAAGCAATTAGAAAAAAGCAGCACAAAGTCAGTTAGCTGAGGGAGCCTGATGTGGAGTTCCAAGATGGTCCTGTAGAATTCTTAACACTCTCTGCCTCAGCCAGGTCAAGCGGGGATCTTCATTCATATTTAAATTCCAGATAAGATTCAGAGAGAAGGTTTAGTACCATATTTTCCAGATCCAATTAATAACATCTGGACATCTGGGAACAGATTTAGAAGTGCTAAATGTGCAACAGCTAAGAAATTCATGTGCCAGATGAGAGAAGTAGGGAGTAGAATATGAGTAGTCAGGATTAAAAGAAAAAAAAAGAGTGTTTTAGTGAAGCACTTCATGCTTTGTTTCACCCCACAAATGTGAGAAAGCAGAAAAGGGAAAAACACCAAAACATCAGGAAGATTTAGCTCCTGATTCTCCCCTGACATCTAGTAACCAGGCCAAGTATCCTCAGCAAAGGGACAAGTAGCTGACAAGCAACTGCTAAGTGAGAGAATAAAACAAAGCAAAACCAAAACAAAACCCCACACCTTAGATTAGGTAGGGACAGCAAAAGGTTTGCCTGATATGAAAAAAAATAGAGCTATTCATGATGAAGTTTAATGTGGACACTTTCCAGTGGTAGCCAGTGGTAGGACAAGGGGTGATGGGAATAAATTATAACCCAGGACATTCCAGCTAAACATAGAGAAGAACTTCTTCACTTTAAGGGTGATGAAACACTGCAGCAGGCTACCCAGAGAGGTTGTGGAGTCTCCTTCTCAGGAGAGATTCCAAACCTTTCTAGACATTGCCATCCTGGGCAGCCTGGATGGACTAGATGATCTTCAGAGGTCCCTTCCAACCCAGGTTGTAGAAACAAAACTAAGCCAGGAACTCAAAACCAAAATCAACCAACCAAACATACGAAACCCCAAATCCCACAAGTCTGAACAAAAGCCAAGGTTTTGAATTTGAATCTAATGCAGAAGACAACAATGTCACTTATTTCAGACTTAACATGTTTAATTACATTAGTGCCCAGCTACACATAAAAACAAGAACTGTAAGAGCCATGTGCAGATCAATAATTTAGATGCACAACATAAGGGTCAAAGAGATACTGCTGCATCTTAAAAGAGAAGCCACCGGCAAAAAGTGGCAAACATTCCCAAAATTGACCAGCAGGGTTCTCTCTTTTAATGTCCTGCAACTGTGAGCTCCACCTGTCCAGAATGAAAATACAATACAATACAATACACCAGGTTGAAAGAGACCTTCAAGATCATTACATCCAACCCATCAACCAATCCAACCCACCTAAACAACTAAACCATGGCACCAAGCACCCCATCAAGTCTCCTCCTGTTGCCCTTCACACATACCAAATAAAATGTTTGGAAATGGATAACAAGCCAGAGCTTGCAAGCTTTGATTATCTGTAGATCATAGAATCATTAAGGTTGAAAAAGACCTCAGAGATCATCAAGTCCAACCATCAAACTAACACCCCCACGCCCGCTAAACCATGTCCTGATGTGCCATGTCTACATGATTTCTGAACACCTCCCTGGGCAGTCTTTTTCAATGTCTAACTACTCTACAGTGGAAAATTTTTTTCCTAATATCCTATCTAAACTTACCCTGGTGCAACCTGAGGACATTTCCTCTTGTCCTGTTATTAGTTACTTGCAAGAAGAGGCCAGCACTGCCTTCACTACAACCTGCTTTCAGGTAGCTGTAGAGAGATGTAAATAATTCAAGGAGTTAACCTTCCAGGATTATTTTTCTTTTTATAATTGGTCCTGCAGAGGAATGAAAACTCTACAAAAGCAAGCGTTGTTTGTTCAAACAGAATAGTAGGGGTTGGAAGGGATCTCTGGAGATCATCTAGGCAGGGTCAGCTAAGAACATGTGCAGATGGCTTTTGAAAGCCTCCAGAGAACGAGACTTGACAATCTCTCTGGGCAACCTAATCCAGGGTTCCAGCACTCTCAAAGTAAAGGATTTTCACCTTAAGTTCAAATGAAACCTCCTGTGTTTTCCCAATTGCCCCTTGTCCTATCACTGACCACCACTGAAAATAGGCCAGACCCATGCTCATCACCTCCACTTTTTAGATACTGATCAGCAGTAAGAAGGTCCCCTCTTAGTCTTCTCTTCTCTGGGCTACAGTGCCCCAGGTCTCTCAGCCTCTCCTCTTCACAGAGATGTTCAACACACTTCAGCATCTTTGTGGAGACCTCTGTCAGACTCTCTGAAGCAGTTCCCTGTCCCCCTTGAACTGCGGAGCCCAGAACTGGATGGTATGCTCACCAGGGCAACACCGGCTTATAGTACCATCAAATGCACAGGAACTGGTTTCTCAGACATATAGTCCCTCTGAAGGAACACCTTGGAAGTATGTAAGACATACACAAATGAAGATGTGGTATGTTGAAGAATGAGTGTAAAGAGAAAGAATCTGAGGACAGACTATTTCAGTTTAATACAAGTACAGCACTGAAACCAACCTTGCAAGCTGCCACTGTATTCTGAAAGGCACTACAGACTCGAAGTTCCCTTTTAAATTATAAGAGGAGCATTTAAGGTGCACTCCACACCATTAGGTTCTGACCTTATGCCTTTAAGAAGGTGTCAAAAGCCTACTGCAGTGGGACTGTGAATAGCTGGGCTTTTCATTTCTGCTTCCTTCACCCCACACTCAAGGACTCTCAGATGACATGCAGGGATATACATCACAAAACTCTCCCTTAAATAAAGGGGATGGGTCCTATCTATCCTTCTAGACATTAGTAAGTCCAGACACTGTAGAATTTTGATGATATTAATACATCATTTGCAGAAGTTTAGATTTTGTGCCATTTTAGGGAGAGGAGAATAAGTGAACTGAGAGGGGGAGTAGAAAAAGATAAATGAGCCAAGGTCATGAAATAGCTTATGCTAGGTCAGAGGACTGAGTGATATGAAAAACAAAAAAAGAAGTTGGATTGGATAAGGCAATATGAATGTGAAGCTAGAAGTGATTCATCAGATTAGGAAGTGTTTGCTAAATACCATGAGCCCCACAGAGATCCTGAAATTACAGCCAGAGCAGAAAATATAAATAAATACTACCTGCAACTGTGAGGACAATAGATGATTTTGCAGAGACACCTTCTGATCTACAACCTCTGCCACTGCATGTTTAAGAAGTGAAGGAAATTTTAAGAGTGCAGATTAGGTTGTAGTGAAGTGGAGGTTGGCCTCTTCACCATAGTATCAGGTGATAGAACAAGAGAAAATGGACTGAAGTTGTGCCAGGGGACGTTAAGGTTGGGTAATAGGAAAAAATTCTTTCCTGCAAGAGTGGTCTGGTATTGGAGCAGGCTACCCAGGGAAGTGCTGGAGTCACCATCCCTAGACATATTCAAGGAGTGTGTGGAAATGGCACTTTGGGGCCATGGTGTGGTGCGTGTAGTTGACAGTCAGACTCGATGATCTTAGAGGTCTTTCCAAACCAAACAATTCTATGATCACTCTGACCCTTTTTGTTTTCCTTTCTGTGAGATGAAAATGCATCATCTCTGAAAACTGCTTAACTCTGAAATAGTTTATGCAGAAAAGCTTTCTCCTCTGATGAACTACTTGTAAGAAGTAACACTGCCAAGCAGTCAGGAGAAAAATGGAGCCAAATGCCTCTGTAGTGATGTTAATCCTTGGCTTCTACACCACATCCCTACAGTAAAGTGCCTTGCCACTAATTGCAGCATGCAGCAGCCACAGTAGACCTGAGGCACTAGGGGTGATTAGAACTGTCTGCTAGAGCTCTGATTCGGTGACGTGCTTCTGCCATCTGCTCCAGCTTCCCCTGCAGCCGTGGTTAGGCCACACCTCGAGTACTGTGTACAGTTCTGGGCCCCTCAGTTTAGGAAAGATGTTGAGTTGCTGGAAAGTGTCCAGAGAAGGGCAACAAAGCTGGTGAGGGGTTTGGAGCACAAGCCCTATGAGGAGAGGCTGAGGGAGCTGGGGTTGCTTAGCCTGGAGAAGAGGAGACTCAGGGGAGACCTTATTGCTCTCTACAACTCCATGAGTCTACAGTATGATATAATTCTGTATATTTATGGCACAAATGCTTGTCTAAAAAAGCACTGAAAAAATAATCTCTAAAAGAAAAACCAGCGTGTCTACACGAGATTGTGCTGATCCTTGAATGTAGGAAGGAGTGATCAATTGTCTCCTCCCAGCTGGAGCCACCTAAAACTCCCAGACGTTATGGCTGAGGTATTTGAACTGGAGATCAGTGTCAGAGGCTGTTTTTCTCTTCCACCTGTGTCAGCACCACAGATCTTAAAAGAAAACAGAGGACACATGTTCTGGTGGCTTTGCACTATCACAGAGAAGGAGGTGAGGGGGAGGTGACAGCTCTTGTTTGTCCTTACAGTTTGAGTTCTTCCTGAGGATCTTGTACTTAAAATATCCAGCACAATAGATTTTTAAAGCAAAGATTGTTGCCTCTTACTCATAGAATCATGGAATCATTAAGGTTGGAAAAAACCTCTAAGATCATGAAGTCCAACCATCAACCCAACACCACCATGGGCATTAAACCATGCCCCAAAGTGCCATGTATGCATGCTTTTTGAACACCTCCAGGGGTGGTGACTGCATCACCTTCCTGAGAAGCCTGTTCCAATGCCTAACCACCTCCCCTGGTGCAACTGGAAGACATAAACCCAAATTCATAAGTCAAGCCAAAGGATGGGTTTACTTAGGAAAGGACTTTTGTCTACACGCTGAGGTAGCACCAATGTTAAATTAGCTTTATCTTTTTTATTGTGTGGTGGGTTGTCTAAGAGGCAGGATCACAAGCCACCCCAGGTCAGCTGCACACTGTATTTCAGAGCAAAGGAAATGGGGGTGAAATGCAAAGTGCAGCTGGAACATAGACTTAGTTCTCATGCCCCATCTGTGCATCCTGTTACACCTCCCTTCTTGTCCCCAGCTTTGCAGTGCACTTTGTCATCTCAGAGCAGAGCAGAGCCATGTGAACACAAGTAGAAAAAAATAAATAGAAGTCCTCACCAGTGCCTGATTTTGTCACATTGCATTTATTTCAAATGAACTGCAAGATAAAACTAAAGTTAGGAGAAAGAATAAGGTCCCCAACCAAAAAGGAAGTGATTTTATACAAATCTGGCTGATGATTCTCATTTCCTACTGATTTTTTTTCAGCAAGCAATCTCCAGAACCCTGCACATTTGCTCTAAAATATGTTTGTGTGCTCATACAGTATCTGACATCAATGAAACCAGCACAAAGGGAATGAAGTGAATCTGGAGCTGGTCAAACTTAGAATCATAGGATGAACTGGGTTGACAGGGACTGTTAAAGCTCATCTACTCCAACCTTTGCAGTAAGTAGGGACATCTCCCTTTACTCAACACTGGTGAGTCCTGGGTTCAGTTTTGGGGCCCTTAGTGCAAGAAAGACATTGAAGTGCTGGAGCAGATCCAGGGAAGAGCAACAGAACTGGTAAGGGGTCTGGGGAACAGGTCTGATGAAGTGCAGCTGAGGGAACCAGGGCTGTTTAGTTTGGAGAAGAGGAAGCTGTGGGGGAGACTTTCTGGCTCTCTACAACTCCCTGAAATGAGTTTGGAGTGAGGTGGGTGTCACTTTCTTCTGCTAAATATCAAGTGATAGGATAAGGGAAAATGATTTCAAATTGTGCCAAGGAAGGTTTAGGTTGGACATTAGAAGAAACTTCTTCACCAAAAGTGTTATCAAACACTGAAATAGACTCCCCAGGGAGAATGTGGAGTCATCATTCCTGGAGGTATTTAAAACCTGCCAAGATGTGGTGCTGAGGGGAATGGTTTAGCCCCAGGCTTGGTAGAGTTAGATAGTGGCTGGACTTGATGATCTTAAAGGTATTTTCCAACCAACAGATTCTATGGTTCTATTCCACATTACCAGGCTGATTCTAATCATGGCACTTCAGGACACGGTTTAGTAAGCACCGTGGCGTGGTGTTGAGGGTTGGACCTTATGGTCTTTTCCAGCTTTAGTGATTCTATGTTCTAACCCAAATGTAGACCTTTGAAACAACTTTTCCACAATATCTCTGGTTTGTCTGTACTGAAAATGCAGCTCCACGTTCCTGTGGCTATTGCCTGGAGGAACATTCCAATATTAAGCAAGAGATAATAAGGTACAAATGGAAATTAAATTGAAAGACCGAAAGTGTTTTGCAGATAAACCCTTGATCTGTAGTTTTACTGCTCTGGAAGATGCCACCCATTATATACACTTTTTGGGTGTAATTCTTAAGGACTGTTTTTCTTTTAGCATGTGCAGCTTGCAACTGCATTTTTGCTCTCTCAAAATGAGCTGAAAAATTCAACCACCCAAATTTGCTTGCTGACACTAAAATTCACTCTGGTGATCCATATTAGGCTGGTCTGAATCATACATAGAAAAAAAAAGGGTGGAAATACTTTTTTTTTTTAATTATTAATGTTTATTATGTGATAAATCCTCAAAGAACTTTGGGGTTAATCTATAAAATTGAAATTGAAGAAAGATCTCAAATTGTTTAATAATGAACAGACAGAGAAATGAGTTGCACGTTGTGTGATATTCTCTCTCCATGGAGTTTAAAGGTTAATTAGCAATGAAAATTATGGAAATAACATGGAATGGAAAATAAAATTGGATGATTCTAACTGAAGGCTTTCTTATTTGTACTTTATCCCCTTTTGCTTTCTATGTAATTGCCCTGAGCTAATTAAAAATATATGTATATATATTAAAACTCCTGTGAGTTTATAGGAATTCAACCTGGTAAATGAAACCTATTAAATAATTTCATTAAGGTTATTTGTACAAGCCCTACAAGGTATATTGCAAGTGTTGGCCTAAATGACAATGGCAATGTGATCCCAAGAAAACATAAGCTACTGGGATCAACGTTTAAGACCTTCACAAAATCGCAGAATGGTACAGATTGGCAGGGAGCTCCAGAGGTCACCAAGTCAAATCCCTCTGCCAAAGCAGGATCACCCAGGGCAGGCCACACAGCAACACATCCACACAGGTCCTGAAAGTCTCCAGAGGAGGAGACTCCACAACTTCTCTATGCAGCCTGCTTCAGAGCTCTGACACCCTCACAGCAAATAAGTTTCTCTTCGAGTTGAGGTGGAGCTTACTGTGTTCCAGTTTGTACCCACTGTTCCTTATCCTATTAAAGGACATAATTAAAAAGACAATGGCCCCTTATCAACACCCACCCTTCACAAAGTTATAAACATCGAATGAGTTGTCCAGGGAGGTGGTTGAGGCCCCATCCCGGGAGGTGTTTAAGACCAGTCTGGATGAGGCTCTGGCCGGCCTGATCTAGTGTGAGGTGTCCCTGCCCATGGCAGGGGGATTGGAACTACATGATGTGGTCCCTTCCAACCCTGACTGATTCTATGATTAATAAGATCACCTCTCAGTCTGCTCTTCTCCAGACTAAACAGCCACAGGTCTCCCAGCTTCTCCCTTTTTTTATGGGGTGCTGTACACATAATATTTTGCCAGCAGTAAGTTCTGATATTCAATGGTTTGGAATCTAACCTATCATCAATACTGGCAGCGGTAGCACAAATTTAGTCAGATATCATTTCATCTTACAATAAAATCTTCACTTAATTCATCATTTCACTCTTTTTTAAAGAAAATAAAAGCTCAAAACTTACAACTTGAGAAAGGAGCTTTTGAAAAATAGCAAGAGACAATTTTTGCTGTATAAATTTATTGTGACAGTGATAAGAAAGATCTTATTCTGGCATTTAAATTCAATTTGAATGTGTCTTTCTTAATCTATCTTTTCCTTTCTATCTTTCAAATGTAATCCTTAAATTTCTGACTTTTCAGAAAACTAAAAACAAGTAACATTGAGTAATTAGCATTTAATGTCCATGACTCATACACTGGAGGTCTGGCATTCCAGTCACCTTTAATTTGTTCAGGCACAGGAAAAGTTGCAATGGATTAAAATCTTCGTCTTAACATCCAGCCTAAACCTCCCCTGGCACATCCTGAAACTGTGTCCTCTTGTCCTGGTGCTGGCTGCCTGGGAGAAGAGACCAACCCCTACCTGTCTACAACCCCCCTTAAGGTAGTTGTAGAGAGCAATAAGGTCATCCCTCAGTCTCCTCCAGGCTAAGCAACCCCAGCTCCCTCAGCCTCTCCTCATAGGGTTTGTGTTCCAAACCCCTCACCAACTTTGTTGCCCTTCTCTGGAGACATTCCAGCAACTCAACATCCTTCCTAAACTGAGGGGCCCAGAACTGGACACAGGACTCAAGGTGTGACCTAACCAGTGCAGTGTACAGGGGCAGAATGACCTCCCTGCTCCTGCTGGCCACACTGTTCCTGATGCAGGCCAGGATGCCATTGGCCCTCTTGGCTGCCTGGGCACACTGCAGGCTCATGTTCAGCCTACCATCAACTAGTAGCCCCAGGTCCCTCTTTGCCTGGCCGCTCTCCAGCCACTCTGACCCCAGCCTGTAGCACTGCATGGGGTTGCTGTGGCCAATGTGCAGAACCCGGCACTTGGATGTGTTCAGTCTCATGCCGTTGGATTCTGCCTATCTGTCCAGCCTGTTGAGGTCCCTCTGCAAAGCCTCTCTGCCCTCCAGCAGATCAACTCCTGCCCCCAGCTTGGTGTCGTCCGCAAATTTACTGATGATGCCACTTTCTTATTTACTTTCTTATGCCACAATGAATCCTAGAGTTATTAAGGTTAGAAAAGACTTCTAAGGTCATCAAGTTCAACCTTCTACTCAACCTCTCCACCAGCACTAAACCATGTCTTGATGTGCCAGTGAAGTCAAATCATTTCTCAAGCCTCTTGTCATATGATTTGAAAACAGAAAAAAAAATTATGTTAATTCTTTGATTCTATGAATGTGAATAATAAATAATAGAGCATTGCAAACATGAACAGTAATATGCACAGTGAGATTTAGTTTTCTAAATATGTTTTACCCCTGTTGTTTGGACACAAGCCAGAAGCAGAGAACTCAGCCTTGGTGACCCCTCAGCCTTATACCAAAGATGCTGTCCATGGGATGGAATCCCTGCTTGGTCAGTTGAGGGTCACCTGAACTGTCTGCTCCTCCCAGCAGATTAAGCCTTTTCCACTGCAGCCCAAGGTGGCACCCAAGAAGGAGCAGTTCCCTAGATTTACAGCTCATCACCTCCTATCAGGGTCTCACTGCTAGAAGCAGCCCATCTGTGCAAACTTGCCCTGAGCTGCAGAAAGTGCCAACTGTAAGCAGAGATTGATCTAGGAAGAGAAACTACCAACCAGAACTGGTGCTGCTCTAGCTCAAATCATGACAGTGGCTCATATTTTTTATATGTAACGATATACAAATACCTGAGCAATCATTTTGTACCAATAGTTCAATATACAAACTCCTAAACTGTCCTGCAATTCTTAACTCTTCATTTTCTTCACCAGTTGCTAAGTACAGTCTAATTAATTTTCCTGAGGGTTACTGCAAGACACTTGACAGCTGCAAAACAGCTCAATGTCCTTCTTGTAGCAAGAGGCCCAAAACTGAACCAAAACATTGAAGTTGCAGCCTCACCAGTGATGAGCACAGGGGTACTCTCAATCCAAAGTAGTCTGTAATACAGATTATGTCTACAAAATCCATACTGCTATGTAGGCATAGCACAGTCTCTACTATCTTGCTAATGGTATTTTGGTAGTGTTCAAGCAACCTTGGCAGAGCTGAATAAATACTTTAGCAGCATGCTGAAGGAAAGAGCTTACCCAAGTTGGACTGACGTACTCATAACATTTACAAATGAACTGAGTATTTGGAACAACTCTGTCATGCTGTGTTTAGATTTATTGCCCATGACATTCAGTGATTAATGAAAGACTTGATTCTGGCCTTTCTGGAACAGATGTACAAGGAAATACATAGAGGCTATGCCTCCTGTGTTGTGAACAAACACAATTACTATTCTTCCAGTTGAGGATTAGGTACTCTTGGGAGATTTCCAAAGGTGATATAAAGAAGACAAGATAGTTCCATTATTTTTTTAATGATGGTTGCATGCAAATGAGAGGTTCCTAATGCAGAAACACAAGAAGGGCATGGAACTGTTAGAATAGGTCCAGGAAAATCTAGGGAAATTACCTAAGGGCTAGGGCACCTCTGCTATGAAGACAGGCAGAGAGTATAGCTTTTCCATCCTGGAGAAGAGAAGGCTGAGGGGAGACCTTCCAGTAGTCAAAGGGAGATACAAGAGAATTAGAGAGGGGCTTTTGAGAAAAGCATGGAGTGACAGGACAATGGGTAATAACTTCAAACTGGAAGAAGATGGATTGAGATGAGATATTAGGAAGTAATTCTTACCCATGAGAGTGGTGAGGCTCTGGAACAGGTTGTCCAGAGAAGTTGTGGAGGCTCCAAGCCTGGAAGTGTTGAAAGACAGGTTTTTGCATTCTGGATAATTTGGTCAGCTAGTGGTGGTCTCCTCTCCTAACTACCTAGTCAGAGGACAAGAGTAAATGGCCCCAAGTTGCACCAGGGGAGGTTTAGTTTGGATATTAGGAAAGAGTGGTCAGGCATTGCAACAGGCTGTGGGGTGAGGCGGTGGAGTCACCATCCCTGAGGGTGTTCAGAAAAAATGTGTAGACATGGCATTTGGAACATGGTCTAATGTCTGTGGCAGTGTTAGGATGATGGTTGGACTCGATCTTAGAGGTCTCTTCCAAACAAAGCAATGCTTCTGTAGTATAGGACACCACCTGGAGTTTTATGTCTACTTCTGGAAGCTCCTACATAAGAAGGACATGGAAATGCTACAGCAGGTCCAGGGGAAGCCACTGTTGGAGCACCTCTGCTATGAAGACAGGTTGAGGGATTTGGGGCTGTTCAGGCTGTAGAAAAGAAGGCTTCAGGCACATCTTCTAGCAGCCTTCCAGTATTTTAAGGGGGATTCAGAAAAGCTGGAGAGGTACTTTTGATAAAGGCATGTGTGATAAGACAGAGGATAATGGCTTCAAAGTGGAAGAAGCTGGATTTAGATGGAACATGAGGAAGAAAGTCTTCCCCATGAGGGTGATGAGGCACTGGAAAAGCTTGCCCAGAGAAGCTATGAAGTCTCCAGGCCTGGAGGTGTTGAAAAGCAGGTTGGCTGTGTCCTTGAGTAACCTGGTCTGGTGGGAGGTGTCCTTACCTATGTCAGGGTGGTTGGAACTAGACGTTAAAGGTCCCTCCACCCAAACTATTCTAGGATTCTGTATCAAGTGCATACACAGTGACCAAAAGCTATTTTCATGGCTCAGTCCAAATCAATTCTTTAGTGGGCAAACAATAAGCTTGGTAGAATACAATCTGCATGGGATTTCCAAATGGGCTCTTGCTTTTAGATAAGGACAAAAGAACAGAATTTATAAATCATCAGAGAGTCTCCAAAGAAACACTGGTTATAAGGAAGATGACTGATGTCATCAAGTTTCTCCATTGGCTCCTACCATTTTAAACTGCTCAAAATGATCCAAGACTAGGAACCTGAGTTGTGCCTGTTTCTGCTGCCAGGGCTGTTGGGTGACTTTGTGACACACCATAATGAGAGTCTGCAAAGCAACCTATCCTTACCAAACTCATGGCTTCTTGGAAAAGTTATTTCATTGTGCACAAAATTTTGCCTGGAAAAATGAAGCCTTTTCTGTTCAGAAAAACTTAAGGATGAAAACATTTTTGCAATTAGTCTTTAGTGTTTTATTTTAAATGAAGATGAAAGCAAGAAGGTAAAGCCCAGATAAAACTCCAATTCTGCTTTGCATTCTGACTGAGAGCTAAAAAGAGTTCATACCCTCATAATTAGCACAATATGTTAATTTTGGGTTTGCCATGCTTCAGGATCCTATTGATTCCATTTGAGACATACCCTGTGGATTCTAAAACTGAGATTATTTTGTTTATGAACATTGTGAGAAAAGGTTTAAATGGGATTTACAATGCAGCTCAAAATTAGTCAGAATTTATGCTTTAACTTTAATCAGTAGAAGAGTATCTCAAGGCACTGTGACATGGTTTATTCTACCAAATTCTGGGGAAATCAGCAAAATAAATTATTTAGACTATAGGATAGGATAGGATAGGATAGGATAGGATAGGATAGGATAGGATAGGATAGGATAGGATAGACCGGTTGGAAGAGACCTTCGAGATCATCACATCCAACCCACTATCCAACACCATCTAATCAGCCAAACCATGGCACTAAGCACCCCATCAAGTCTCCTCCTAAACACCTCCAGTAATGGCAACTCCAGCACCTCCCTGGGCAGCCCATTCCAATGGCCTATTACTCTCTCTATGAAGAATTTCTTCCTAACACCCAGTCTAAACCTCCCCTGGCACAGCTTGATACTGTGTCCTCTTGTTCTGCTGCTGGTTGCCTGGGAGAAGAGACCAGCACCGACCTGGCTACAACCTCCCTTCAGGTAGTTGTAGAGAGCAATAAGGTCTCCCCTGAGCCTCCTCTTCTCCAGGCTAAGCAACCCCAGCTCCCTCAGCCTCTCCTCATAGGGCTTGTGCTCGAGGCCTCTCTCCAGCCTTGTTGCCCTTCTCTGGACACATTCCAGCAAGTCAACATCTTTCCTAAACTGAGGGGCCCAGAACTGGACACAGTACTCAAGGTGTGTCCTGACCAGTGCAGTGTACAGGGGCAGAATGACCTCCCTGCTCCTGCTGGCCACACTGTTCCTGATACAGTCCAGGATGCCATTGGCCGCCTTGGCCAATTACTGAAAATTGCATTATTACTGAAAATTGCATCATGAGAAAATTGTTTGATTAAAACTGTGTTTATCAGAAGTTCAAGTTTCTGAGCCTAGAAAATTCACTAAGTTAATTAGGAAGTGAATGCATGGAATTTCATCACTTACTGGGGGTAAAAACGAAAAAGCAAGCTTAACTTATTCTAAAAGTCAGCTCAAATGGCATTATGTTTTTATATGGAATTATACTTCAGTATAATTTCATATATATGTTGGGTTGAGCAGGTTAGTTTAAGAATAATGTATTTCATTAGTAGCATTAGACAGAGATGATAGAAATGGGATCTCCAGTGGAAAACCATGAACTTTATCAAAGATGATTTTAATGACGCTACTAATGATCACAGAATTATTTTGGTTAGAGAAGACCTTTAAGATCACTGAATTCATGGTGCTAAACCATATCCCTCAGCACCACAGCTCTGCATCTTTTAAACATTTCCAGGGATAGGAATTCAACCACCTCCCTGGGAAGCCTGTTCCTATGTTTGAGAACTCTTTCAGACAAGGAGTTTCTTCTTATATCCAACCTAAACTCTGCCTGGTGCAACTTGAGGTCATTTAATCTCATTTTATCAGCTGTTACATGAGAGAAGAGACCAACACCTCCCTCACTCCAACCTCCTTATTTGCAGTTCACTGAGTTGAAGCAAAAGGAAAGATATCTGTCATATCCAGATGGAATGCATATCTAGCATTCAGTAGAACATTATGTACTACAATTCCTTTCTGTACTCCTGATTAGCAATGACCTTCATCAGGCAACATTAACTTACATTTCAGGGCAAGATATAAAAGAGATACATTTCTTCCAGCAGGTTCTCTTTATGCATATACTTAGGTCTGGTAGAGCTGAAGTTTCAAAAATAAAAGTGAGAAGTCTGGTGTATTAGTCACATAAAAGGACAGAGCTTTTTGTCTGTAGTGAATGGAGAAGAGAAGGCTCCAGGGAGACCTCGGAACAGCCTTCCAGTATTTAAAGGGGGCTATAGGAGATATGGAGAGGGACTTTGTACAAAAGCCCTGTAGTGACAGGTCAAGGGGTAATGGCTTCAAACTGGAAGAAGTTGGATTGAGATGAGAAATAAGCAAGAAATTCTTTCCTATGAAGCTGGTAAAGCACTGTAATAGTTTACCCAGAGAAGCTGTGGAGACTCCAAGCTTGGAAGTGTTCAAAGGCAGGCTGGATGAGGTTTTGAGCAACCTGGTCTAGTAGGAGGCATTTCTGCCTATGGCAGGGGGTTGGAAGTAGATGATCTTGAAGGTCCCTTCCAACCTAAACCATTCTGTGATTCTGTGATCTGTGAAAAGGATTTTCATGAAGTAGTACTATGGTTTAATCACTGATCACAATTGATGCTGGAATTTGAGAAGAGTAAAGGTTGAGGTTGGGGCAAGTAACAAAAATCTCATATCAGTGAAATCCCTTTTTATTTTATGTCATCTTTTCACACATCTGTTTTAACAGGCAACCCAAACATGTATTAATAACACTCAGAGTGATATCTAGTGATAACTGTACATGTTAGAATACAACATGAAAAATCAATCCTATGTTTTCACCTAGATTCTCAGTGCTGGAATCAGCAAAATGCATTCATATTTACTTGCACTCATGCTGTAATACACATGAGTGTTTTACACAGTGTGACTGCTAATACCCTGGCATTTTAAACTAAAGTTCCCATTAAATTATTGAAAACAGAAGCATTTTACATCAAACTGAAGGATTATCCTCCCCCAAAGATCACCTCAGATGGGACTAGTCCATTATTTATCATTTTCATCTTGCAAAGCAGTAGAGGGAGCAACGTTAGCTCACACCTACAATGTGCCAACCAAACCAAATATTTTTATCTACCTCCATGACAACAATCATAAAGATAATATTGCAGCAAACCTTCAAAATTCAAATGATACCATCAGTGTGACAATGTGTTGAAAAGTATTTATGTTGCCTCCAACAAATAAGTTTTATTAAGTCCTGTGTTGCCTTGGGGACTGACAAAGGCAAAACTTTTAAGTATGAGAAGATTTGTGAAAAAGAAAAGAATAAATTAAAAGCCTATGCTGTGTGTGCAACACCTGCCTAAATCTCAGGTTCCCTGTCATAGAATCATAGATTCATAACATGGTTTAGGTTAGAAGGGACCTCCAAAGGACACAGAATCATAGAATCAACCAGGTTGGAAAAGACCTCAGAGATCATCAAGTTCAACCTATTATCTAATACCTAACATCTCATGACAATAAAACAATTGGCTTCAAGTGCCAAGTCCAAGCCTTTTATGAACACCTCCAAGGATGGGGACTCCACCATCCTCCACTAGATTGGGTTGCTTGGAGCCTTGTCAAGCCTGACCTTCAATATCTCCAGGGATGGGTCCTCAACTACCTCCCTGGAAGACCTGTTTCCTCATGCTAAAGAATTGGTTACCAACAAAGTTCCAAAAATGTTAGGTAGGTATCAACAGATACTTGCCCTAGAGTTGGGGTTGTTCAGCCTGGAGCAGAGAAGGCTCCAGGGAGACCTTAGGGCAGCCTTTCAGTACCTAAAGGGGGTGTACATGAAAGCTGGGGAGGAGGACTTTTTACAAGGGCTTGTAGTGACAAAACTGGAGGGAGCAGATTGAAGCTTGAGGAGGGGAGACTTAAACTGAAAGACATTCTTTCAGTAAGGGTGATGAGACACTAGAACATGTGGCCAAGGGAAGCTGTGGATGCCCCTACCTGGAGGTGTTCAAGGCCAAGCTGGACGTGGTGTGCAGTGACATGGTCCAGTGGGAGTTGTCCCTGCCCATAGCAGAGGTGTTAGAACTAGATGACCTTAAAGGTCTTTTCCAACAGAAACTTTTCCATGAATCTTCAGAGCAGCCCACAGTGTGGGTTTCAAAGCTGACCATGCAAAACGATGAAGGTTTCTATAAAAACAAGTCAAGATATACCCAACATGGATCTATGCTTTGCAATAGATATAATAAAAGGAAGTAGTATCAGAGGACAAGAAGTCCATGAACAGACTCAGAAATACATAACATTTGCTGAGGACAGTTTACTGATTACTGTTAATGCTTTGTTCATTCTTATATGTAATCTAGAAACAAAACCTAACTCCTAGAAACAAAAATCCTACCTGCACCTTTCATGAACATTTATTGAAGACCAAGCTATTCATGGTGGAGCCTCTTTGAATGTTTTCAGAAGAATTTTGTCCATTTTTTTGCAGAATGGCAGACAGAAAGCATAAGAAACAAGAGCATAGAGTTGTTTTGGTTGGAAAAGACTTCTAAGATCATCAAGTTCAGCCATCAGCCTGACACCACCATGGCCATTC
Organism: Colaptes auratus; assembly: GCA_015227895.2. NCBI lineage: Eukaryota > Metazoa > Chordata > Aves > Piciformes > Picidae > Colaptes > Colaptes auratus. Next base: position 11,620,249 of record CM037643.1, read on the forward strand.
AACCATATCCCCAAGTGCCATGTCCATACAGTTCTTGAATACCTACATGGATAGTGACTCCACCACCTCCCTGGGCAGCCTGTTCCAATGCCTGATCACTCGTGCAGGAAAGAAATTTTTCCTAAGACCCAATTAAAATTGTGAACCTTGAGGCCATTTGCTCCTGTTCTATCACCTGATACTAGGAAGAAGAGACTTACACCCACCTCACTCCTGCCTCCTGCCAGGGAGTTATAAAGAGCAAAGAGGTGTCCCCTCAGCCTCCTCTTCTCCACATTAAATAACCCCAGTTCTCTCAGCTGCTTCTCACCAGACCTGTTCTGCAGACCTTTCATCAGCTTTGTCACTCTTCTCTGGACCTCTGTGTGCTTCTTGGAGTGAGTGGCTCAAAACTGAACCCACTATTTGAGATTTTGTTGTTGTTTTGTCATGTCTATGGAGTTTTGGAGCTAGACATCTTGTTCAGGTGTTGTGGAGGAGGCATTTAATATTTGGGATGCTAATGCCAGTTTGTCATGGGCAAGTGTTTTAGATCACATGAAGAATCATTATTCAAGATACTAACAAAAGTTACTTTAACATGAATGTATGAAAGTGTGATTCTAGCAGAGTTTGATGGCAAAATTCACTCTGTAGCTTAGTAAAAGGGGGGAAAATGAAAGGAAAATCAATTTAGAATGATTTCAAATCAGTTTAGAATGATTTAAAATCAGTTTAGAATGATTTATACAGGAGCTGGAGATGCAAAATGGGAGACCCTCCCATTCAGTCACATAAGGTTCAGAATGGCCCCCTTTGCATTCTAAACTTCTCAGAGAGGTGTGGCTGGATTCAGACTTAGTCCCAGATTTGGTCAATGTTTTATCACCAATGGAATTAGCTGTGTGGATTTCATTGGACATTTATTCAGGATGCTATCATTCACTTACTTTCCATCCAGCTGTCTGGTATTAGTTCACACTGAAGTTTGAATCCTAGGTTTTCTGAAACTGAATCTCAGGAATCCAATCTTGGTTCAGCAGTAGGATCAGCTCAAGCTGGGTGCCCGCTGGAAGGCACAGCAAACAAATCCCAGTGTAATTAAACCCTTACAGACTCTTCACTCACCCTCACACATTCTACACAAGTGATTCACGACTACTTTGATCCATGGACCCTTTGATCTAACAGGGAGTCTGGTCTGAGATCTTCTGACTCCTTAATTCCTTCGCTGTTTTCAGACATTATCTTGTCTAGTTGCAGCTGCTGCTGAGGGATGTAGCCTAGAAGCCTCCTTATCTCCTGGTTTGTGTTGGCTCTGGAGAAGGTTTTTTGCTTAAGCAGGTGTAAGTTAAGTAAGTCTAAGGGAAACTTTCCAGCTGATGTCCTCAGGCTTCAGCAAATCCAGCTGCTCATGCTAAGCAAGTAGAGTTGAGCAAGCAGCATACTGAATCGCACACCATCATCACCCCAACTGGTTTGTTCTGTTTAAAACTCACTTGTTTAAGCTAAATGACTAATATCTCTCAGTAGAAAGGCATCCCTGTTCAAGGAGATTTCACTGGAAATTTCAGATCTGGCTTGTTTTCCAAACCCACACCAAATGGATAACTGTATATGCCCTTTACCATGAGGGTAGTGGAACAGGGAAAGGGTTGCCTGGGGAGGTGGTTGAGGCTCCATCCCTGGAGATATTCAAGGTGAGGCTCGACACGGCTCTGAGCAGCCTGATCTGGTTGAGGATGCCCCTGATGACTGCAGAGGAGGTTGGACTAGATGACCTCTGGAGGTGCCTTCCAACCCAGACCATTCTATGATTCTAATAAATGTATATAGATTCATAACTGGATCTATGCTATGAAACTACTTTCTTGGAAGATTTTAGTCAGGTGGAAAGCAAAAAGCATTAAATATCAGAAGTGTCAAGGAAGTGTCCTTCCCTTCACAAGTAGCTACTTAATATTTTTATCTTTCTGGAAAGTAGGAAGAAGCAGAAAACCACCTCAGATTTTGATTATTTTTTGCATATTGCATCACTTTCTTGTTTTAACAACTTTTAAACTCAGAATATGGACTCAAATATGAGTTCACAAGCTGAATCACATTGGAAGCTCACAAATTTCCATCTTGCTTTTGTACAATCATTTAACAATCAAAAGTAATTACAATTCTAAAGCATCAGACAGCTGTGATGGAGTGACTAAACTACACATAGATTCTGTCAGGATGTCCTTTCACATTCTTATTCTCTGCAGGCAGATATCTGTACAACAGATGCCAAAATCATAAAAGAAACGGAACAGTCACTTGAGGCTCGAGCTGTCTGCACTTCAACAGCCCAATTAAAGATCTGAGGTTCAATCAGGGGTGTTAATGATTACATGTGACTGTGAATGGGTGGGAAATGCCAAGCTGTAGGAAAAGGAGAGCATATCACAGCAGCAGAGAAGTTTGAAGCTAGGTCTTTTTGTAACTCTAAACTTTAACTAGATTGCATTCAGCAGTTGTGTTGAACAGAGAAAAATCACAGAATCATAGAATGGCTTCAGTTGGAGGGGACTTTCAAGGTTATCTAGTTCCAATCCTGCCTGCCATAGGCAGGGTCATCTCCTACCAGACCAGCTTGCTTAAAGCCTCAAGCAGTGAGGACCATTCTAATGCTGGCTTCATCTGCTGGAGAATAACACTCAGGTGGCCAACTAAACACTTAGTCAGAGCCCTCACACTTCTGGAATACAAGCCATTACTGAATAAATTTGTGTGATTCACCTGATGATGTCAGAGGTCGTGTCTCGAAAGGCATCAGCTGAACATTAGGAGGAGGAACTAAGGAACTAAAAAGGATTCATGAGGTTGGAAAGAGCAACTAGGCAATTCTTTGGTTGTCACAGTTTTAGATGTTCAGTTGTGCATAAGGAAGTTATAGCATAAGGAGGAAGATGGCATTATGGTGGTTGGATGATGGGACCATAAAATCATTAACATTGGAGAAAACCTCCTAAGAAGGGCAACGAGGCCTTGAGGTTGAGGAGGTGGGATTGTTTAGCCTGGAGAAGAGGAGGCTCAGGGGAGACATTATTGCTCCCTACAACTACCTGAAGGGTGGTTGTGGACTGGTGGGGGCTGGTCTCTTCTCCCAGGCAACCAGCACCAGGACACAGTCTTAAGCTGTGCCAGGGGAAGTTTAGGCTCGAGGTGAGGAGAAAGTTCTTCACAGAGAAAGTTATTAGCCATTGGAATGTGCTGCCCAGGGAGGTGGTGGAGTCACCATCATTGGAGGTGTTCAAGAGGGGATTGAACATGGTACTTGGTGCCATGGTTTTGTAGTTATGAGGTATTGGCTGACAGGTTGGACTTGATGATCTTTGAGGTTTCTTCCAACTTTACTGATTCTATGACTCTATCCTCAAGTCCAACAGTCAAGCCAATGCTACCAGTTTAGATTTCTAGGATCTAGTTCTTATTACTCCATGTTGAAAAATCTGGATGTGGAGTGGAGATGTTTGACCTATAGCAAATATCTGATTGATATATGGAAGGTGTTACAGGGGGAACAGATCTCTCTTTATCTTTCCCTGTGAAAAGGTTGCTTGTAAGGAGTTGTTAAAACAAAGGAAGAGGAACAGAACTCTGACTTGCTATTTAAAGCCCAAATAAGGGAACTGTAGAAAATGCCAAATGATCCAAACCTCTGAAAGACTTCCACAGTCTCTGTAGCAGTCTATGAAATCAAGTTCAAAATAGCTTTTAAAATGACAGAGTATAAAATAGACTGCCTTTTATACAACAGATCATACTGTTGTTGTTCTGATTTTGACTCAAACATGGCCTGGGTGTTTTCCCAACTTTGCTTCAGCATTTTGATTTTTCAAGCAGACTCTTTCTCAGGCTGCTTTTTTTTTTTTTTTTTTTAAGTTCTTTTCATGTAGTCTATCAAAGAACTTTTTGCCTTGAAATAGTTAAAAATTATTTTGAGTCCCTCACTTCCAAGAAAGATGTTGAGCTGTTGGAGAGCGTGCAAAGAAGGGCAACAAAGCTGGTGAAGAGTCTGGAGAACAGGTCTGGTGAGCAGTGGCTGAAGGGTGGTTGTAGCCAGGTGGGAGTCAGTCTCTTCTCCCAAGCAACAAGCAGCAGAACAAGAAGACACAGTCTCAAGCTGTGCCAAGGGAGGTTTAGGCTGCACGTGAGGAAAAAATCCTTCACAGAAAGAGTGATTTGCCTTGTAATGAGCTGCCCAGGGAGGTGGTGGAGTCACCATCACTGGAAGTGTTTAAGAAGAGGCTGGATGAGGCAATTAGTGCCATGGTTTAGTTGATTAGATGGTATTGGATAATAGGATGGACTTGATGATCTTGAAGGTCTTTTCCAACCTGGTTAATTCTGCATTCTGTATTCTGTAAACTGGGGTCTTTTAGTCCGAACAAAAGGAGGCTGAGGGGAAACCTCATTGCTCTTTACAACTCCCTGAAAGGAGTTTGTAGTGAGATGGGAGCTGGTCCCTTCTTCCTAGAAGAATGAGTGAGATGAAATGTCCTGGAATTGTGCCAGGGGAGGTTTAGCTTAGATATTAGTAAAATTTTCTCTCCTGCAAGAGTGGTCAGGCATTGGAACAAGCTGACCTGGAAGTGGTGGAGTCACCATCCCTGGAGGTGTTCAAGAAATGTGTGGACATGGCACTTTGGGACATGGTTTAACAGCCTTGCTGGTGGTAGGTTGGCTTTGGACTCAATGATCTTGGAGGTCTTTTCCAGATTAATCCATTCTATGATTCTATGGTTTTACACTAGTCCATGTGCAACAGAGGTGTCAGACGAAAGCCTCAACTGTAAGAGCTTAAGATAGATGTTATTTCATATACATTTCCAAAATGACTTCTCCTTGTTAAAATCTGGCCTTAACTTCAACTTATGTAACCTCTTTATTCACTGACCTTGAGCTCCTCTGAAAATACTTTTTAACATATTATCTCTTTGATTGGTGTCAGGGGAATATCTCGTGTTATCTAACAGCTGCTCCATAAGTCCGTGACCTTACTGTAAGTTAAATTTAGTTCATTCTCCTTTGTTTTTGTTTCTTGTCAAAAGCTCAGCTAAACAGCTCACGTAAATTATTCATATACAATTTGCTTACAGCTCTTTTCTTAATTTATCTGTAACATCTTGTGCTCAAATGAAAGAGCTTACTGTGAGCCTGTTAGCTTGATTATTCATCTATAAAGAGCTAGCAACATTAATTTGCTTTTCACAGTCTCATCTGTTCCCTGCGTTATTTTTTGAGGCTCTATTGTGGGGAGCCTTTTGGAGTTGGAAGTTGGCTTCCATGGCTGCTCTGAGGTGAACGTGCACACATTTAAAACTGCTTTTCATTATAACAAGCCCATTTCAATTAGAGCTGGTTTGATTTGGTTGATACTTCTTGAGCACCTAGGAAATGTAGAAGGGAAAATAGCTAATAGGCTGCAATAAAATCAGCTTTTATAAGTTAGGTGCTTGCTTTCAGATTTTCTTTGACTACCCATTTTAAAGTGCTCCTTTTCTGTAATTTTCTTTTTTTCTTTTTTTTTTTTTTTTATTTCCTTTTTTTTTTCCTCTTTTTTTTTTTCTTTTTTTCTTTTTCTTCCCCCCTTTCATTTAGTTTTAGCTTTGGGTCTTTTTTAGACACTTCTCGCTGCCATTCATTTGGGGAGCAACTTCTTCCAGTAATCTCCGGATTTATATCCATTATTTCCTTCCTTTCAAGGGTCAAGGTAAAACTAAGAACATAAGACATGCCCATGGTCAATGTGCATAGTTTATTGGAGGTGGTGCCTATTTGTTTGTATAGATTTATATATATTTTATGGGGTTTTTTTTGTAATCAGGCAAGATTTGCACAAAGCCAAATCAATTTTGCTTCTTCATTTAAGCAAGCAAAAAGGACTCCACCATTCAACAATACTGAAAAGCTCTTTAGTGCATTATGAAATGTCAGGAGGGTAGATTTTAATGCCCAGCATGTATTAATTTGCACACTGCTACCAGAGTTACATAAATCAACATTTTCCACCACTTCTACAGCTCAGCTATGCTTGTAGCACCGGGGTTGATTTTATTGGAATTATCATGGAACAATAATAGGAGATGGAGTTTGTAGGTTTTTAATGTATTGTTGATGTATTTCTGCTTGCTGATGTGATCTCTAGTCAGGACCATAAAGGAATATGATGAATCTGCTGTGCTATTTCCTGATTGTCTCACAAAACCCAAAGATGTGCACATCAGGACAGGAAAAAAAGCAGATTAGAACAGAATAGAATAGAATTGACCATCTTGGAAAAGACCTTTGAGATCATCGAGTCCAACCTATCATCCAACACCATCTAATCAACTAAACCATGGCACCAAGCACCCCATCCAGTCCTTCCTAAACACCTCCAGTGATGGTGACTCCACCACCTCCCTGGGCAGCCCATTCCAATGGCCAATCACTCTTTCTATGAAGAACTTCTTCCTAACATCCCGTCTAAACCTCCCCTGGTGCAGCTTGAGACTGTGTCCTCTTGTTCTGGTGTTGGTTGCCTGGGAGAGGACACCAACCCCCACCTGGCTCCAACCTCCCTTCAGATAGTTGTAGAGAGCAATAAGGTCTCCCCTGAGCCTCCTCTTCTCCATGCTAAGCAACCCCAGCTTCACCAGCCTCTCCTCATGTCAACATCTTTCCTAAACTGAGGGGCCAGAACTGGACACAGGAGTCAAGGTGTGGCCTAACCAGTGCTGAGTACATGGTCACAATGACTTCCCTGCTCCTGTTCCTAATACAAGCCAGGATGCCATTGGCTTCTTGGCCACCCTGGCACACTGCTGGCTCATGTTCAGCTACTATCAGCCAGTAAAGAGAAGAGCAAGAAGATAATCATCAATTTCCTAGAATGGATTGTGTTGGAAGGGACCTTAGAGATCACGTAGTTCCAAAACCCTCCCATGAGCAGGGACACCTTCCACTAGAACAGGTTGCTCAAGTCATTTTCCCATTTTAGCTGTGAATTATTAGAAGACAGATATCTCATTTTGGAAAAAAAAAAAAAAGGAAAAAAAAGAAAATAAGTATGAATACCACAAAGTTCCAGTGTCTATTATGACTGAAAAGCTTTCATATTTGTTTTTCTACTGCATGCAGTAAACATGAGGTTGGTTTGGAGTTACAGGATTGGGAAAACAGGATTTGCTCTAAATCTCTCCTTCATGTGTTATTAATTCAAAATGGCATGTGGATGTGTTGAAAACCTACATATTTTTGTTTCTTGGAGCAGACTTGCTATTCACTTTATATCAGAATTAACCCCTGGGTAGCAGAAGGCCTCAAGGCAAACTTTGACAGCAAACTGCATTTTAACTACTGCTAATCATCTGATTGAAAATGTTCTGTAGTTAAAATAACCTTGGATATAGCTCTTCAAATAGCACCACTCTAATTACTTAGCATCTTTCACACACAGGCTTCTCACTCTCTCTCTCTCTCTCCAAGGAACTTGTTGGGTTTTATCGTTCTCTGTAGCTCATACAATATACAGATAGAAAAGAATAAAGCAAGCCATGTGGGGATTAGCAATGGGTTTAAGTGTTAATGCTTCATAACGCTCCATATTCTGAGAAATTCACATTAAAATTCTGAGAGTGGCAGGAGCAGTGTGCAGAGTGTTTGAAGAAAGACACTGTAGAAGCAGGGGGCTGGGGAAGTTATCTAGAGGTGAAAAGTGCAGTCAGGAAAGTATGTTCTGACTCAAAAAAACTCTGTAATGAATTCAGCTCCAGTAACTAGAAGGGCACTAAGACTCTGATAATCATTGAGTAAAGCATTTTTTAGTTATCTCTGCTATATTAATTACTTTTATTACTATTATTATTATTAATAATAATATTAATTTATATTAATATATTAATATTAATTTATATTAATATATTATTATTATTATTATTAATAATAATAATAATTCGTATTCTGTATACCTTGATTGTGGTAGAACACTGGAAGAGGATGCCCAGGGAGGTGGAGGCCACATGCCTGGAGACATTCGAGGTCAGGCTTCATGAGGTTCTGAGCAACCTGACCTAGCTGGGCATGTCCCTGTTTACTGCAGGGGGGTTGAGACTAGATGACCTTTAAAAGTCACTTCCTAGTGACCTTTCATGTTCATGTAAAGCAAGACATTGTGGCCTTCCAGTACCTGAAAGGGACCTACAAGAAAGATAAGAGAGACTTTTTATGAGGGCTTGTAGTGATATAATGCGACAGAATGGATTGAAGCTGGAAGAGAGGTGATTTAGTGTGGATATCAGGAAGAAATTCTTTACAGTGAGGGTGGTGAGAGGCTGGAACAGGTTGCCCAGGCAGGTTGTGGATGACCCCTCCCTGGAGGTCATCGACAAACAAAACAAAAAAGCAATCAAAAATCCACAACACTGCTATGAATTATTTCTCTCATTTAATCAGCAACTTTGTGGAGAACAGATTTGCAAATTAGTTTGAATTACATAATCCCTGATGTAGCAAGACAGGAAGGTGCTTCCATGTTGGGAGCTTTTGAACTTCCTTGAATGCCATCAGTTCACATTTGGAAGACATCTATGCTCTAAGATATATTAGGGATGAATGGAATAGGATAGGATAGGATAGGATAGGATAGGATAGGATAGGATAGGATAGGATAGAATAGAATAGAATAGAATAGAATAGAATAGAATAGAATAGAATAGAATAGAATAGAATAGAATAGACCAGGTTGGAAGAGAACTTCAAGATCATCGAGTCCAACCTATCATCCAACACCATCTAATCAACTAAACCATGGCGCCAAGCACCCCATCCAGTCTCCTCCTAAACACCTCCAGTGATGGCGACTCCAGCACCTCCCTGGGCAGCCCATTCCAATGGTCAATCACTCTCTCTATGAAGAATTTCTTTCTAACATCCAGCCTAAACCTCCCCTGGTGCAGCTTGAGGCAGTGTCCTCTTGTTCTGGTGCTGGTTGTCTGGGAGAAGAGACCAGCCCCTGCCTGTCTACAACCTCCCTTCAGGTAGTTGTAGAAAGCAATAAGGTCTCCCCTGAGCCTCCCCCTCTCCAGGCCAAGCAACCCCAGCTCCCTCAGCCTCTCCCCACAGGAGTTTTTTTGGTATGGGTCTTGGGTGTTCCTTTCCATATGCTATCACTTGCATATCTCAAATTGATCCATAACTGATTATTGTTTCTACGCCATCGATGAAGTGTAATGGAATTGCCATCAAATCAGTTACATCATTTGGGACATGACAGACACTCTATAGCCTAATTAAGGAGACAATATTGAAGGAAGATGATTACTTCCATGATTTCTCATTTACATTTATTTAATAACAGTACAGTAATAACAAGTATTATAATCTAATATTTAGCACAGCAATAAATTCATTTTTGTTCTTTCTCACTTGATGGTGAAGAGCAGAGAGTGATTATTTTAAACTGCACTCAAAATCAGCAAAACACTCAAATTTGAAAAGCATATACGAAATAAAATGCTATCTTATGCAATGCTACACCTTCTCTTTACACCTATTTCTGTTCATGATTTTTTTAGAACTGTCTCTCTTGAGGCAAGGATCTTTAAATCCTTTTTCTTTCCCCAAAGATTATGAAATTTGTTTGCTTTATTTCTTTTTTCCTTCTTTCTCTTCCTTCCAGAGTAGCAAAGCCACTATTATTTCATGTTGCCTGGAGAAAAAGGTTTTTCTAACAGCACTTTTCAATTTTTGTCTCTGCAATAATATTAATATTTCAGTTAGCTTTCATATCTCTAAACAGGCAGCTACATTCATTAATAAATGGTTCATAAAATCTTCTCACCTCACCCCGACCTCCTTTCAGGTAGTTGTAGAGAGCAATGAGCTTTCCCCTCAACCTTCTTTTCTCCAGACTAAACAACCACAGTTCCCTCAGCGGCTCCTCACCAGTCCTTTTCTCCAGATCCTTCATCAGCTTTGTTGCCCTTCTCTGGACACACTCCAGAACCTCAATATTTTTGATGTAGTGAGGACCCAAACTGAATCCAGCACTCAAGGTGTGGCCTCAGTGGTGCTGAGTACAGGGTAACAATCACTTCCCTGTTCTGGATGGCCATGCTATTTGTGATCCAGGACAGGATGCTGGTGACTTTCTTGGCCACCTGGGCACACGCTGTCTCATGCTCATATGGCTGTCAACCAGCTTCCTCAGGTCCTTTTCTGTCAGGCAAATTCCAGCCTCTCTGCCACAATCCTGGTGCATTGCATGGGGTTGTTGTGACCCCAGTGCAGGACCCAGTGCTTAGATTTATTTACTTATGTGAGAAAAGAACAGAGTCAGATTATGAAAGGAATATTTTTAATTACATTCTTAAGGGGGGATGGAGGGTGTGGAGGGGGAAGGATCAGTTGACTATAAAAGCTTTATACAATACAATATACCAGGTTGGAAGAGACCTGGTGGTGATTTATTTCTTGGATATTTTCCTGGATTTTCTCCCTACAGAGAGGAGTAAGTGGACAAATCAGGAGATAAATTAATAATGGAACACTTCCTAATGTTATTGCTAATGTTCCTAATGTTATATTTATATTTACAATACAATAGAATGCAATACAATACAATAAACCAGGTTGGAAGAGACCTTCAAGATCATCACGTCCAACCCATCAACCAATCCAACCCACCTAAACAACTAAACCATGGCACCAAGCACCCCATCAAGTCTCCTCCTGAACACCTCCAATGAAGGTGACTCCACCACCTCCCTGGGCAGACCATTCCAATGGGCAATCACTCTCTCTGTGTAGAACTTCTTCCTAACATCCAGTCTAAACCTCCCCTGGTGCAGCCTGAGACTGTGTCCTCTTGTTCTGGTACTGGCTGCCTGGAGAAGAGACCAACCTCTGCCTGGCTACAACCTCCCTTCAGGTAGTTGTAGAGAGCAATAAGGTCACCCCTGAGTCTCCTCTTCTCCAGGCTAAGCAACCCCAGCTCCCTCAGCCTCTCCTCATAGGGCTTGTGCTCCAAACCCCTCACCAACTTCGTTGCCCTTCTCTGGACACGTTCCAGCAAGTCAACATCCTTCCTAAACTGAGGGGCCCAGAACTGGACACAATACTCAAGGTGTGGCCTAACCAGTGCTGAGTACAGGGGCACAATGGCTTCCCTGCTCCTGTTGGCCACACTGTTCCTGATCCAGGCCAGGATGCCATTGGCCCTCTTGGCTGCCTGGGCACACTGCAGGCTCATGTTCAGCCTACCATTGACCAGTACCCCCAGGTCCCTCTCTGCCTGGCCACTCTCCAGCCACTCTGACCCCAGCCTGTAGCACTGCCTGGGGTTGCTGTGGCCAATGTGCAGAACCTGGCACTTGGATGTGTTCAATCTCATGCCATTGGATTCTGCCCATCTGTCCAGCCTGTCGAGGTCCCTCTGCAAAGCCTCTCTACCCTCCAGCAGATCAACTCCTGCCCCCAGCTTGGTGTTGTCTGCAAATTTACTGATGATTTACATTTATATTTATATTTATATTTATATTTATATTTATATTTATATTTATATTTATATTTATATTTATATGTATTTATTTTAAATGCAATATATAGATATAATGCATATCTATATAGATATGATATTTATATTACATGTAATATATATATAATGCATATCTATATAGATATGACATTTAATTATAATTAAAATACTGGTTATTCCCTGAATATCTAGACAGGCAGCTAGTAGGTAGCCATTTGTAGGTAACCATTGTCCCTACAGCTGCTAAAAAACCCCAGTTCTTTGAAAGAGAGGCCCTAGAAGATTTCAGCTGTGAATAGCCAAAAAATCACCAAAAAAACCCTGAAGTAGCTTCTAAAAACCATGAAGTAAAACCCACTGACCCACAGGTAAAAGTTTATAGTGAGTATTACTCTTGTAATAAGGTGGACAATTTAGTCTTGCTTGAAAATTGGTCTTAGTATTTAGGTGAGTAGACAAAAGAAACTCAGCACATCACTTTTATGGACAGATATTAACCTTCACAGATGGCTGAGTCTCTCCAAATTGTATCATTAAGTGTATTTGCTAAAAACAAAGACTGCAAGCTGCTTTCAGATGATTCAGCAGAAATGTATTTTGCTTTTTGCTCTTTTATTATTTTTTTTAATGCTACTATATTGATCATAACTGTATATCCTTCAAGACAATCTATATGTCAAGAAGCTTTAACCCAAATTTTCAATGACAGCAGAAAAAAGTGTTTGTTTCTTTTCCTTGTTGTTTTCGTTTGGTTTTTGTTGTTCATTGGTTGGTTACAGTGTCACAGTATCACTAAGGTTGGAAGAGACCTTGAAGATCATCAAGTCCAACCTGGCACCACAGTCCCCATGACTAAACCATGGCACCAAGTGCCACGTCCAGTCCCCTCTAAAACACCTCCAGTGATGGTGACTCCACCACCTCCCTGGGCAGCCCATTCCAGTGGCAAACAACTCTCTCAGTGAAGAACTTTCTCCTCACCTCCAGCCTAAACTCCCCTGGTGCAGCTTGAGACTGTGTCCTCTTGTTCTGATGCTGGTTGCTAGAGAGAAGAGGCCAACCCCTTCCTGGCTACAAACACCTTTCAGGTAGTTGTAGAGAGCAATGAGGTCACCCCTGAGCCTCCTCCTCTCCAGGCTAAACAATCCCAGCTCCCTCAGCCTCTCCTCATAGGGCTTGTGCTCAAGGCCTCTCACCAGCCTTGTTGCCCTTCTCTGGACACGTTCAAGTGTCTTGATGTCCTTCCTAAACTGAGGGACCCAGAAGTAGACACAGTACTCAAGGTGTGGCCTAACCAATGCAGAGTACAGGGGCACAATGACCTCCCTGCTCCTGCTGGCCACACCATTCTTAATGCATGCCAGGATGCCATTGATCTTCTTGGCCACCTGGGCACACTGCTGGCTCATGTTTAAGCGGCTGTCAATCAGCACCCCCAGGTCCCTCTCTGTTTGGAAGCTCTCCAGCCACTCTGACCCCAGCCTGTAGCTCTGCATGGGGTTGGTTGTTTGGTTTGGTTTTGGTGGGTTTTTGTTTTGTTTTGATCAGTTGGTTTGGGATTTTTTTTGGGTTTGGTTTTTTTTTTGACCTTTTGGGGTGAGAAAGAGCTTTAGCAGGGTGTCTTAGGGTTTAAAGCCAGGGATAAGTGTTGCCTCAATGACTTAAAAAAACCCACCTAACTCGTGGGAGCACCTTAAACATTTCTTGTGATGAAGAAATGAAAGAATGAAATTAAAAAAGATAATTAAATCAGAGCTAGGATTTTTGGTTTGTTTTCTAACCTGATGACTAGAGAATATTTTTATGGTGATTCCAATAATAAACTTGGGCTTTTTAATACATGTTTTTTAGGATAAAAATAAAATAGCCTCAAGTTGCATCAGGGGAGGTTTAGGTTTGATATTAGAAGAAACTTCTTGGTTTCATGGTGCTTTGGGACATGGTTTAATGGTCATGGTGGTCTTAGGTTGACAGTTGACCTTGATTATCTTAGAGGTCATTTCTGTGATTCTGTGAAAGGGTTCTCAAACACTGGGGAACATGTTCCCCAGGGAGGTGGTTAAATCTCCACCCCCTGGAGATGTTTAAATTACACATAGATGCAGTGTTTAGGGACATAGGTTGGCACCAGCCTTGGTAAAGTCAGAGAATGGTTGGACTTGGTGATCTTAAAGATCTTTTCCAACCAAAACCAATTCTGTGATTCTAATATACTAAGGTAAAATTATCTAGCTTCATTGAATCAAAACCTATTTATGATTACCTTGCAAGTGTAAACAGTAAAGAAGGTAAGAGAAAGCCAGATCAGATGCCCAGGGAGGTGGTGCAGTCACCATCACTGGGAGTGTTTAAAAAGAGACTGGATGAAGCACTTAGTGCTATGGTTTGGTGGATTAGATGGTATTGGGTGATAGGTTGGACTTGATCTCAAAGGTCTTTTCCAACCTGGTTAATTCCCTATCTATCTCTATCAGATATTTAAACACCATGGAAGCATGTTACTATAAAATTCTTGATGATAAACAATAATGCACACATTAAAAATCCCTACACCAGAATATTGCAGATTACTGAAAGCACAATTAGCCTGAGGCTCACGTAAGAATGATTAGGTGGAAGCACTACCTTCAATCGATCAGAGTTCAACTTCAATTTGCTGTTCATTTTCATTAGCTCATTTTAGTAAGCAGGAGGCATGTAAATGAAGAGGATGAAACCACATCTCCCTCTCTCTGGGAGAAAGTCCATGTGCTTTTAAAAGGTGACTCACTTAGCTTTCAGAACATGACACAAGTCTTCCAAATTGCTTTTGTGTCATGTGGACATTTCAGATGTGGTGAGTCATGGCCTCAGCAAGAATGGTAATTATAAGCACAGCAAGTTTCCATGCAAAGAGACATGAGGAATAAAATGCTAGGAAAGGGTTTTCCAGAATCCTACTTACAGAGCACTTTCAAGATGGGCATTTGACTCCACCCTGCACCATTTAATTCCTAAAAATTTTACTAATGAAGTTCGTAATCTATCTCAAAATAGTGTCTCCTCATCTTCCTCAACTCCAGATTAAACAACCCCAGTTTCCTCAGCTACTCCTTTCCAGGCCTGTTCTCCAGACCCTTCATCAGCTTCCCTTACCTTCTCTGGACATGCTCCAGCACCTCAATGTCCTTCTTGGATTGAAGAACTCAAAACTGAACCCAGGACCTCAGCAGTGCTGAGCCCAGAGGGAAAATTACTTCCCTGGTCCTGCTGCTCACGCTATTCCTGATCAGGGCTGGCATGTGTTGGCCTTCTTGGCCACCTAGGCTAACTGCTGGCACATGTTCATCAGGTTGAATGAGACAAGAAAAGGGAGGTAGACAACAAGAAAGAACAAAGCTTTAGTGGAGTAAAGAAGAGGGTAACTGTATCTGGTGGATAAACTTTAATTGGTCTTTTGGCACTACTAAACACTCCTAATACCAATACTCTGATCACAGAGTCTGTTTTGTCTTCTAGATTGTTAAATTCATCTGGAAGGAATAGAAATTCAATACTATTACATTTTCAAACATGTGTACTTTCTGTAAGCTTCTTTCATTTAAAGAAAAGGGGGGAAATGCATATAAAATTTCCCTTATCTTCACATATGAAATCATACCCCAAAGTAAACATCAAAACTGATTTAATTTAGTTATGGTAGGAAAAAAAACCAAACCAAACAAAACCAGACCCATCTTCATGCTCTTCACCCTTTAGCTATTGATCAGCATTAGAATAGAATAGAATAGAGTAGAGTAGAGTAGAATAGAATAGAATAGAATAGAATAGAATAGAATAGAATAGAATAGAATAGACCAGACCAGGTTAGAAGAGACCTTCAAGATCATCATGTCCAACCTATCATCCAATATCTAATCAACTAAACCATGGCACCAAGCACCCCATCCAGTCTCCTCCTAAACACCTCTAGTGATGGTGACTCCACCACCTCCCTGGGCAGCCCATGGTCCCCCCTCAGTCTTCTCCAGTCAGAACAGCCCCAAGTCCATGTTCCCTCAGCCCTTTACTGTACTCTCTCAAGCATTTTCCTGCCTGTCTTGAACTGGGGAGCTGAACAGAGTAATACAAGTAAGGCTTCCCCAGGGCAGAATGGTCCTGGGCAATTCCTACAGCCTGCACCTTGCAGAGCTGACTCCACCACTCAGAGCTCTCTCTACCACTCAAAGCATTTTCTGGGTTCAAAATTCTGCCCTGGCAGGGGCAATTGATCTGACACCTGCTGGTAAATGTCCCTTGTGGTGTATCACCACCATTCCTCTGCAGATTTTGCTAGTGAATTAGCTAGAAATTCCCAGGAAATTAGAAAGTATTTTGGTTGACCTACATCAGTGGTTTTTGATGAAAAATGTAGGGCATTTCTTCTCATATTTTTCACAGTCCCTTTTTTGAGATCTTCCCTAGTGAACTATAATAAAAATATTTACAGAAGCTTTCCATTTCATGAAGATTTATGCTGAGGAAAACTCCTCCATCAGACCTAAGCTCATTTAAGCGAGCTTTTTATGCAAAGAAAATATAATAATAATACAAAAAAAGCCCTGGGAGATTCTATTACTTTTAAACATATTTCAGAGCTCTTAAGCTAAGCTTTAAGCTGTTCCCTGGTTGTCTTTGAAAAACAGGTCATGTGTAAGTTTTGCTTGGTTTATTCCAACACTTTCATAATGCTTGGGAAACAGTAGAGCATGGTCATTACACTTGAAATGAAGAAATGGTCAACATCAGACATGCAACCATAAAATTGTTTTGGGTGGAAAAGATGGTCAAGTCCAGCCTTCAACTCAACACAACCACTGCCATTAAATCATGTCCCCAAGTGCTTTGTCTACATACTTTTTGGACATATTCAAGAATAGAGACTCCACCACCTCCCTGGGCATCCTATTCCAATGTCTGGTCACTCTTTCAGGACAGACTTTTTTCCTAATGTCCAAGTTATACCTCCCCTGGCACATGAGGCCATTTCCTCTTATCCTATCACTTGATATTTTGGAGAAGAGACTGACCCCCACCTCACTCCAACATCCTTTCAGGGAGTTGTAGAGAGACAAAAGGTCTCGCTCCAGCCTCTTCTTCTCTGGACTAAACAACCCCAGTTCAGTAATCTGCTCCTCACCAGACCTGTTCTCCAGACCCTTCACCAGCGTTTGAAGAAACTTCTTGACTTCCCAGGGGGTGGTTGAATTCCCAACCCTGGAAGTGTTTCAAAGCTGTAGAGATGTGGTGCTGAGGGACAGAGTTTAGCATCAGACTTGGTAGAGTTAGATACTGGTTGGACCTGTGAATCTTAAAGGTCTTTTCCAAGCAAAATTTTTCTATGATTCTAGAATTTTATGATTCTATGAAGTGTGAGACTGAACTCTGTGTAGAGGAAAGATTCTTTCAAGAGTATGAAGTGTGGCTATTTAAGTGCAGCCTCCTTCAGAAAGATATTTGCTCTTTCAGTCTCTTCACATTTGCTTCTGTAGATGTAGAGGTTATTATCAAAGAGGCTATCAATTAATTCAACCCTTTCTTGAGACTTTTATGGTTCAGGCAAAACTACTTGTGTTTCAACATTCAGCATTGCAACAGAATGCACATTAGTTAGTTAAAAGCCATGAGATTTTGCAAATTTAATTTAGCTGCCATATTATTTAATAAGAAGATATTCCATTAATGTGAGATGGATGAAAATGGTGCTATGATAGAATGGAATGGAATGGAATGGAATGGAATGGAATGGAATGGATGGAATGGAATGGAATGGAATGGAGTAGAATAGAATAGAATAGAATAGAATAGAATAGAATAGAATAGAATAGAATAGAATAGAATAGAATAGAATAGAATAGAATAGACCAGGTTGGAAGAGACCTTAGAGATCATCATGTCCAACCCATTATCCAACACCATCTAATCAACTAAACCATGGCACCCAGCACCCCATCAAGTCTCCTCCTAAACACCACCAGTGATGGTGACTCCATCACATCCCCAGGCAGCCCATTCCAATGGCCAATCACTCTTTCTGTGAAGAACTTCTTCCTGACATCCAGCTTAAACCTCCCCTGGCACAGCTTGAGACTGTGTCCTCTTGTTCTGGTGCTGGTTGCCTGGGAGAAGAGACCAACCCCCACCTGTGTACAACCTCCCTTCAGGTACTTGTAGAGAGCAATAAGGTCTCCCCTGAGTCTCCTCTTCTCCAGGCTAAGCAACCCCATCTCCCTCAGCCTCTCCTCACAGGGCTTGTGCTCCAAACCCATCACCAGCTTTGGGTATAATACAGACAAAAATAGCATACAAAGTCTAAACACCCAGAAATTCAGGAATCACACTCATAGAACTATTAAGGTTGGAAAAGACCTCCTAGTCAAGTCCAACCCTCAACAAATAGAATATGTACTTTGAAGGAAATATTATCACTCATCGACACTTACTTTTCCTGGAACAGTCTATATAATTTTCTGTCCTTTGTTCCAAAGAGAAATTTAATCCTTTACTTAAGTGCAGTGTTTTGCATTCTCTGATTCTGTGATTTTTGCCAGAAGCAAAGAATCTCGATCATGACCAGTAGCAAAACTTGTTTGCTTTGTTAAAGCCCTATCATTGTCTCCACTATCCACAGGAATTTTGTCATTGACCAACTTTTAATTTTCCTCAGAGTCACTACGAGGAAGACAAATATTGCAAGATTAGTTCTCTATATTATGTCAATATTGTGTCACTCATTTCTGTGTTAGTCTTCCACATCATGTCAATATTGTGTCAGTGAGTTCTGTGCTCATCCAAGCTACTTGTTCTCGTGTAAATCGGAGCATTAAAGTTGCAAAAAGCAATTAATTATGTTTTCCTGGCTGAGAACGACCTGTTAACTTTTTTTGTAATGTAACATTGATTTAAAGACCTCTGTGTTATGTTAACCCTTCGAGTTTATTTGTCCTGTATGATAAATGACGTTCATACCATTTTACTAAGTCTTTCTACCGCCCGAAGGGCGAGAACTCTATTACAAAACATGTCCAAAAAAAATGTGTTGGAAAAGTGCAAGGTAATTACTGAAATTGTAATTATTCATGAAACATTACCCTGGAAGATGTAAAATTAAAATGACCTTAAGTACCTGGTCAAATATTCACTAATATTAATAAGACACAAGTATGGTCTTCTGAATAACGCTGAAAGTGATAAGTT
This sequence comes from Colaptes auratus, assembly GCA_015227895.2. Taxonomy (NCBI): domain Eukaryota; kingdom Metazoa; phylum Chordata; class Aves; order Piciformes; family Picidae; genus Colaptes; species Colaptes auratus. Next base: position 11,638,994 of record CM037643.1, read on the forward strand.
GTGGGGTTTTTTTTTCTCCCCTCTTTAAACATTCTCTCTTAAATCAAAGTGAATAAAAATTACAAGAAAATCCCTGAAAAGAATGAGGCTATTATCAGTCACTGAGCTCATTGGAGTTCATTGGGGACAGCAAATAATGCTATCTAATTAATTAGGATGACAGCAAACTGTGTGACACATTTCTTATGGCTGGCTGGTTTAACATTCTAAACCCTCTTGTTGATTAGAACTTGCATGTTTTAAATAGAAAAGGATGTTAGACATCCCATATGCTGTGTAACAGAGCTTCAGGAAAAAGAAAAAAAAAAAAAAGAAAAAGAAAAACCAAAACCTCACCACACTGAAGTCTTGATAAGTTCAAATCTCCAGAACAAGACAAATACAGCATCTTATCTGATGCGCAGTGATGCAGCTGCCATTGTTTCTAAACCGCTGGCCTTTTAATCGAGCTATGTGGGAAAAACAATTAATAAATCCAAATCAAAACCCTGCTGTTCATATAATTCCTTGATCAGGGCCTGATGTCATGTTAGTCAGTACAATGTCTCATTCCAAATGCCTTTGAGTGAGCAACAAGGAGGGTTTTGAAATGGAATGCAGCTCCTGAGATGGCACAACTTGTTTCCAAAGTGCTAGCTGGCAAATAATGATACAACACTGACTGGCTGCTATGCAGTGCTGTGACTCTAATTATGTGCCTGTTCTGAAATAAATTTGTTAGAAAGCAATCTGCTTCAAAATGCATGATTCTATTTCACACCTGACTGCACTCATGTGAAAGCAGTGTACTTCTTGTTTACTTCAAATAGATTTCACAAATGCATGAAGGAGTAAAGGAGTAGGATACCATTCATGAAGTCCAAGTGTGCTACAATAAAGCTTTTCTTTTTTTCCCAATAAATTATTTTATAATCATAAAAATCACAGCATGTAAGGGTTTGAAGGGACCTCTGGAGATCATCTACTCCCACAACCCCTGCCAAATCACGTTCACCTAGATCAGGTTGCACAAGCATACATCCAGGTGGGTTTGGAATCTCTCCAAGGGAGGAGACTCCACAACTTCACTGGGTAGCCTGGTCCAGTGCACTGCCCCACTCAAAGCAAAGAAGTTTCTCCTTAAGCTCAGGTGAAACCTCCTGTGTTCTAGTTTGCATGCATTACTCCTTGCCTTACCACTGGGCACCACTGAAAAGAGCCCTTCCCCAAGCCATGATTTCCACTCTTTAGCTCTTGCTGACCACTGAGAAGATCCCTTCTCAGTTTGCTCTTTTCTAAGCTAAAGAAGCTAAACAGCCCCACATCTATCAGCCTTTCCTTCTCACAGGGATGATTACATCCCCTCAGCATCTTGGAGGTCCTTTGTTGTCCTCTCTCCAGTACTTTCCTGTCTTTCTTGCACTGGGGAGCCCAGAATAATTTCTCTCTCATTCATGATCAAGTGAAATAATTAGTCAGATCAGTCAAACACTGTGCTTCTATTGCAAAGTTCTGAAATGTAGAGTGCTGCCAATATCGTCTATTGATCTGGAACCATATGTTATGAGAACAGAAGGTGAAGGGCAATAATGACCTTTTCCCATTTTTCCATGCTGCAGGGACATCAGCTCAGCCAATGTCAATGGGGTTGAAACTATATGATCTTTAAGTTTAAGGTTCCTTCCAATCCAAACCATTCTGTGACGCTATGATACATGACAGATATTTTACCATCCTGGAAACTTGTTTATTATATCACAGCCTTATGAACTCTGACAAACATGAGAGAATGTTTATAACAACAGGATATTTCTGCAGGTTTTTTTTTTTCCTGGAACTCATGAAGTTTTAGAGCCTAAGGCACTTAAAGCTGGGAAATGTTTTGAGCTGATAAACAGAAAAACAAAATAGATTACATTTAGTCCCTACAGAAGTAGTACATACAGGGCTGCCCAGGGAGGGGGTGGAGTCACCATCATTGGAGGTGTTTAGGAGGAGGCTTGATAGGGTGCTTGGTTGCCTGGTTTAGTTGATTAGGTGGGTTGGATAATAGGTTGGACACGATGATCTTGAAGGTCTCTTCCAACCTGGTCTATTCTATTCTATTCTATTCTATTCTATTCTATTCTATTCTATTCTATTCTATTAGCAGGAATTACTTTACTTGAGGAATAATAGCAACAACATTTCTGAACCTACTTTTGAGTATCTCCTCATGGGCAGTTCTTGTGATTCTATGTGTGACTGCAAATTCAATGCTACCACTGCTTTGAAAAGATGGCCAAGGATCCCCAAACCTGCTCCCAAATATCATGAAAACACAATGGAATGTAAGAGACCCAATTCTGAAGTTTTTTCAAGTCCTTATAAACAGCAATTTTATAAAGGGCAAGGCAATTTTCATTTGCTGACTTCATTAATTTTTTTTTTGGGGTGTGTGTTCTTTCACTGTTTCTTTTGTGTGTGTCTAAGCTACATATTAATGTAATTGTCAGAGGATAAGCTTCTTTCTTCACCAAAATAATTAATGTCAGGATTTGAGCTTTTCATGTAGTGCAGCTGCACAGTGTGGACTGCCATGCAGTGACTCTGTCTTTTTCCCTATCTCATTGCTCAGCATAAAAGTCAAAAGCACCCAGATGAGCCATGAAATGAAATAAATTCACAAGTGTCAGTGGAATTCCTTCCAAATGATGTCTGAGTAACTGTCATCACCATCCTGCTATGGGGAGTTGAAAGGAATTTATAACAACCCTCAGATTACTTGGTCTAGGAAAAAGTACTGACTAGGGGATAGATGAAATATGTGGGGAAAATGCATAATTAATTAATTGATTAATTAGTTAGCATTTGCAGTCATTTTAAGATTGTTCCACAAACTATTTTTCTATGGAAATGAGAAGTGTTTCTGGTTTATGAGTGGTTTGGGGGCGGTTTTGCTTTTGCACAGAAGGACAACATGTAACCATTGTTAGAGCTTCAAAAGCTGAAGCTGGACCTTGTATGCATGCTCTTAATTCACAGAAAAATTAAGTTGACATAACTTTAAACCTTGTAACTTCACCTTACACTAAACCACATGAGCTTGTGTTCACTCTGGTTTAATAGCATATACAGGAACAAGTATTGTCAGGCACTGGGATAGGTGACACAGCAAGGTGGTGGATTCACCATCCATGAACTCAATTATGTGTCTACATTTGGAATCCAAGGTGCTATCATGATCAGCTAATCAATACAACTAATGAGGTCTAAGGAATTATTCACTAAGTGAACACTAATATCTTGTCAGCTGAATGCACTCTAGTGACTGTATTGTCAAAACACACAGTGAAATCCCTCAAAAATAAGCATGTGGTAGGAGTTGATGTTGCCCAGCCATCAACTGAATTTGAGGTGGGTGTGGGTCTTTTCTCCCTAGTAAAAACTGGTAAGAGTGTTGAGGATGCCCCTGCTTACTGCAGAGGCTGTTGGACAAGATGACCCTTGGAGCTCCCTTTCAACACAGACCATTCTAAGATTCTATGAAATGGCCTCAGGTTACACCAGGCAAAGTTTAGGCTGGACAGCAGAAGAAAATTCTTGACTGAAGGGATTCTCAAACACTGGAACAGGCTCCCCAGGGAGGTGGTTGAATCCCTATCCCTGGAGATATTTAAAAGATGCAGAGATGTGGTACTTAGGGACATGGTTTAGCATCAGACTTGGTAAAGAATGGTTGCACTCAATGATCTTAAAGATCTTTTCCAACCAAAACACTCCTATGATTCTGTGTTTCTATGATTTTCCACTACAGGAAAAGCAGAAAAGCTTTTCAGTTACCAAAGGACCTCTTTGTCTCACTGAGTGAATCTGAATTCTCCCTTTTGATGAAAACCAGAGGGATAAGACAAGTAAGAACAAACTAACAAGAAAGAGGTAATGATCAATAATTTATTCACCCTTTTTTTTCATCTGCTCCTCTCACAGAAGCATATCCCCTCATACAGATCAGTTTAGCAGTATTTTACATGACTCTATCTGCTTTTCTCAAGATCTTGTTTATGGGCAAGGGAAAACAAACCTCATCTATCAAGCCAAGAAATCATCGTTAATGCAATTCGATCTTAACTGTCTAATCCAATAGTCATTATCTGTTCACAATCTAATTGTGAAAGAATACACTTCCATGCAAAAGCTGATTATTAGTAAAAACATAGATAAATTTTCCAAAAAATAATAATATTTGTTCCTATCTCTTTTTTTTTCCTGTTATAATGCACAGCCTTGCATAGCTTTCTGGATTTCTGAGGCCAGTGGCCTCAGCCCGGTGATGTAAGAAGAGTTGGATGGCAAAACTTTAGCATTTCTAGTCCCTCCAAGAATCCATCTAGCTTCTAGTCACCCCAGTTTACAGTTCTTTTCCCTTTTAACCTCAACTCCCTATCCTAAAGTGCCAGATTTTGGGAAAGAAGAATTCGATTTGCTCCTAAAATAGCTTGGAAGCAAGCTATGGGATATGACCCTAGAAAGAAGGATTTAGGAGAATGCAAATGCCACTCCTGACTTCAAAAAGGGTAAGAAGGAAGAACCAGGCAGCTGCAGGCCAGCTAGTGTCACATTAATTCCTGGGAAGATGATGGAGATAATCCTCCTGAAAAGCACATCCAAACAACTCCAAGTGGATGCATCTGTGGTGGGTTGAAGGGCCGATCCTCCCTTGCCTCCCACCAGGGCAGAAAAAAATGAGACTCAGACAAATGGATTGCAGAAGTGATGGAAAGTTTAAATGGAAAAGCAGTGAATGTTTTACAGAGAACCACAAGCACAGTGACAAAAGGAGATCCCAAAGCATACCCAGAAGCATCCCAACACTCCCCTCTCCCCACCTGTGGGTACACCCAAAACCCCCAGGGCTCTTTCTTCCTCCCCCTCCACTGCCAGGCTAATCTCAGCTGGCCAGATCTGAGACTGCCTTTCCTCCTTCTCCTCCAGGCCTGGCCTGGCCAGTCCCCAAGAGGCCTCGAGATGACTCCCCCTCCATTACCAGATAGGGACCATCTCCATAGGAGCAGTGAGGGGAAGAAAGAGGAAGTGCAGGACTTTGCAGGTGCTTTTTGTAGGGAGCAGGACATTATGGGATGAAGTATGCAGCTTCCTGTGTCCACCCACTGGGCTGGACCCTCAGGACACCAGAGACGTGTCTTATGTGGCAGCAGCAGGGGGCACCCAGCCTGAACCACCACAGCATCCAACACAACTGATCAGAAATAGTTTTTTTTATACCCTGAAGTTTGGGGGAGTTAATGGCTCTTTCCTTTCTCCACCAAGGAGAAATCTGTTAAGAATCTTAAGATTCTTAAGAAATGCAGATATTTTTTTCTTATAAAAATAAAGAAAAAGCCCTTAAGATTCTTAGGAAATATAAACCAACCTCACTCTACTATCAATGGCAGCTTATTGATTAGATTTTTGGCATGAGATGTGAAAAAGTGCATATTTAAATGCTTTTTTTTTCCCCCAGCTTTTGTGTATATATAAATATATAGACTCTAGTTCCAATACATTTTTATGGGTTGTTCTTTACCTCTTTGAAGCTATCTTAATTAAAGTTTAAGTCAAATCCTCCTGGGAAGTCTCCATTTCAATTTTTATTCAGCATTGTTTCCTGGTCAAAACATTTTTCTTGAGAGGAAAAGCAACCAATAAATTATCCACAAATAAGATTGAAAACCTATTGCTTTAATTTTTAGCCTATTCAGACTTTTCATGCAGAGTTTTCATACAGCCTTGTGCCTATCAAACTAGAATAAATCCTGGAATCTCAAGAATATGAGCACCTCTTTGGTGATTTTATTTATTGCAAAGCTGTGAGTTGATTTATTGATGTTCCTCTCTTTTTGAAGTGGGAAGTGATGTGTAAATGAAGATTCATATTACATGGAACTCATGAAACAACTGTCAGACAATAGGCATTATGTGTTATGGACACATTGGGTTGACTTCAGGGGAAGAAGCTGCAAAGAAGAGAAGGTTAAATCACTTTGTAGAAGGACCACTAATTTGTAACCATATGTAGGTGACATTTCAGGTACTTCACATGTTTTTTACAGAGTAAATCACTGATGTGACAGATGATTGGGTGTTGAATTTAGAATCACAGAGAACCGGTCCGTTCCAAACATGGAGTTCATAGAAAGTTCTGGGTTGGATGGCACCTTAAATATCATCTAGTTATAACCACACTGCTAGGGGCAGGGGCACTTTCCACTAGACCAGCTTGCTCAAGGCCAACTAGGCTTTGAGCACTACCATGCTTGGAGCCTCCACAGCTTCTCTAGGCAACCTGTACTTCTCCCTCACCACCCTCAAGGGGAGGAATTGCTTCATTATGCCTCATCTAAATCCATCTTCTTCCAATTTGAAGCCATTACCCCTCATCCTGTCACTCCTTACCTTTGTCAAAAGTCCCTCTCCAGCTTTCTTTGCTTTTTCTTTTTTTCTCCCTTTCTTCCTTTTTCTTTACTTTCTCTTCTCTTCTCCTCTTCTCTTCTCTTCTCTTCTCTTCTCTTCTCTTCTCTTCTCTTCTCTTCTCTTCTCTTCTCTTCTCTTCTCTTCTCCTCTTCTCTTCTCTTCTCTTCTCTTCTCTTCTCTTTCTCTTCTCTTCTCTCTCTTCTCTTCTCTTCTCTTCTCTTCTCTTCTCTCTCTTTCTCTTCTCTCTCTTCCCTTCCCTTCCCTTCCCTTCCTTTCTTCCCTTCCCTTCCCTTCCCTTCCCTTCCCTTCCCTTCCCTTCCCTTCCCTTCCCTTCCCTTCCCTTCCCTTCCCTTCCCTTCCCTTGGTCATGATCATCCAGTTGTCCACCAAGACTCCCAGGTGTTTTTCCAGGGAGCCACTTTCCAGCAGGTCAGTCCCTCACCTGCACTGGTGCAGGGGGTTATTCCTCCCCAGATGCAGGACTCTACATTTGCCCTTGCTGAATTTCATGACATTCACTCCTGTCCAACTCTCCAGCCTGGCCAGGTCACTCTGGGTGGCAGAACAGCCTGGTAGGGTATCAGCCAAGTTGTTATGCTCTATACTAAGGTAAGAATATTTCCCTTTTCTTTAGAGGATCCTCTCTTGTACAAGAAGAATCATTTGAATAGCTTCTCTCTTTGAAAGCCGAGTGGCTTCCTTCACATGCAGCACAGAACCTTTTGAGCTTCTTGCCTTCTGAAAGCATTTTACACTTGGGATGTTTTATTCAGTAGAACTCACTTTGCAGAAAGAGAAATAGCATGCAAACAATTATGTATCTAAGAGTGTATCATGGTTTTATCTTTGTGAGGCAATGTGTACTCCCACTGACTTTTTGGTTTGATTCACAGCATATCCAGGATGCCTTCATTTTACTGCATGTCATTGTGCAGTGCTTTGAGATCTTTGTTGAAATGAAAAATGTTGCTTGCAATAAATACAGATTCCAACTTATCCAACATCATATGTTATTTATCTTAAGCAGACTCAGCTTGCTCAGTAGCAGAAGCAAATATTTATGATGGGTTAAATCTGGATTTTTTTTTTTGCATGCAGCCAATCCAAGAGCCATCCATATCTTCTTGGGTCACATCACTTTATGATGATAGATGTGATGAATGCATTGTTGATATGATTTTTGTCATCATTTGAGTATTTTCAAGGTGCAAAAGAAATCAGTGGGGGGGGAGTGGAGTGGAAATGGGTCTGCCATGTGTCAATAGAAAATATAAGCAAAAATTATACCTATATAAAATAAAAATTAATGTGTACATATAGATATATGATATTCACATGCTTTGCAACTAATGCTCTATGATTACTATACATTTATTTATTATATCACTATATTACTAAATATCTTAAATATATTATTAAATGTTTCCCAAACTACTCACGCAGATGTAAATGTGTGAGATTTATTACCCTCGTGTAGAGAATGAGGAGTGCTTTAGGGAACTGGGATTGTCTGGCCTGGAGAAGAGGAGGATGAGGAGAGACCTCACTGCTCTCTGCAACTCCCTCAAAAGAGGGTGGAGCATGGTAGAGGTTGGTCTCCTCTCCTTAATATTAGGTGATAGAACAAAAGGAAATGGCCTAAATTTTCACCGGGGTAGGTATATTTAGATTGTATATTAGGAAAACTTACTTAGCTGAAAGACTTGTCAGGCATTGGAATAGGCTGCCCAGGGAGGCAGTTGAATCCCCAACACTGGTGGTGTTTGAAACCACAAAGATGTGTTGCTGAGGGACGTGGTTTAGCACCAGCCTTGGTAGAGTTAGATAATGTTTGGACTTGATGATCCCAAAGGTCTTTTCCAACCTAAAAGCAATTCTAGAATTCTGTGTGGTTGCCTTTAGGGAACAGGCCACTTTATTCTGGAATGTTGGCTTTCCAAGAGAAAAGAAGGTTTGTTGAGCATGACTTCCATCGCAACTCAACAGAGTTCTTCCCATGATAACACTGCCAATACGTGTCATGATTTCCTCCACTTTTAGTCTAATGAGCAGGATACAATTTGCACATTTGAATGACTATATTGTGTTTTGTTAGTGATATCACAGTTGATTTTAAGTCCTATTTGATAGCTGTGTCATAACATCAAATGCAATTCATACAGCCTTAAAAATTGTTGCCAAAAGGAATTCCACCAGCAACCCAAACCCACCATTCCCACTAAACCATGTCCTGAAGTGCTGTCTCTACAATTTCTGACCACCTCCAGGGGTGGTGACTCCACACACCCCCTTAGCAGCCTGTTCCAATTCTGCAACCTAAAATTGCCTTTTCCACATGAAAAATCTTTAATTCTGTTCACTTTTCTGAGCTGCAGAATAGAGAAGGGCAACATGGCTGGTGAGAGTCCTCAAGCACAAGCCCTGTGAGGGGAGGCTAAGGGAGCTGGGATTGTTTAGCCTGGAGAAGAGGAGGCTCAGGGGAGACCTTATTGCTCTCTACAACTACCTGAAGGGAGGTTGTTGCCAGGTGGGGGTTGGTCTCTTCTCCCAGGCAACCAGCAACAGAAAGAGGACACAGTCTCAAGCTGCACCAGGGGAACTTTAGGCTGGAGGTGAGGAGAAAGTTCTTCACAGAGAGAGTTGCTGGCCATTGGAACATGCTGCCCAGGATGGTCATGAAGTCACCGTGCCTGGAGGTGTTCAAGAGGGGATTGGACATGGCACTTGGTGCCATGGTTTAGTAGTCATGAGGTGTTGGGTGACAGGTTGGACTTGATGATCTTTGAGGTCTTTTCCAACCTTATTGATTCTATGATACTCTAATTCTATGATGAGGTAGAACTGGGAGAAACATCCAGAAAAAAAACCAAGGCTATGTAAGAAAAAAGTTAGGAGCTTTTTCTTTATTCCTTTTTTTAATTATTATTTTTTAAAGTGGTGTTCTTAATATACCACCATCAATAGTGGTCTCTGTAGTCTCTCATTCCCAGCAGTGAAAATACCACCTTAGTCGATGACATTTTATGCCCACTCAGTTGGAATGGGCTGACACCTTTAAACAGAGCATCTGCCTCTCTGAGTGAGGTCAACAGTCAGAATTGTGTTCCTATCTTGAACATGTTTTTTCCCCAATTAATAAAACATAAATCTGATGTGCATTTGGACTATTTATTATTATTATTATTATTATTATTATTAATCAACAAGTGAAAGTTGTGCTTTCAGAGTATCAATCAGCTTCAAGGAATTTAGATGACTCACTACATGGTGCCTACATTTATGCCAGAGAGAAAAATAAAACAAACCAAAAAAACAACTTACAAGCTCTTTCTCCTCTGCCAGATCTTTGAAGTGTGTGATGAGCAGTGACACCTCATCTTGTCTTGGATCCTACATACACACACAATCCTGAAACACTGATTTTTGCAACACTCAGGAATACTCAGACGCTTGCAGAGAGCTTCTGAGTTTCCAAATTTCCAAAGGCTGTATTTCTGTGAAACATTACTGTCCTCACATTGGTGCCAAAATACCCCAGGAGAAACAGAATTGTAGAAACATATAATGGTTTGGCTTGGGAGGGGCCTTAAAGATCATCTAGTTCCAACCCCCCTGCTGTGGGCATGGACACATTCCACTAGCCCAGGCTGCTCAGGACCTCATTCAGCCTGGCCTTGGGACTCCACAACCTCCCCTGGGCAGCTTGTTCCAGTGAGTTACCACCTTCACTGCAAAGAATTTCTTTTTAATATCCAGCCTTATGTTCCCTCTTCCAGCTCAAAGCCATTGCCCCTCATCATCAGCACCAGAACAAGAGGACACAGCCTCAAGCACCACCAGGGGAGGTTTAGGCTGGATGTTAGGAAGAATTTCACAGAGAGAATTGTTAGCCATTGGAATGGGCTGCCCAGGGAGGTGGTGGAGTCACCATCCTAGGAGGTGTTCAAGAGGGGATTGGATGTGGCACTTGGTGCCATGGTCTAGCAGTCATGAGGTGTTGGGTGACAGGTTGGACTTGATGATCTTTGAGGTCTTTTCCAACCTTATTGATTCTATGATTCTATGATTCTATATCACTACAAGTCTTTGGCAAAATCTCTCCCAAGCTTTTTCTAGGCCCCCTTCACGTACTGGAAGGCCACTAGAATGTTTCACTGGAGCCTTCTCTTCTTCTTCCCCCTGAAAGCTCACTCTGTTGTCATGTTTTCATTGTGGTGTGAAGTTGTTCTGTTCAAACATCCAATCAATCGACAAGTAATTAAGCAGCAAAAAGGATACTGTTAGTGGAAACTGGTTATTTGGGGGGTTGTTGGCTTTGTTGTTGGTTTGGGTTTTTCTAAGTAAGAAATTTTACCTTATTTCTGGAACTCAGTGGGAATAAAATTTCTCCTGCAGCTTTTACAGTGTCCTACTTTATCTGACTGCTGAGGCAGAATAGTGTAAGCTGTCGAAGACAAGAAGTAAGTAGTCACACACACAATGAAGTGGCTCCGGGAGTCCACTTTATCATCATTAAAGCCAATCCCACTGCCACTGAAGTCAAAGGGGTTTTTCCCCTCACAGTGAATGATGAGTTAGGACTCACTGATAATGAAACTGTGAGGCTCAAGAAAAAGGCAAGAGAGAAAAGCTTCCCATCTCTGCCTTTCTGAAGGAAAAGAATAATGCAATAATTCAGCAAAATTTGGTTTTGATGGTGTCAAGCTACTGGTCATCTATTGTGGGTGTGAGTGTTTCCAAAGGTGTGAGTGTTTTCAAAGGCTGCATTAAATGAATGCATTCTGGTATTTCTGAACTATCTCAATGTGGAAATTTTCTGTAAGTCTTTGGTTCAGGTTTTAAGATGTCTCCAGCTGCCTGGAGTCTAAACTACATTGATACTAGGTCCTTTTTAACTCAACTCATTCTGTGATTCTGTAGATTTTAATTCTTGTCAGAAAGTTAGCTACTTAGGAGCAGCAGAGTCCTTCATGTTATTGACTTAGGAAATAGAAAGGAATCACAGAATGGTTGGACTTGGACAGGACCTTCAAAATCATCTACCTTCAGGCCCCTGTCATCTGCAGACACTTGCTCAAGGCCCCACCCAGCCTAGCTTTCAACACTTCCACAGTTGCAGCCTCCAGCTTCAAGCTGGAAAAGAGTAGATATAGGCATGATACTAGGAAAAAAGTCTTTATAGTGAGGGTGATGTGACACTGGACCAGGATACCCAGGGAGGTGGTGGAATCACTGCTCCTGGAGGTGTTCAAGAAACCTGTGGTCGTGGCACTTTGGGACATGGATTAGTGGGCATGGTGGCATTGCATTGGTGGTTGAGCTCAATGATTTAGTAAGTCTTTCCCAACCAAAAGAATTCTGTGATTCTATGACTCTAGGATTCTGTGATTGCTGTGATTTTATATTTAATATACTATGTACATGAAAAGCACAGGCATAGATAACAGCAAGATACACAGTAATAAACAAAATGTATTATGATATACACTTAGTCCTGAATCCCTTCTATGAGGTTACAGCGTTCTCTATGCTTGTACTCATCAAAATTAGCAAGGCTTTACCACCACTCAAATCTAATTTGAATTGTTATTTGCAGCCCTAATTGCCAAACCCTCTGCACCAAACTAGTGATGGAATTCTACTTTCATTATCCCTCTGTTACTGCTGATAGTAAATTAAACACTCAACAGCGAATGATTTTCCTCTATTAAGACAAAACAGTGACATACTGATTAAATTTAAACTGTCAGATCTTATTTCATTTATCACTACTGCTCTCACAGCAGAGTACAACTAGTCATTTTCTTTTCAGGTACCTTCAGCTGAACTTTTGTCATCACTGAAAGATGGCAGTAGCTGAACTGATCTTTGAAAAATGTGATACTCATTTTGCAACAGCTTAGAGAATGTTATGACACTCAGGCTTTTGGATTACCAAACGTGACCTGAATGGTTTCAACAGTGAGGGTGAGGTTGCTGAATCCAGAGGAGAGTGTCTTCTCCAGCAGGCTTTGGACAAACATTACCTACTGGAAAGCAGCTCAATGGAGAAGGACTTTGGAGTCTTGGTGAACAATAAGTTATCCATGGGACAGCAATGTGCCCTTGTGGCCAAGAAGGCCAATGGCATCCTGTGGTGCATTAAGAGTGTGGCCAGGAAGTCTCTCCTCTGCCCTGGTGAAACCACATCTGGAGTACTGTGTCCTGGGCTCCACAGATCAAAGGGAACAGAGATTACTAGAAAGAGTCCAATGGAGGCTACAAGGATGATTCAGGGACTGGAACATCAGTCTGAATAGAAAAGACTGAGACCTGAAGCTCTTTGGTCTGGAGAAGAGAAGGTTGGGAGGGGTGAGGCAGATCTTATTGATGTTTATAAATATCTGAGGGGTGGGTGTCGAGAAGAAGGGTCCAGTCTGTTTTCACTGGAGTCCTGTGATAGGACAAGGGCCAGTGGATGCAAACTGGAACACAGGAAGTTCCACTACAACACGAGGAGAAACTTCTTTACTGCAGGGGTGCTGGAGCCCTGGATCAGGCTACCCAGGGAGGTTGTGGAGTCCCCTTCTCTGGAGACTTTCGCAACCCATCTGGATGCATTCTTGTGTGACTTGTTGAAGGTGATCCTATTTTGACAGGGGGGTGCCTTCCAAGTCCTACCATTCTGTGATGGACTGCCCAGGGAGTTGGTGGAGTCACCATCACTGAAGGTGTTTAAGAGACTGGATGGGGCACTTGGTGCCATGGTTTAGTTGATTAGATAGTGTTGGACGATAGGTTGGACTCAATCTCAAAGGTCTTTTCCAACCTGGTTAATTCTATTCTACTCTATTCTGTGGTTATTAATATGAACAAACTTTATAATGAAGTCCAAAGAGAAGATTAAGAGCATGGTAAATAACAGGAGGTCCGTGCCAGTTTATTAATTTGTGCTGATTTCTTTTCTTTATTTTTTGCCCTGTAATCTGCTTCTAATTATTTGCATTCAGTTGATTGACTGATTAAAATTTACACAACTTAGCTATAAATAATTAATGAAACAAGTTGTGAACCTGCAGAGAAAAAAAAAAAAAAAGATTTTCAGTGCAGCAGTTTCATAGATTTTTTAAGGCCTCAGATAATTTTAGCCTATCAAGTCTAGACATTTAAAAATAGATTTCTGAAGGTAGTAAACTGTCTATTTTTTAGTTAATGCTTTTTAAAGTTCATTTGATTTTGTGTAATGGTAGCCAAATATTTCTCAAAGAGAAAATGCCATTTTTAGCTGATATCAACAGGTACTGTATAAGCACATTCTATCTCATGACAGCCTTTTAAGAATGCATTTAATAATGCATTCATCATGCAGGAAGTAGACTGTAGAAACTCTCATTTCATAATAAGAAACCTTTTTATCCATAACCAATGAAATTATTTATTTCCTTCATTTTACAATTTGTGTTGTGTCACAATGAGCTAGACTTGGGGCAGAGTGGCAAGAAAGTTGCCTAGCAGAAAAGGACCTGGGGGTGCTGGTTGACAGACGGCTGAACATGAGCCAGCATTGTGCAGAGGTGTCCAGGCAGACCAAGAGTATTCTGGCCTGGCTCAATGGTAGTGTGGTCAGAAGGACCAAGGAAGGGATTGTGCTCCTCTACTGGGCACTCATGAGGCCACACCTTGAGTACTGGGTTCACTTTTGGGGCCCTCACTCCAAGAAGGACATTGAGTTGCTGCAGTGTGTCCACATAAGGGCAACAAACCTGGTGAAGGGGCTGCAAAATAGGTCTGGTGAGGAGTGGCTGAGGGAACTGGGGTGGTTTAGTCTGGAGAAAATGATGCTGAGGAGAGACCTTCTGACTCTCTATGGCTACATGAAAGGAGGTTGGAGTGAGGTATGGGTCAGTCACTTCTCTTAGTAACAAGTGATAGGACTAGAGGAAATGGCATCAGGATGCAACAGGGAAGGTTTAGTTTGGATGTCAGAAGAAACTTTTTGAGTAAAAGAGCTCTTGGAAACTATAACAGGCTTCTCATAGAATCATAGAATCCATAATGTTGGAAAAGACCTCAAAGATCAAGTCCAACCTGTCACCCAACACTTCATGACTACTAAACCATGGCTTCAAGTGCCATGTCCAATCCCTTTTTGAACACCTCTGGGGACAGAGACTCCACCAGCTCCCTGCTTCCTCATGGAAGCAACTGAATCACAGTCCCTGGAGGTACCAGTGTTTCACAGGCACACAGACATGGTTTAGCACCAGACTTGGCAAAGTTAGGTAACAGTTTGACTATGACCTAAAAAGATTTTTCCAACCAAAAGGATTTTATGTTTCTGCTAGAAGTAGAAGACTTTCAACTTCACCCACTTAAATGGTACTTTTTTCAATTAAAAATGCTGTCATTTTCAATTAAATTTATTCCAACATGAAGGCAGGAGAGGAACTTTTAGTGTCTAGCAAAAGGACAGGGGCAAGAGTTTTAAGCTGAGGAGAGTATGCTTAGACTAGATTTTAGGAAAAAGTTCTTCAGAGGGTGGTGAGAGTCTGAGAGAGTGATTGACTGGAATCAGCTGCTGGAGTCATTCATTGGAGTGAAGAAGAGTTGCTTGGTGCCTTGTACTGTAGTACTGTGTACTACTGTATTGTACTGTATGGTACTGGTGAGTTGACCTTGAAGGTCTCTTCCAACCTGCCTGGATGCCCCTCCCTGGATGTGCCTTGAGCAACCTGGTCCAGTGGAAGGCATCCCTGCCCATAGTGAAGTGGTTTGAACTAGATGATCTTGAAGGTCAATTCCAACCCAATTACAGTATAACTTCGGGGTCTTTTCCAACCAAAACAATTCTATGATTCTAATGAACCATGTGAGTCATCATGTAATTCTGTCAGAAGTGAGCATTGTATATCCAGTGCCTATACTGCAAAGTTCAATCAGATGAAAAACATAATTATATTTACAGCACAGGTTATATAGATATAATTGTACTTACCAGTCAGATTGTGATGCATTTGCTGCTCTGGGTCTGCTTGATCAGGGTTTTATTGGTGACAATAGTGTCAAATGACATTAACGCCACCAAAGAAAATAGTTTCTCAAGGGACATCGCTTGGTGTGATAGGAGTTAAAAACTTTATTGCTGGAAATAGGAATAAGAAAGAGGGTTGAGTTTGTTCTTTGAAGTCACTCATACACATCCACAAGGCAAAAATTACATAAAATATCTATGTGTTGATACCATAGTGCAGTGTGCATTGTCATATGGAAGCAGAGAGGCATTTGTACCTGCAGATGGGATTAGTACATGCCTGTTGGGGTGCCAGATGTCCTGGATTACCAAACCACCCTCACACACACGTTACAGAAATAGCAAGGGTTAGAGGAGGTCTTCATCCCTTCTACTAAGGGATGTTTGAAATCACAGCTTGGAAATCCTTTTAAATTAGTGGCTCTTGTAGGTCACTGAGAAGCAGTGATGGCTTTTGCAATCTATTTTTATCTTCTATGTAACTACCAAAAATGTTTGTGTTTTTTTTTTTCTCTGTCACATCAGGCTGATAAACACTTTCCATGTTCTTTTCCAGCCTAAACAATTCTGATTCTATGATTCTACCCTAAACCACTTCTGCAGAAGACACAATATGATGGTTCATTATGATTTCCAGTGTGTTTTGTTTTGCTTTCGGTTAGGGCAGGTGATTGTTCATTAAATGGCACCGTTTGCATCCTCCATGCTTGAGACTTTTTGAGATATTCTATTCTATTCTATTCTATTCTATTCTATTCTATTCTATTCTATTCTATTCTATTCTATTCTATTTCACTATTTTCAGAAGAAAATATAAAGTTAAGCCTCATTAATTGATTTAACTAAGTTAACTAATTTTGCAGGACAGGGATCAAGTGCTGACCCACGTAAAAAATAAAAAAGACCAAAAAAAGGTCTATTTCAAGGATTTTTGGTTGTTTAAAAGGGTTGCAGTTAGGGATCTTTCTATTTATGATTTGTCACTTGCTTTTCAACCTCTCTGGTGCAATCTGTCTTCAAAGGATGAGAATTTCTCTACTACTTTGTCACATCAAGACTGGCCACTCTTTCATACATAATCCCAGAACCATTTTCTATGGCAGTTCAAAGCCTTCAGTCCTGGGTGAATGTTTAATAAAAAACAAATTTAAAGACAAATGGATGACAATGATGCAGTAGTGACAGGTTATGAGTTGGTGAGAGGCAAATTATGACTCGATAAGAGGATGAAATTTCTGAGAAAAGTAAAAGAGGAAAATAAAAAGCAAGTACAAAACTTTTAGAAGGGCTCAGAGAAAAAACAATAAAAGCAGAAGAGGGGAAAAGAAAGGGGAAAAAAAGAGGAATTAAAAAAAATAAAGAGAAAAGAGGGGGGTAAGAAGAAAAGGAGAAAAAATGAAGAAAAAAGACAAAGAGAAAAGGGGAGAAGGAGAAAAAAAATACAAAGGAAGAAAAAATAGTTAAACAATAGAGAAGGGAATGTATGAATAAAAACTCATGAAACCCAATTAGACAAATAATATTTGTTTACCTTTTCAAGCACTGAAGTGGGACATGGGAGAGATGAGTTCAGCTGAACCCATTTGTAATTTTTGTTTGTTTGTTTGTTTATTCACAGCTTAATTACTGACTGTCAAATGGAAAGAAAACTATATCAGTATCTTGGTTTGGGTAATAATTCTTCTTCTATTTATATCTGCCACATACCTATTTTAGCTCTCAAATAAGGTGTGATTTTCAGCTGTTTTAAAAGCTGATTGATTAGCTTGATGAGCACCATCCAAATAACTTTATGTTTTGGAGTTACACTAAAATCTGGGTTGCCATACTTTAAAAACATGTATTTATATGTGTGGGTATGTACACGTATGCATATAGAGTAGAACAGAATGAACAGAACAGGATAGAATAGAATAGAATAGAATAGAATAGAATAGAATAGAATGGAATGGAATAGAATAGAATAGAATAGAATAGAATAGAATAGAATAGAATAGAATAGAATAGAATAGAATAGAATAGAATAGAATTAACCAGGTTAAAAGAGATCTTTGAGATCATCAAATCCAACCTATCATCCAGCACCATCTAATCAACTAAACCATGGCACCAAGGGCCTAATACAGTCTCTTCCTAAACACCTCCAGTGATGGTGACTCCACCTCCCTGGGCAGCCCGTTCCAATGGCCAATCACTCTTTCTATGAAGAACTTCTTCCTAACATCCAGCCTAAACCTCCCCTGGCACAGCTTGAGACTGTGTCCTCCTGTTCTGTTGCTGGTTGCCTGGGAGAAGACACCAACCCCCACCATGCTACAACCTCCCTTATATAGAGACACATGCACAAGCACATGTTTGTATATATGTGAGAAACTCTAGATTTCAGGTTTGGTGAGTGTAATATCTCAATTATTGATGTAGGAATTTTCTAGACAGTAAAAAAAATGGGCAAAATCAGCCAATTGCATTTTTTTTAACAGATTATATTAATCTGCATTCAGGCACCTACATGGATATACACTTTCAGCATACATTGTAAACTTGAGAATTCAATTTTTGAATCAATGTGTCCACGTAACATAATCTCCCTGTGGGTATTCACCAAGGCCAAGTGCTGGGTCACAATACTTGGATCACAACCACCCCATGAAATGCTCCAGGCTTAAGGCAGAGTGGCTGGAAACTACCCAGCAGAGAAGGCTGTTGATGAACAGCTCATGAGAACATGATACAGTGTGTGTCCAAGCGGCCAAAAAGGCCACCAGCATCCTGTTCTCTATCAGGAAGTGTGGTCAACAGGATCAGGGATGTGCTCGTCCCTTTGGGCTTAACACTGCTGCTCACACCTGGAATCCTGGGTTTGATTTTGGGGCCCACACTCTATGAAGGACATTGAGGTGACGGAACAGATACAGAGAAGGGCAATGAGCTGATGAAGGAACTGAAGAACTGGTCTGGTGAGGAGCACCTGAAGGAACTGGGGTTGTGTAATCTGGAAAAGAGAAGGCTGAGGAGGGGCTGCCTAGCTCCCTACAACTCCTTGAAAGTTGATGCTCAGGAAACATGTGGACATGGCATTGTGGGACATAGTTTAATGACCATGGTCATGTTAGGTTGTCAGCTGGACCTTATGATCTTAGAGGTCTTTTGCATCTGAAATAATTCTATGGTTCTATGTATGCTAAAATATCAGAGTTTTTTTCCTGACTAAATATGTAACAGAATTATCCAGCAACCTAAAAATCAGGCATCACAAAAGGAAGCATTTTAGCATTTCTGAGATAGATAAAAGAGGTGATTTGTTGCATTTTCTTATTCATTATTAGCCTTTGATAGTAATTTATTTAGGAAGTGTGCTGAAACTACAAAGTGAAAAAGTTATACCAAAACCTTCACTCAAGAAAATGACTGAGAGATAAGACATAAAATATTTACTATGTTCATGCTTCTGCCAAGTTTTATTATTGCTTAATTTGAACTACTAGACTCAATAGCAGTTATATAATAAATAATTTGAATATCTATGATGCCACTGTTGTAAAATGGGGATGATTTAACTGTAAGACAGGAAAATAAAATGTCTGGTTGTTTTTTTGTAAGCCTCTTGCTTCCTATTGGTTTCAAAACTGTTTTATTAAACGTTTTTTGGTGGAAACAAAAATGTATTTTTCTCAAATATTTTAGTGCAGAAGTTCAGTTCTTATCATAAAATTAGAGAATGGGTTGGAAGGGACCCTAAAGATCCTCTAGTTCCAACTCCCTCTGTGATAGTCAGAGACCAGCTTGCTGAAGGTCCCACCAACCTGGCTCTCAACACTTCCAGGCTTGGAGCCATTACAACTTCATTGGGCAGCCTGTTCCTGTGCCTCACCATTCTCATGACCAAGAATTTCTTCCTCATGTCTTATCTCAATCCAACTCACAGTTTGAAGCTGTTACCACTCCTTATGTCACTCCATGCCTTTGTCAAAAGTCCTTCTCCAGCTCTCCTGGAGTCCCCTTTAAATTCTGGAAGGCTGCTAGAAGGTCTCCGTGTAGCCTCTTCTTCTCCAGGCTGAACAACCCCAGGTTGAACAGTCCTACTTTCTTCCCAGAGAAGTTTTCATATCACAAAATTTTTGGTCCTTGATGTCCTAAAGAAAAAAGGTACATTTGCAAGAGTTTGATTACTTTTAGAAAGCTAAATGGTTGTTTAAAGCAAATCACTTTATTTAAGCGATAGAAATGTATCAAAGCAAATGAAGAAAGAGAAGACAAAGATGATCACAGAGGTTATTACATATATTTTTTTTTTGATTCATAGATGTCCATCATGCCTTTCCAAAGATTTTTTGATTGGCAGGCATTTTTTCATTGGCATTTTTCAATAGATACATGACAACCTGGCCACTAAAGACACCTGATTTTATTTTAATGGAAAAGAGCCACATCAAAATCCCCCCTCCCTGAAAGTCAGTGAAGGGATGAAAAATTATTGATGATCCAGTGCCATTGTGAGAAATTCCTTGGGCTTTTAAATGGCAATGATTCATATATATATATATTCATATAACTACCTGAAGGGAGGTTGTAGCCAGGCAGAGGTTGGTCTCTTCTCCCAGGCAGCCAGCACCAGAACAAAAGGACACAGTCTCAGGCTGCGCCAGGGCAGGTTGAGACTGGATCTTAGGAAGAAGTTCTATACAGAGAGAGTGGTTGCCCATTGGAATCGGCTGCCCGTGGAGGTGGTGGAGTCACCTTCATTGGAGGTGTTCAGGAAGAGGCTTGATGGGGTGCTTGGTGCCATGGTTTAGTTGTTTAGGTGGGTTGTATTGTATTGTATTGTATTGTATTGTATTTAGGTGGGTTGGATTGGCTGATGGGTTGGATGCGATGATCTTGAAGGTCTCTTCCAACCTGGTGTATTGTAGTGTATTGTATATGAAAAGAAATTAATGGGTTTGTGTTTTCTCTTTTATATTTCAGTTTTCTCTAGCATCAAAAGTCTGGAAACAAAAGCATCCTAAAACAATTAGGGTAAAAAATGGGAAAAAAAACCAACCACCATACAACTGGGTCAGAAAAGGGGAAAAAAAAGGGGGGAGGGAACAAAGGAAAAATAAAATCAGAGCCAGATAGTACCGGAAATAGAATTGAATTGAATTGAATGAATTGAATTGAATTGAATTGAATTAATTGAATTGGATTGAATTGAATTGAATTGAATTGAATTGAATTGAATTGAATTGAATTGAATTGAATTGAATTGAACTGAATTAACCAGGTTGGAAAAGACCTTTGAGATCATCAAGTCCAACCTATCATCCAACACCATCTAATCAACTAAACCATGGAACCAAGCATCCCATCCAGTCTCCTCCTGAACACCTCCAGTGATGGTGACTCCATCACCTCCCTGGGCATCCCATTCAAATGGCAAATCACTTTTTCTGGGAAGAACTTCTTCCTAACATTCAGCCTAAACCTCCCCTGGTACAGCTTGAGACTGTGTCCTCTTGTTCTGCTGCTGGTTGCCTGGGAGAAGAGAAATATATATGCTATGAAGTTTGGACTTTATCTGTAAATTATATCAATTTTGTTCCACTGTGCCAGTTTTGTGGGAAGCCTGGTCTGGTTGCCTTGAAAACAGGCAGAGAAAACATGTTGCCTTGAAAACAGACAGAGAGTTCCTCTTCAGGGCTTCAGAATAGAACTGGAGGAATCCCGAGTGTCATACTTCTTGGTGTGCCATTCCCTTTACTTCATCATATTTTTCATCTCATCAAGAAAGTAGCAGTCTCACCATCCTTGAAAGTGTTCCAGAAATATGTGGATATGGAATTTTGGGACATGGTTTAATGGCCATGGTGGTCTTAGGTTGACAAATGAGCTTGAGGATCTTAGAGTTTTTTCCAACCTAAACAATTCTATGATTCTATGTATTTTTAAACATACAGACTAAAAGTTTAAGCTAATTTAAGTCTTGAGAGTGTTTTATATGTTCTAAGATCACAGAATCAACCAGGTTGGAATAGACCTCAGAGATAATCAAGTCCAACCTATTATTTAATACCTAACACCTCATGACAACTAAACCATGGCTTCAAGTGCCACGTCCAATCCTTTTTTGCACACCCACAGGGATGGTGACTCTACCACCTCCCTGGTCAGCACATTCCACTGGCCAGTTACTCCTTCTGTGAAGAACTTTCTCCTCACCTCAAGCCTAAACTTCCCTTGGAGGTATATCTGAGGACAAGGGGGAACAGTTTTAAGTTGAGCTAGAGTAGGTTTAGACTAGATCTTGGGAAGAAGTTCTTCAGTACAAGGGTGATGAGACACTTGAAGAGGTTGCCTAGAGTAGCTGACTATGCCCTCTCACTGGAAGCATTCAAGGCCAGGTTGGACTAGGCCTTTAGCAACCAAGTCTAGCTGAGAGGCATTCCTACTCATGGCAGGAAGGTTGGAGTAGATGATCTCTAAAGTGTTTCCAACTTAAGCTATGCTATGATTTCCTATGTTTCATATGTTCTGCTTATCCATCTCCTCCAAGTGTTTACTGGGAGCAGTAGAGGGAAAGAATTCTTCCTGCTTCTTCTCTAGCTATTAACTACCTTCAAATGCCAGATGGATGGATTTCACCTATGCAAGGAAAAAAAAATAGAAAAAAAGCAGTGTCTTAAATTCCCCTTATTTTGACAGATTTGGGATTAAAGAAATACATCATGTCCTTACAGCTTTCCAGTAGATACATCAAAAGAAAAATATATACCTCAGTGATTTTTAACCATTGCAATGTCTGATAAATCTATAAATATATCTTGTATTATATGCTGTATCTAGCACCTTGCTTTCAGATGTGTCAAGATAACCTTATGCATAATCTTTGGGGTTTTTTGTTTAGCTAAATTATTTTAGTGCACACACATTTAACTACTATAAAAATATATTTATAAGTAACTCCTTTATTCAGAGTCACAGATTGGTGGGGTTGGAAGGGACCTCTGGAGATCACCTCTTGCTAAAGCAGAGTGGGTTACCCAGGAACACATCCAGGAGGGTTTTGAAAGCCTCCAGATGAGACTCTACTACATCTCTGGGCCTCCTGTTCCATTGCTCTATCATCCTCAAAGTAAAGAAGTTTCTCCAGAAGTTTAAGTGAGGCTTCCTGTGTTCTAGTTTGTACCCTTTGCCCTTTATCTTACCACTGGCCACCACTGAAAAGAACCCAGCCCTATCCTCTTGCTCCTCTGCATTTTAGCTCTTGATGAGCATTGAGAAGATTCCTTCTCTACTCTTCTCAAGGCTAAACATCCCCAGGTCTCTTAGTCTTTCTTCATCAAAGAGGTGCGTCAGGCCCCTTAGAATCTTTGTGGCCTCCACTGGATGCTCTCTAGTAGTTTGTTGTCTTTCTTGAACTGGGGAGCCCAAAACTGGGCTGAGTACTCTAGATATGGCCTTACAGGGCAGAGTAGAAGGGGAGGAGAACCTCCCTCAACCTGCTAGGCACACTTTTCTTAAGGCACCTCAGGGTGTGACCTTCCCAGTCACAAGAGCACATTGCTGGCACATGGTGAATTTGTTGTCCACCGGCACTCACAGGTCGTTCTCCACCATGCTGATTTCCAGCAGGTCAACCCTTCATCTTTACTGGTGCAAAGGATTATTCTTTTCCAGGTTCAAAACCTTACACTTGTCCTTTCTTGCTTCTGCTTATGTCAATTACAAAAAAAAAAATGTTTTATTTCTCCTTTAGACTGGAGGAGGCTGAGGGGAGACCTCATAGCTCTCTACAACTCTCTGAAAGGAGGCTTGAGTGATGTGGATGTTGGTCTCTTCCCCCTAGTGCCAGGTGACAGAATGAGAGGAAATGGAGCGAAATGGTGCCACAAGAGGTCTAGGTTGGCTATTAGGAAAAAATTATTTCCTGCAAGAATGGTCAGGTCCTGGAACAGGCTGCCCAAAGCAGTGGTGGGTTCACCATCCCTGGAGGTGTTCAAGAAACGTATGAACATGGTACTTTGGGATGTGATCCTAAAAGTCTCTTCCAACCAAAACATTTCTATGATTCTATGATACTACCAATTCATAAAATCATAGAAAGGTTTGGGTCAGAAGGCACTTTAAGTTCATCTATTTCCAACTCCTCTGCCATGGGCAGGGATTCCTCCTACAAGACCAGCTAACTCAAGGCTCCATTCAACTTGGCTTTTAAAACCAAATATCCCTTATGAAAAAATAGGAGTTAAAACCATAACTTATTTAGACTTGCTCACTCACCTGACAACTTTGTAGGCTTGGGAACAAAACAAGGAAGCTCTCATCAAAAAAAGAAGTTCAGGGGCAGGTTTCACTTTACCAGCTGGAGAAGAAATTGGATCTTTCAAAAAAAAAAGAAACTTAACTGTTCTTTTTATGTTTTCTAAACCAAACCAAACCAAAACCCCACACAAAACCAAACCAACCAACCAAAAAACCCACCAAAAAACCCCAGAAAAAAATCCACCAAATCTGAACAAAAGACAAACCAACCAATCAAAAAACCCACAAAGAGAAAAAAAAAATCCACCAAATCCAAAGAAAAACCAAACCAACCAATCAAAAAACCCACAAAGGGAAAATAATCCACCAAATCCAAAGAAAAATCAAACCAACCAACCAAAAACCCCACAAAAGAAAACAGAAAAAATCCACCAAATCTGAACAAACCCCAAACCAACCAACCAAAAAAAACACAAAAAAACCCAGAAAAAAATCCACCAAATCCAAAGAAAAACCAAACCAACCAACCAAAAAAACCCACCAAAAAAACAGAAAAAAAAATCCACCAAATCCAAACCAAAACCAGACCAACCAACCAAACACCCCACAAAAAACCCAGAAAAAAATCTACCAAATCCAAACAAAAGCCAAGCCAACCAACCAAAAAACCCACAAAAAAACCAATCATAAAACCTACAGAGAGGAAAAAATCCACCAAATCCAAACAAACCTCAAACCAACCAACCAATCAGAAAACCCACAAAGAGAATAAAATCCACCAAATCCAAAGAAAAACCAAATCAACCAACCAAAAAATCCACTAAAAACCAGAAA
Source organism: Colaptes auratus (assembly GCA_015227895.2). Classification (NCBI taxonomy): domain Eukaryota; kingdom Metazoa; phylum Chordata; class Aves; order Piciformes; family Picidae; genus Colaptes; species Colaptes auratus. The sequence continues at coordinate 11,663,511 of CM037643.1, forward strand.
AAATCCACTAAATCCAAAGAAAACCCAAACCAACCAACCAACCAAAAAAACCCACAAAGAGAAAAATATCCACTAAATCCAAAGAAAACCCAAACCAACCAACCAACCAAAAAAACCCACAAAGAGAAAAATATCCACCAAATCCAAAGAAAAACCAAACCAACCAACCAAAAATCCCACAAAGAGAAAAAAATTCCACCAAATCCAAACAAAAGCCAAACCAACCAACTATAAACCCACAAAGAGAAAAATATCCACCAGATACAAACCAAACCAACTAACCAAAAAACCCACAAAGGGGAAAAAAACCCACCAAATCCAAACAAAAGCCAAACCAACCAACCAAAAAACCCACAAAGTGAAAAAAAATCCACCAAATCCAAACAAGAACCAAGCCAACCAATCAAAAAAAACCACAAAGAGAAAAAAATCCACCAAATCCAAACCAAAGATCCATTGTGTGCGTTTTACCCATCCTCCAATCTACTAGTACGTTCCAGGGTGAACTCTTTGAAATTACATTGGTGAAAATATTCCTTGCCCTTTAAAGGAGAGAGGGAGGAACGAATTTTCTGGAAAATGCAGAAAGTTAAAGAAAGAAATGCTGAATTGTTGAACACTGAGCAACAAGAGAGATAATTGTGTCTCAATATAGCTAGGGTAAGGAAAAAAAAAAGGTGTAAAAATACATTTCACAAATGGTTTAACCAATTAAAAGCTAATTGAAAAGCAGTGCATATTCTGAAGTGAAGGCATAGTATATGTCCTGTGAAAACTAATACCTGATAATCAGAGATTGAATCTTTCCATAGTAGAATTAGTAGCTAATTTAGCTCCTTACTCAGCTTTTTTTTTTTAAATTGTGTGAATCAAATGTGGAATTACATTTTTAAGCTAATATCTAACTATAACAGAATAAATTACAGTAAAAATGCCTCTCATGTCAATTGATTAGATGTCAGACACTTATTTTTAGAAATACCTTTTTTTTATCCCCTCTCACATTAAAAATGCTATGATCTTGTTAGACATTGTGATGGGCAGAGAAGGGCAACAAAGTTCGTGTGGGGTTTGGAGCACAAGCCCTATGAGGAGAGGCTGAGGGAGCTGGGGTTGCTTAGCCTGGAGAAGAGGAGGCTCAGGGGAGACATAATTGCTGTGTACAACTACCTGAAGGGAGGTTGTAGCTAGGTGGGGGTTGGTCTCTTCTCCCAGACAACCTGTGCCAGAACAAGAGGACACAGTCTCAAGCTGCACCCGGGGAGGTTTAGGCTGGATGCTAGGAAGAAGTTCTTCATAGATAGAATGATTGGCCATTGGAATGTGCTGCCCAGGGAGGTGGTGGAGTTACCAACACTGGAGGTGTTTAGGAGGAGACTGGATGGGATGCTTGGTGCCATGGTTTAGTTGATTAGATGGTATTAGATGATAGGTTGGACTCGATGATCTCAAAGGTCTTTTCCAACCTGGTCAATTCAATTCAATTCAATTCAATTCAAGGTCATATCTGGGGCTGATTTTTTTTTCTTTCTTTTGTTTCCCCCTCACATTTTTCTTCCTTCTGACCCAGTTGTGTGGTGGTTTTTCTTTTCAATGGTGGAGTCACCATCACTGGAAGTGTTTAAAAAAAAGACTGGATGGGATGCTTGGTGCCATGGTTTAGTTGATTAGATGGTGTTGGGTGATAGGTTGGATTTGATGATCTCAAAGCTCTTTTTCAACCTGGTTAATTCTGTATTCTGTATTCTGAGATATTGAAAGAGGGAAAAGACCTGAAAAAAATAAATCCAAATAATTCATAAAATACCAAGGGAAAACACATCTTTTCTTGGTGACAAATCAGTATACAAGCTTTTAAAGGATTCTTTGATCTGATCAAAAGAGGTGGGTGTTTCTACTTCTGCTCAAATTCTCAAGTGACAAGAAGGGCAATTAGGGAAGCTGGATGATTTATTGCTTCAGGGGCACAACAGACAAAACCATTCAAACAACATAAACCCCCTGAAACTAAACTAAAATATCCAGTTACTCCAGTTAGATAGAACTACATTCAGGAGTTTGAACTGCTGTATGAAGGATCTGATAAAAAATAAACTTAACAATCCATACTGCAACTTTCTGTCTTCTCTTCTTTTCATAACAGTATTGACATTTTCTAACTAAACATATTCTTATTGCACAATTTCAGGCCATTTCCTCTCATCCTCTCACTTCTTACTGGAGAGCAGAGACCAACACTCACCTGGTTCCAACTTCCTTTCAGGGATTTGCAGAAAGAAATGAGGTGCCCCCTCAGCCTCCTTTTGTCCAGACTAAACAATCCCAGTTCCCTCAGCTGCTCCTCACCAGACTTGTTCTGCAGACCCCTTCAAGAGCTCCACTGCACTTCTCTGGACCTCCTCCAGCACTTCAATGTCCTTCTTGTAGTGAAGGCCTAAAACTGAACCCATTTTTTTGTGGTGTGTCCTCACCATCCTTCACCTTGGAATGGTTTGGGTTGGAAGGAACCTTTAAAGGTCATCTAGTCCAACCCCCCATGCCACAAACAGGGACATGTTCCACTAGAACAGGTTGCTCAAAGTCCTATCCAACCTGACCGTGACCATTTTCAATGAAGCAGCATACACAACCTTGATGGGAAACCTGTGGCAGTCTCCCATGACCCTTATTTATATCCAGAATAAATATATACCTTTTTTTAGTTCAAAGCTGTTACCCTTTGTCCTATCATGAATTGCCCTGGTAGAAATGTCTATCAGGTGTTTAAAAGCCACCAAGGCACGGTGCTAAGGGATGCAGTTTAGTCCCAGCCTTGGTAGAGTTAAATAACGGTTGGACTTGATGATCTTAAAGGTCTTTTCCAACCACAACAACTCCATGATTCTATGCATACATTACATTTTATTCTAAACATCTGCTGGGGTTTTTTGCCCTACCTTTGCAGCCATGATATAATTTTTTGGCCACATATTAATTTATCCCATGAAACATTGCCTTTGAGCTGGTACTAGGCTCTGATGCCTTCTTTGATACACAACTTAACTAATTGTATGCTTTTTATTTCCATTAAAATGCTAAGTTTTAAATTAAATCTCCTTTTTACAGACAGAAGTATCACAGACAATATTACCCACAAAATCTGACCTCAACAGCAGGTGTTAAAAGTCATTTAAAAATAATATTCACCTTGTTTTCTTGTAGTGCAAGGCATACTCTTTATACTAGGCATTTGAGAGCTGATGTAGTATGTGATTTATTACCTACAGGTTTTAACATATCTGACTTAAATTTCAATTAAGGACTGAGGGAAAAAATCCTGATTTTGTCTACATTAAATGTAGGTGTCTGCATAGATAGGATAATAGCTAATCTTCTCTCCTTTCCAGTTATACTTAATCCTTTCTAGCACTTCTCCTATTAATTCCTTTATTGCTTCTCCTGTTTCTAAATGCTCAAAGATTGTATTCAGATTACTGTTATTTACTGCTGCTCTTGTGAAGAAGCTGATACAAAAATGATGCACCCTCAAACTTCTGGTGTCTTAAGGAAAAAGCAAAATGTTGTTTCAGTAGTTACTTGTGGGTGCTTGAACTCGTGATATTTAGGCAACTACTCATTTTACTTCAGTCTGGATTTTTGACAAAGAAGTTTGCATCCACTGAGTTTAATGATTGTCATGACCTAAAGGGATTTCTGCTCTGCAGATGTATGGAGATCACGACCTTGGGTTTGTAAGGTTCTGTTGTAAACAAGGACACAGAGACCTTGTCCTCTAAATTTCTCTATTTTATTCCAGATTATCACAAACACCACATTAGCCACCACTAGTAGTTAAATTATCAGAGAAATCACCACTAGGAGGAATGCCTATAAATAATGAAGTGACTCTCTGTGTACAAATCTATTACAAATTACTATTAACAATCAATCATAAAGTATCAATCAAAAGTATGACAACAATAACAGTAATCAATCACAGAGAATCATAGAATGGGCTGGGTTTGAAGGGATCTTAAAGATCATTTATTCCAGGCCCCCTTTCACAGGCTGCTAGACCAGCTTGCTCAAGGCCCCAGCCAATGTGGCCTTGAACACTTCCAAACTTGGAGCCTGCAACTTCTCTGGGCAACCTATTCCAGTGTTTCACCACCCTCATGGAGAAGAATTTCTTCCCAAAGTCTGATTTAAATTGATCTTCTTCCAGTTTGAAGTCATTATGCCTCATCCTGCTCTCTGGTCTGCTACTCACCCAGTCCCGATATCATACAAGGCTGTCAGATTAGTCAAGCATGATTTCCCCTTCGTGAATCCATGCTGACTACTCCTCCTAAACTTCTCCTCTGCATAATTAGAGATGAGCTGCTTCATCACCTTTCTAGGAATGGAGGTGAGGTTGATATTTGATTTCTGGCCCATTAAAATATATTGAAACCTAGCAGATGCCTATATTTTTTAATTAATTAACATCATGAACTTCATAGTAAGTCATTCTACCATGTCCCATCTACTTTCATTTCTACCTTCTCTTGAGTTATTCTCAGGTTATTCTCTGTGCAACATTCAACTCCAGAAAGATGTAGATCTCAGAAATATTTATTAACTCTTCTGCTTTGTAACTTTTGATCTGTAATTCTGTTTGAAGCACACATAATGAAACGATAACAGAGCAATAATCACTAGGACCTCACTGGAAATCACAGAAGTGTTTAATTTCCAGCAGCTTACCTGCTCTCTCTCTTTTTCTTTAAACAGAAGACTATAGCAACAGCTATATCTTGGATTTTTAATTTATTTCTCCATTTTAAATGCTAGCAAAAGATCCACCATAACTCCTTCATTCTTGTAATGGGCTCAGACATTAAAAAAAATAAAATTAAAACCAAATTAATCCTTCTTTTGATCACTGAAGCTCATGTTTGCATAAGCTCACAAGCAGAGAGGCTTAGAGGGACTGAGCTCTTTGTCCTCAATACAGACAAAAAGCCCTTTCTGGGCAACCTCATTTACATTAATTATAATGTTGCTTCACCTCACCATAGTTTCAATTACTGTATTTTACTGCTTCAGCTGGTATTTAGTGGATTGTTTATGCCCTTTCTGGGTTTGTTATTGATCAAGGACACATGGGATAGATATTCTGTCTGAACAATGCCTCATGATCTTTACCTGGCCAAGAAGGTCATTGGTCTGTGCCTACAAAAGAGAGCAGCTCTGCCACCGCCAGCAAATTCCAGTTATCACCTAAGTGTCTTCCCAGTGCTTTGGTAGAGGCTCAAATAACACAATGTCAGGTACAGCTTCCTGTGCCAAGAGAGCTTGTAGGGCGGTGGGTTTTGGACTCTTCTCCCTAGTAACAAGTGATAGACTGAAATTAAATGTCCTGAAGTGGCACCAGGGGAGGTTTAAGCTGGATATTAGAAAATACCTCTTCACTAAAAGGGTTCTAAAACACCCTAATACTTAGGTTGGATATTAGGAAAAGTGTCTTTACTGAAAGAGCAGTCAGGCATTGGAACAGGATGCTCAGGGAGGTGGTGGAATCAGGATCCCTGAAGGTGTTCAAAATACATATAGACATGGCACCTCATCACATGGTTTAATGGCCATGGCGATGTCAGGTCTCACCACCCTCATGGGGAAGAATTTCTTGCTCATGTCTCACCTCAAACCAGCTTCTTTCAGTTTGAAGCCATTAACATTTGTTCTGTCACTCCATGCCTTTGTCAAAACTCCCTCTCAGCCCTTGTGGAGGCCCCTTCAAATCCTGGAAGATTGCTACAAGTTCTCCCAAGAGCCTTCTCTTCTCCAGGCTGCACAAACTCAGCTCTCTCAGTTTCTTTTCGTAGGAGAAGTGCTCCAGCTTTCTGATCATCTTCCTGTCAACTAAGGTATGAAATCTATAGAAGTTCAGACTGGATGCTGTGTCTCTTTTAAATTCCACTGCTTTTTGCTGCTTTTGTTATTATAGTGAAAGCCATAGCAGCTGCATCCAAAATCATTCTTATGCTTTATCACTTAAAAGTCTGAAAAGCCCAATGAAAAGACATGTGGTAACTCAGGGTTACTAATTTGAATGTGTAACCTCACTAAATCCTGTCATCTCTTTTGGTCAAGATCAAACTAAATGGCTGTCAAACTGTTCTCTGCCCTCATAAAAATCTATTAAATAACTTTTATCATGGCAGCGCTGTGGAAACTAAAGCGACAAATATGATTTAATCTGTTTATTCAAGGAGAAGTGTGAAAGGTAATAATAAAATAGAGAAATGTTATTCTCCTAGTTTACACACATGTCCAGGGAGTATAAAAAGTTATGATGACTACAGAGAAATTGTGAAAGATATAATAAAGTAAATATGACATAATCAACAGCCATGGCAAAGTGAACTGCAGGAAACCCAGATCAAGAAGGACAGGCAAGAATGCTTGCTAGTTTAGCACTTGAATGTGCTGAAAAGTTAAACTTCTATTTAATTTTGTTCCTATCCATAAAATAAAATGTTTACTATTACCTAATTTCTCACATGTGATGCTAAGTACAGAGAGTTTGAAACAGTCTCAAGCTGCACCAGGGGAAGTTTAGGCTCGAGGTGAGGAGAAAGTTCTTCACCGAGAGAGTGATTCGCCATTGGAATGTGCTGCCCAGGGAGGTGGTGGAGTCACTGTCCCTGGAGGTGTTCAAGAGGGGACAGGACGTGGCACTTGGTGCCATGGTCTAGTCATGAGGTCTGTGGTGCCAGGTTGGACTTGATGATCTTTGAGGTCTCTTCCAACCTTGGCAATACTGTGATACTGTGATACTGTAACACTGTGCATTTGCAAACTCGTATCGAGGCATGTTGCACCAAATAGTATTGATTTAAATAATACAACTTGGTTCTGCTTGTGAATGATTTTCTGAGCAAACTGAAATGCTGCTGTTAAAAGAACCTAAGTGACAGAAAAAAAACCATTCCTGGTTTGATGTTATGTCCCTTATCACCATGTACATCTTAGAGATGTATTGATTTGTTGTAAATTTGATCCCAGCTAAACAAAATAAACCAGAAAAATGCTGCTGAATGATGCACAGAAAAGTGAAAGGAAGCTGGAGGTAGATTCTATCATTCCAAAACAACAATCTGTATTTAATGTTAGCCTGAAGAAGAAGCCTGTGACAGACAATAGTTTGAGTGTCAAACTATATGTATGAGGAATGTATAGCCACAGGCAAGCCAGTGTCAGCAATGGCACCTGGGGACAACAATGAATCACAAAGGAAGGAATCTGAAAGAGAGGAAAGCCCAAATTGTGTACTTGTGGCTAAGAGACAGCAGTGAGCCAACAGTAGCGTTTAATTCCTTTTCACATGGGGCAGCAGAATGTGAAAGACACTTTCTCCTTCTGGAAGAATCCTTGATTAAAAAAAAAAGAACAAGCAGGAAACAAGATAACAGATTCCTTTCTCTCATACTCAATGGTTTTGTGTTAATACACAGGCACCAGGTTACCAGTGGTCAAGTTTTCAAAATGTATATTTTACAATTAAAATAAAATGCAGCACCATTAAAAATGAAAAGAAAAAAAACCCCAAACCAAACAACAACAAAACCCAACCTGTGATTCTGTGATTCTGAAAATAGCTTTCCTTAAAAAACAAAATCAACCTAAGAATGATAGACATTATCTAAACTTCATAGCCTGCCAGCATGTTGCCAGGCATCTTTCAGTACCTCTCTCTTCTAGTGAGTGTCATTACTGTTTCTGAAAAATAACATGTTAAAATTAAAATAAAACAAGTATCTGGGACTGTCTCCATATACAGATATATCACAGAACCATTGTGATGCAGCCAACTGGATCCTGGGCTCCATCAACAAAAAGTGTGGCCCATAAGTTATGAGAGGGGAATGTGCCACTCTATTCCAGTGAGAACCCAATGGGAGTCCTGTGTCTAGGTCTGGAGCTTCCAACATAAAAAGGACATAGAACTGTTAGAGCTGGTCCAGAAAACGACAAAATGATGATCAGAAGGCTGGAGGACTTCTTCTATGGGGACAGGCTGAGAGAGTTAGGGTGGTTCAGCCTGGAGCAGAGAAGACTCTGGGGAGACTTTGGAGCAGTCTTCTAGTATTTGAAGGGGACTGCAGGAGAGCTGAAGAGGGACTTTTGACAAAGGCATGGAGTGACAGAACAAGGGGCAATGGCTTTGCACTGGAAGAAGCTGGATTGAGATTAGGCACTAGGAAGAAATCCTTGCCCATGAGACTGGTGAGGCACTGGAACGGACTGCCCAGAGAATTTGTGGAGGCTCCAAGCCTGGAAGCATTGCAAGCCAGGTTGGCTGAGGCCTTGAGGAATCTGGTCTAGTAGGAGATGTCCCTGCCCATAGAGCAGCAGTTGGAACTAGATGACCTTGAAGGCCTCTTCAAACCCAACCCCTTCTACAATTCTGAAAGTCTATGAAAATGTTATACTTTTACAAAAACATAATAGTCTGTACCTATTCACATCCATTCTGTCCTCTCAAACAATCCAAAACCGGGAGTTCATTTTGGTTTGGGTTTTCTGATAAAGTTAACCACTACTTTATAATCATAGAATGGTTTGGGTTGGAAGGGGCTTTTGAGATCATCTAGTTCCAACCCTCCTGCCATGGGTAGAAATGCCCTCCACTAGACCAGGTTGCTCAAGGCCCCATCCAGCCTAGCCTTGAATGCCTCCAGGGAGGGTACGTCCACAACCTAATAATGTAGATAATTTGTATTGCACACAGTTTTATTGATTGCTTCTCACAAATGCTGAGTTTCAAAACAAATCTGGAGTTGCATGCAAACTTCAAAGCAGTCAGTAGCGATTGAACTATGAAAATGCCTCCTGAGTATTGCAAAATATATCTTTCCTTTAATATCTTCTTTGGCTAACTGTGAATCTTGATTTGCTATTTAATTTGGTAATCATTAATTTATTTATGCTGAAAAGCCCAGTCTTTCAGGTTGATAGATAAATTCCCTCTGGTTTTGTTTTTTCCTCAACAGTAAGTTTTGTCTTTGACATATGTATCCATGTTCAGAAAGGGTAATAATTCTGTGTTTGTACAAAAGTCTATGCCACAGGTAGTCAGTTATACTATAGCTTATACCAAAATCCTTCAGAAGCTACAGGGGAAAAAAATGATTAAATGGTTTTATTTATTTTCTTTTTGTGTCTTTGCATTATCTCTGAGAAATATAAGCACTCATGAAAGACTTCCATAGCAGCTATCTGACATAAACAAATGACTGAAAACAAACCCATCAGCCTGACTAATATGTGAATCACAAAATGAAACACTTGAAGCCTAATGGAAAGCATTAAATCATAGTTCAAGAAAAAGAATATTCTCATATGGACTGAAGCGTGAGTCAGAAAGAGGAAACTTCAGATCCTGATACATTTTTACACCACCCAAATGTGATTCTGACCAAGCTGCTTGATGTCTTGTTGCCCAAAGTCCTCATCAAGAAAATGAGAGTAATTTTATTCCTCCTACCAGCCTGTCTCTCTAGATTATCAAATCTTCAGGAGGAATGTGGATTATAATCATGTAAGATGCCTGAAAAGGAGGACTTCTATTCAGTTTGGGTGAGCAGACACTACTCTTGTGCAAACTGGGTTACAACAACCCCATGCAACACTACAGGCTTGAGGCAGAGTGGCTGGAAAGTTGGCCTGTAGATAAGGACCTGGGAGTGATGGTTAACAGTAAAAAGATACAAAGTTGTGTTTGTTAAGCATTTCTCCATTAAACATGTGGAAGGATTCATAGATTTGTAGACTCACAGAATGGTTTAGGTTCAAAGGAACCTTAATCCTCTAGTTCTAAGCCTCCTGCCATGGGCAGGGACACTTTCCACTAGACCAGGTTGCTCAAGGCTCAAGACCCTTGTCCAACCTGGCCTTGAACATCTCCAGGCAGGGGGCATTCATGATCTCCCAGGGCAACCTGCTCCACTGCCTCACCATCCTCACTGTAAAGAACTTCCTCCTAATATCTAGTCTAAATCTGCCCTCCTCAAACCTCAATCCACTGTCTCTTGCCCTATCACTACAAACCCTTGTCAAAAGTCCCTTCCTGTCTTTCTTGCAGGCCCTGTTCACATACTGGAAGGCTGAAGTTCTTCCCCACGAGGTGGTAAGATGCTGGAAGAGGTTGCCCAGGGACGTGGTAGAAGTCCCAACCCTGGAGGTTTTTAAGGCCAGGCTGGATGTGGCTGTGAGCAACCTGATGCAGTGTGAGGTGTCCCTTGCCATGGCAGAGGGATCGGAACTAGATGATCCTTGAGGTCCCTTCCAACCCTAACAATTCTATGATTCTATGATTCTAACTCCATCATTATAGAGCTTGTGCATCATTGTTGTGTTGTTGCTGTATGTTGTACATTGCATCAATCTGTTCCATTTCTTACTTATCTGCTCCTTAGAGGTAAAAGTCATCTTTCTGTCATGAATTTGTACTGTAGGACCTTATGCATTACACTTTGAACTCTTCTTTACCTTTTACACTATCCATTATTAAAACTTGTCATATATGCCCTGGATGAAAGAAAACCACACAGTTTCAGTGCTGTGTGATGGTGTCTTTCTCACAAATTTTAGGGACTGAATCACATCCTCCACATCTCCTCAATGTGTGGATCAGACTGAAGGCAACATGGTTTAGTGGGCACGGCGCATGTGGGTTGATGTGACTTGATCCTAGAAGTCTTTTACAACCGTAATGATTCAAAGTCGGGGGGGGGGGGGGGGGGGGGGGGGGAAAGAAGTTAAAAGTTAAAAAATAAAAGCTGGAACCAGAACTGACAGACTCTGGGAAAGAGGAAAAGTTGAAACCTTAGAGACATATTTTTTTTTTAACTCTGGGATTTTTTTTCTCCCCTTACGGGATCAAATGAACTTATCACCTGTGTGTAACACCTTCACATCTGCTTAAGAAGAAGAGAAGTTTGTATGAAACAGTTGTTGCAATGTATGAGTCACCCTGTGCTCATAGAGTATTAACTGCATCAAATAGGCTTACTTTTGAAGATCTTTTCAATCAAAAGTACTTTGAAGAGTCAACAAAACTGACGTGCACCTCAGATGAAAAAATTTGGTCTTGTAACTTTGACATACTCTTTGATTCTCCTAGGAAAGCTGCCCTGGTAATGGTCTGAGTTATGGGAGAAGTTAAGGCTGTAGTAAAGTCATTGTCAAAAAAAATGTAGATGATTTTTATTGTGACTCTGCAGCATTTAAGCATTTGGTATTTAAGTATTTAAATATTTGGTATATACAGGTGTCCCTGCCCATGGCAGGAGGGGTTGGAACTAGATGATCCTTGCGGTCCCTTCCAACCCTGACTGATGCTATGATTCTATGATTTCAGGTATGCTCAGTCTTTTCAGATGTAAATAGCATCATGATATAAAAAGAAAATACCAAACAAAACCTAAACATTGTTACAGAGGTGTCCAGGATTAGGGCTGGCCACTAAATGAGTGACAGAGGCTCTCTATGAAACCCTCTGCCTTCCCAAAGGGAAGAGAAATGGAATAAGGAAGAGAGACTTATGAGTTTGCAAAGAAAACTAGAACTATTTTAAGGAAAATAATAACAATAAAATGAAATAGGTAAAAACAGATACAAACCAATATAGAATGCAGGGTTACCTGGGCCTTCCAGTATCTGAATGAGCCTGCAAGAAAGATGGGGAGGGACTGTTTATAAGGGCATGTAGAAGCAAGCCAAGGGGCAAGGGTTTGAAACTAGAGAAGGGTAAATTTAGATTAGACATTAGGAGAAAGTTCTTTGCTATGAAGGTGGAGGAACAGTATACCCAAGGATGTGGTGGAGGTCCCATCTCTAGAGACATGCAAGGTCAGGCTCGATGGGGCTCTGAGTAACCTGATCAAGTTGGGGATGTCCCTTCTTACTCAAGGGAAGGGCAGGGAGTTGAACAAGATGATCCAACTCAATGCATTCTATAAGTCTGTGAAAGAAAGTCTCTGTAGTTCTTAGCATCCATTTTCTTCTTCATGAGTGTGACATTATGAAACACCTCTGCTTAGGAGGAGTTGTAACCTACTGTGTTGTTATGGCATTGTTAAAATTGACTGGGTAGCAAGTAGGCATAGAATCACAGAATGGTAGAGGCTGGAAGAGAACTTGGGAGAACGTAAGTCTGCCAAAACAGGATCACCAAAGGCATGCCACACAGGAACACACTCAGGCAGGTCTTGAAAGTTTCCAGAGATGGAGATTCCACAACCCCTTTGGGCAGCCTGTTTTCAGGGCTCCAGCACCCTCACACCAAAGAAGTTTCTCTTCATGCTGAGGTAGAACTTCCTGGCTTCCAGTTTGCATCTGTTGCCCCTTGTCCTATCACAGACACCATGGAAAAGAGACTGGCCCCTTCTTCTTGAGACCCACCCCCTCAGATACTTAGAAATATTAATGAGATTTCCTCTCAGTTCTCTTTACTCCAGACTAAACAGCCCCAGGTCTCTAAGCCTTTCCAAATGAAACAGATATTCAGGTCCCTTCATCATCCTCATAGGTGCTGTTGGACACTCTCTGGTTTATCCTTGTCCCTCTTGAACTAGGGAGCCCAGAACTGAACACAATAATTCAGATGTGGTCTCACCAGGGCAGAATAGAGGGGGAGAAGAACCTCCCTTGACCTGCTGGCCACAGTCATCTTGGTGTACCCCAAAATACTGTTGGCTTTCTTGGCCACAGGAACACATTTTTTTCCCTAATATCACTTTTTTCAACATGTTATGTAAAGTTTTTATGGGTTATCATTCAACCCTATCAGCTGCCACACAACCAGCAGTGGCTCCTTGGTAAAACCTAAACAGAAACATTTCAGAAAGACTGCTAGTGCCTATTGACTTTTCAAAGGGCGACCTCCTCGTGTCCCACAGTTTAGTGTAAGAGAAGGGATTTACTTACATGTTGCTCCCTGCAGAAAGTCACTTTAAATTAGAGGGACTAGTAAAGAAATGCTCTTAAAACCTCCCAAAGCGATTTATTGTTATCTCTTGTGCTCAGTAATGAGAGCTAAAGCAGGGGAGAAGATTTATGAAGATATTAGGCAGAAAAGCTGAGGATGAATTTTTCTTATCATAACACTTCACGCTTTTTAGCTTTTTTGGTTTAACCAATAGGAAAAGAAAATGAGCCTTTGCTCACTAGGGAGAGAGAACAAAGTACTTCATACATACCTATGAAGTGCTATAGATGCTGAATGAAACCTGAGAACTGAGTAGGTACAAGGCAGAATAATCATCATGGCACAATATTTAGCTATTTTCCTTTATTTATGAGGGAATCTTTATTTATGCCCCCTCCTGAATGAGGATAACAAAAGTATGATGAAAGAAGTTAAGAGTTGGGCAATGCAGTTACTATTCCAATTAATTTTTAAGCAATTTATACTAGTATGATCAGGATCTGTCACCCAACTTTGCTTGTATAATCCCAGTGAATATTTTAGAGATGATGTTACAAGTAATGGTCGCTTGCAGCATGGAGCCCAACCATGCCCTCAGCTGACACCCGAGGGGCTTGGGAGGAAGGTAAAGGGAGGGAATTCTGCCCCACTGCTCTACTGAGACCTCACCTGCAGTCCTGTGCCCAGCTCTGAAGCCCCCAACACAAGAAGGACATACAACTGTTACAGCAGGTCCAGAAAAGGGCAGAAGATGATCAGAGGGCTGGAGCACCTCTGCTACAGACACATCCTGAGAAAGTTTGGCTCATTCAACCTCGACAATAGAATCCTCCAGGAAGACCTTCAGACAGCCTTCCAGTATTTGAAGTGGACTACAGGAGAGCAGGAGAGGGACTTCAAAAAAGGTACAGAGTGACAAGATGAGGGTCAATGGCATCAAACTGGATGAAGCCAGATTGAGATGAGATATAATGAAGAAATTGTTCCCTATGAGGGTGGCGAGGCATAGGAACAGGTTGCCCAAAGAAGTTGTGGAGGCTTCAAGGCTGGCAGTATTGAAAGGAAGGCTGGATGGGGCCTTGAACAATCTGGTCTAGTAGGAGGTGTCCCTGCCCACGGCAGGGGGTTGGAACTAAATGATCTTGAAGGTGTCTTCCCACCCAAACCATTCTTGTTTTGTCAAATTTGACAGACATGATTGATGATGAAGAATCATTTGTCAGAAAGTGGTCTGAGAAATATTGAAATTAATTCATTACTTAGATTTCAAAAGAGTTTTTCACCCTTAGAAACTGGTTCATAATTTTTCACGGTAGGGATTGGTAGGGAGCAGCAATTAGAAATGTATCTAATTAGAGTGGCTCTCAATTATCTCTTCAAAATAGAGTTTGTTTTAATGTCTACAACCTGGTTCTCAGGTTTGTGTTCCAATATTTTGCTGTGTTCCTGTCAAACCCTATTCATAGCTCTAAGCCCATGCAGAACCACTTGAGGTTCTTTATTTTTAGAGGAAACTGCATAGAGGTTTTTTTTCCCTTTTCCTTGCTTTTTGTAACATTTATTCAGGTCATTAATTAGCTGGTACAGATGTGTAGAACACGAAGGGAAGAAAGAACAAGAACTACTTTGCTGGTTTCTGCTCTGCAGCATTATAACCACCATATGCAACCAGTGGTTCATTTGTAAAATATCTCTATAAGGTTTCTCTGAATCAGGGTTATACATCTCAACGTGGCAGAGCAAATTTATCATCAGTTCTGCTTCTCTCATCATTTTCTGAGGGAGCAACATCCAAAGGTGTTTTTTTTTCCCTTGGTAAGGTTATTCTGGTGTCTGAGAGAAATGCAATATAGACTCCCTATGCAAACCAAAAGCCTGTTAATATGATTTTGAGGAGAAGCATCTTTGGACATTATCAACTGAGAAAAAAATAGATTACAATAAGATCCTGCATTTTGTTTCAGTGATACACATCTGTGGTGGTTTGGCCCTGGCTGGGGGCCAAATGCCCACCAAAGCTGCTTTATGACTCCCCTTCATAACTGGACAGGGGAGAGGGGAAAATGCAACAAAGGGCTGGTAATAAGGTAGAAGCAATTTAATCATGCTAAGCACAGGCAAAGACCATCCACAGAAGCAAAAGCAAAGAGAGATATTATTCTCTACTTCCCATCAGCACATGATCTTTGGTCACTCTCAGGAAGTAGGGCTCTAACATGTGTAATGATTGCTCTGGAAGACAGACACCATGGATGGATATCCCCACATGTCCTTTTTTCACTTAGTTCTTATGTCGGAGCTGATGTCATACAGCATGAAATTACTCCTTTGGCCAGTTTGGGGCAGCTTTCTTGGCTGTGTTCCCACCCAAGATCTTGCCCACCCCTCAGTGTACTCTTGGAGCAGGGAAATATTGGAGAAGCCTGGGTGCTCATTCAGCACTAGCCAAAACACCACTGCATGATCAACACCCAGCTACAGCACTGCAAAACACTGCACTAGAAAGATGCTCTAGGGAAACACCTTCTGGTGGGCAGTTTCCAGCCACTCTGCCCCAAGCCTGGTACACTCATCAGGTTGCTGTGATTCAAGTGCAGAACATCGCACTTGGCCTTCTTAGGCCTTATACGACTGACCTCAGCCCTTTGATCTAGCCAGATCCCTTTGAAGAGCCTTCCTACCCTCCATCAGATCAACAGTCCCACTCAATTTAGTGTCATCTGCAGACTTAGTGAGGGTGCATCAATCCCCCCTCATCCAGATCATTGATAAAGCTACAAAACAGAAGTCCCCCCAGTACTGAGCCCTGGGGAGCACTGCTTTTAACTAGCTACCAGCTGGATTTAACTCCATTCATAGTCAGATCTCTTCAGGGAAAAAAAAACCAAAACAATAACAAACAACAAACCAACAAAAAACAGCACGCAAAAACCCCCTCAAAACCTACAAAAAAACTCCACACAATAACCCAGACAGTGAAATGATGCTCACAGCATGTGAAGTGATGCTTCTTTCTTATTTTTGTAACAGAAATCAATAATCCAGCAGCAGCTTAGAGATCACTGTAAGCATCACACAGAAGCTGATTAGAAGTGAAATTGGTAGAGCTAAAATGAACCCAAATAAGCTACCTCCTTGTACAGTCGTGTTTTAGCAGAGCAGGAAAAGAACTGTTATTTTCCTCCTTGTGGAATAAACAGAATGCATAATAAGCACTTGCAGCACGGCATGGAATCGATTTAACTGGAGAACAAATACATTTATAACTGGCTTGTGGCTGGGGCTTCAGCTGAATTAAGAGGTGTTCTCATTACTTGTGGAATGTGCTTGCTATTCTATAAGTGCTCAAGCACCCTAATGAGCGTATGCTAAACTCTGAACTTCACTAAAGGAAATCTACTAATCCTGACCATAGAAGTGGTGGTTAGAAATGGATGTATAAAATAAAATCATGAATAATTGTTTGTCACAGGCACATAAAGTAAAATCATCAGCAATTTTTTTGACACATTTAGAGGCAAAACCTTTTGTCAGTGGCAAAAGAACAGTAGGTCATTGGAATCATAGAATGGAATTGTTTCAGCCAGAAAAGACCTCTATGATCATTGAGTCCAACCTTCAGCCCAATACCACCATGGCCATTAAACCACATCCCAAATTGCCATGTCCACACACTTCTTGAACTCCAATTCATCCATATTAATACAAATCAAAGAAAAAATGCAGTGCTCCTTGCTATTCAAAGTGAGTCCATATTGCACAGACTCTGGAGAAAAAGTCTTGTGAGAAGCAGATGAAGAAATTGAGACTCTTTGGAGAAAAGGAGGCTGAGGGGAACCTTCTGATCTCTGCAACTCACAGGAAGGAGGTTAAAGACAGGTGGGTGGTAGGAACAAGTCATAGGAAATGCCTTAAAATGCCTTAAGAGCAGTCTAGATTGGATACTAGAAGAAACTTCTTGACTGCAAGGGTTCTCAAACAATGGAACAGGATCCCCAGGGAGGTGGTTGCATCCCCATCCACGAAGGTGTTTGAAAAACACGTAGACATTACACTTTGGGACGTGGTTTAATGGGTATGGAGCTGTTGGTTCAACAGTTGGACACAATGATCTTGGATGTCTTTTCCTACCTTCATGGTTCTATGATTTCCACAACGATCTTTAATGAAGAACTTTGCAATCTCATTCTATTTAGCATTCTTGAAGGCTTCACTATTGAAGCGTTTCATAATGTTCATAGAATGGCCTCTTTCATAACCACAGATTTGAGTCTGACTAGTCAATCTTTGACAGATTTCAGAGATTGCATTGTGTTGGAAAAGACCCTCAAAGGTAATTTTGTCCAACCCCCCTGCAGTCCGCAGGGAAACCACCAACTAAATGAGGCTGGCCAGGGCCCCATTGAGGCTGGTCTTGAATACATCCAGTGTCAGGGCCTCAAGCACATCCCTGGTCAGCCTGTTCCAGTATTTCACCATCCTCATTGTGAAGAACTTCCTCCTAATGTTCAATCTAAATCTACCCTGCTCCATTTTAAAGCCATTGCACCTCACCCTATCACTACAATCCCTTCTAAACAGTCCCTCTTCAGTCTTACTGTAGGTCCCCTTCAGATAGTGAAATGTTGTTATAAGGTCTCCCTGGAGCCTTTTCTTGTCCAAGCTGAACAGCCCCAATTCTTTCAGTCTGTCTCCATATGGAAGGTGCTTCATCATTCTGAACATCTTGATGACCCTCCTCTGGACCCACTCCAGCAGGTCCATACCTCTCTTGTGCTGGGGGCCCCTGAGCTGGACAGGTGAGGTCTCCTGACAGGTGACCTCCAGGTGAGGTCTCACCATAGTAGAGTGGCAAGTTCATTGAAAATTAAATCTTGAATTGTTTTTTATTTAGCTATTTCTTCCTGGGTTCTAGTCACAAGTTCCATCAATGGGAATGTGACATCTAAGAGTCATAAGGAGCTTGCCATTTGTAGTTTGAAGATGATGAAACTTTATTCAAGTGAATGTCTTCTATGAAAGCACAAGAAGAATGATCTAAATGTAAATTCTGTCTCTCTGGTAAGCAAAGCTACACAGCATTACAAATAAACTTCAAAGGTGAAAATCTGTTCAGATCTTTAGCAAATAAAATGAGGAAAGCTTTAATAGTTTAATATAGTTGAATTCTTATCTAGGTATTTTAGAGGTGCTTCCATTAGGAATGTGACACAACCCTTTGGGGATTTGAATTTCTTAATTTGAATTTCTTAAGGTCACACCAAAAAAAACTGGAGAGAAAATGAAACCATCAAACAATAAACCCCTAAAACACCCCACCCCACTGTATGCATTTCTGTTTTGCTTGGCTGAGTCTGAATCAATACAAATCAAAAGAACACAGAATACAAATGGCTTTTCTGTTTTGTTCTTTTCTTTCCTTAAATAGACACTTCTCAATCCACACAATATCATCATCTGTAAAGAAAACCTTAAATGCTTGCTTGATTATCTTTAATTGGGGTATGTAATTTTCGCTAGCAAATGAGAGATTAACAATTCTCTTTATTTTTACAGTCTTTGTTTCACCAATTCTGAAAATTATACTACTTGCAATACTTTTGATCTAGAAATAAAAAAGGGTTTGAGAAATTCCTTTGATAAAATTGAAGAACAAAGAGTCTGCAGAATAATCCAAATGACCAAAAAGTTGAAAGTTCAGAATTTTATCCAGTTTCAACAGATACCACTGCATATATGCCCACAGCTCCTGAAAAGGTGTATTTACACAGAATTATAGGATGGCTTAGACTGGAAGGGAGCTTAGAGACCGTCCACTGAAACCTCCCTGCCTCATCTGCATGAATCTGTGCATGTATCACATAGATCCATACCCACCTGACAATGTATATCTGCAACAGCTTAGAATCATACCATCATAGCATGGCCAGCAAAACAGGGGAGGTGGCTCTCCCTCAATACTCCACTCTCTGAGACCCTACCTGAAGTCCAGTGTCCAGTTCTGGAGCCTCTAACACAATTGGGGCATGAAACAGGACTAGAGGAGGGCCACCAATATGATCAGAGGGTTGGAGTACCTCTGCTATGCAGACAGGCAAAGAGAGTTGGGCTCATTTAGCCTGGAGAAGAGAAGGTTTCAGGGACATCTTCTAGCAGCCTTCCAGTATTTAAAGGGTGTTACAGGAGAGCTGCAGAGGGACTTTAGACAAAGACATGGAGTGACAGGAAGAGGTGTAATGGCTTCAAACTAGAAGAAACTGGATTTAGATGAGAACATGAAGAAGAAATTTTTCCTTATGAGGGTGGTGAGGCACTGAAACATGTTGTCTAGAGAAGTTGTGGAGGTTCCAAGCCTAGAAGTGTTCAAGCCACATTGGATGGGGCCTTGAGCAAGCTGGTCTAGTAGGAGGTGTTCATGCTCATGACAGGGGATTTGTAACTAGATGATCTTGAAGCCCCCTTCCAACCCAAAAGCATTCTATGGTCTGCTACATTAAACAAACATGACTGATAATGAAGACTCATTTAGCAGAAAGTGGTCTGAGAAATATTGGGACTGACTGATTACTTGGACTTTAAACTATTTTTGCACCTTTGGAAAACCCACCCCTCAATACAATTTGAGGCCATTTCCTCCTGTATCTCTCAATTCTAGAGAGAAGAGACCAACATCCATGTGCCCCCAATCTCCTTCCATGGTGTTGTAGAGAGCAATGAGGTCTCCCCTCAGCCTTCTCTTTTCCAGACTCAACAACCCCTGTTCCCTCAGCCATCTCTCATAAGACTTATTCTCAGGGCTTGAAAACTGAAAGCATCACTCTCTCTCTTTTTCTCCCCCCCCCCCCCTTTTTTTAGGCTTTATTCTGAAGTACATACTGATAAGGACATGTTTGAAAGGTGTTCTCTGGGGTGAGAAGCAGAGGTCATTGCTACCCAAAATTGAAAACCTGAGTGTAAAACTGACCCAAGGTTTAAGAAAAGATGATGAATTTTCAGCCCTAGGATAGTCTTGCAAGCCACCAGGATAGATTAGTTTAAAAGAGAAGCCAAAGTAAGAAGTGAGTAAGATGTTGCCTGCCAGAAAATCCTGGCCAGTGTCTTGGGAAAAAAGGGAGGGGAATAAAATGACCAGTTCAGCAGCCTAATGATGGCAAAAGAAAATGTGCAAAGAAAATGATTAGATGAACATAATGGAAAGAAACTTTGTCCCAGCTAAGCAGGTGATACAGACTGAGAGAAAAGAGAACAAAAGGAAGGTGTGACAGATGTACAACTGTTTCAGTGCCTTCACCATGAAAAATACACATGCAGGAAAAAAGCAGAAGGAGGAGTCTTTATTCACTTACCTGCACTTGGACTTTTAAATGTGAAAATCAGCATTCAGAACCTCATCTCCATGGTGAGAATGCCTTCAAAACCAAGCAAATATTGGAAGGGTGAGAAACTAGATTTCATGAAGAACTCATGCTGCTTGAATTTACTGTTTTCATTTCCAAATGTCTCATTTTGATAAGCAACTCGTCTCTCTCTACTCAAACAATATATAAATATTTATTGTTGAGGCTGAAGTTTTCAACTTGCTTAAGTCTTTGAATTTCAATGTTGTTGCATTAGTGTGTGGGTTTTTTTAATGAAATTACTTTTTATTGATAGAATAATTCAGCTCACTGTAAGCCAGGAAGCTATCCACAGAGCAATGCTTAGGCTGAATATTAGGAAAACAGAAATTCCTGCAAGAGTAGCCAGGCATTGGAACAGGCTGCCAAGGAAGGTGGTGCAGTCACCATCCCTGGAAGTGTTCAAAAAAGTGTGAGGACGTGGAACTTTGGGACATGGTTTAATGGCCATGGCGGTACTGGGTTTATGGTTAGACTTGCTGATCTTAGAGTGTGAGAGACTAAATCTTGTCTCTCCTGATGCGACTCAACAAAGATAAAATCACCTTTGCTGCTTGCCCAGACAATAGCTGATGTGTATTTGACAGAGCCACTGGAATGACTCTTGGGAAGGTACAAGGATAAAAGATTGCTCACCAGACTGCAGCTGCCCTGGAAATGGGCAGAGGCCAATTGATACTCTCTGGAATATACATACCTAAAAACTGTATAAAGGATCTGAGCAACTACTGGCTCAGTAGAAGAAAAACACAGGAGAAGGAAAACACAGTGAAGGAAAAGACCAGGGCAATGTACTCTGAAGAAAAATGGAGAGAATATCAGGAGAGAAAAAATGACCATGGAAAAATCACCATGGAGCCTGGAAGAACCCTCACTCTGTGTCGTGAGTTCCGCCTGCTGCAACTCATGCAAATCATAAGTGCAGAATCCTTTGCTATCTTCCTATCACAGTGACCTGCGCAAGACAGAACCATTTCCCCACTGTCTGAGTACTTTTAGGAGGCAGTATTTGAGGATTCTGGAGATTGTTAGAGATAGGATTAGATGCATAAAATCAGAAAATCATAGGATTTGTAATGCCTCTCACTCCTAATTACAGCATTAAGTCTCAGTCGCAGGTTTATTAAAAATCCTTCAGCTTCTTTGTGGCAGGTGTTGAGTCTCAAAGCTGCGAGGTAAGTAACATGTCCAGTATCAGAGATATAAAATATAAAGAAGAAAATAAATAAATCTTTAAGGTCAAGGATTGGACAGCAGAAGAATCATAGGTTAAACTCTAAGTTAATAAAGTAATATCAGTAGAAAGAATTGCTACCTCATGGCCTCAAACATGTTACTTCAAATAGCCTCAAATTGTACTAGGGAAAGATTGGATTGGATAGTAGGAAAAATTTCTTTACTGCAACACTGTTCAGGCCTTGGAACAGGCTGCCCAGGGAGGTGGTGGAGTTGCCAACCCTGGAGGTGTTCAAGAAACCTGTGGACATGGCACATGGGGACATAGTTTAGTGGGTGTGGTGGTCTTGGGTCAACAGTTGGACACAATGATCTTAGAGGTCTTTTCCAATTGAGACAATTCTATGATTCTATGAGTCAAAGGGAAGTTCCAGGGGTTTTTTATTATTATTCTATTTTTTTCCTGGGGAAAAACAAAACAAAACAAAAAAAAAAAAACAAAACACAAAACCCAAACCAAAACAAAAAAACATGCAAACCCAGAACTGCATAGCCAAAGGACTGCAAAGAAATGGACAAAGTTCTTCACAGATAGATAGAGTTGTTAGCCGTTGGAATGTGCTGCCCAGGGAGGTGGTGGAGTCACCATCCCTGGAGGTGTTCAAGAGGGGATTGGATGTGGTACTTGGTGCCATGGTTTAGTAGTCATGAGGTGTTGGGTGACAGGTTGGACTTGATGATCTTTGAGGTCTTTTCCAACCTTATTGATTCTATGATTCTTTGATTATATGTTATGGACCAGTGCTGGACTGGCTACTGATCTAGTGACAGATGCTCTCTATGAACCCCTCTGCCTTCCCAAAGGGAAGGGAAAAGTGAAGAAGGCAGAGAGACTGATGAGTTGAAAAGGAAAAGTAAACCAGATGGAGTTGAAATAAGAACAATAAAATAAAGAGATCCAAAACTGTATGGAACTCAAACACTGATAGCAATTAATTACTATGACCACTGATGATGTGGCAGAAGTCTCAGACTAGACTCAGCAGCAGATGGGAACTTGATTCAGGAGTTGGATTCTGGAACTGGATTCAGGAACTCATGGATCAGGATCAAAGGAAGAATGGACAGAGTCCTTCTCAGACACCAGCCATTGAAGGAGAGGCTTGACCCAGGTAGCCCCACAGACTTCCACCAAAGATGACATCCATGGGCTGGAATCCCTTGTTGGCTAGTTGAGAGTCACTGGAACCATTTGCTCCTGTCTGCAGATGCAGCCTTTTCCTCTGCAGCTCAAGGTGGAGCAGTGCCCTTTGCCTGCAGCCCACCCCTTGGCACTTACTCTCCCCTTCATGTTCTCACTGTTAGCAGCAGCCTGTGTCTGTGCAAACCCATCCTGAGCTACAGAAAGTGCCTGCCCTGAGCAGAGACTGAGCTGGGAAGGGAAACTACTGAGCAGTGTTATTTCTGCTCTAGGTCAAACCAAGACAATTTAGTAAATGAAATCATGAACACATTATGTAGACTGTATTGGTCTTTGATCAATAGTTCATGTGTCGGGTCCATCACTAACCTTCAATAGGTCTTCAAATAAACACATAGTGAACTCTCTCTGCATAGAACTTCTTCCTAACCTCCAGCCAAAACCTCCCCTGGCGCAGCCTGAGACTGTGTCCTCTTGTTGTGGTGCTGCCTGCCTGGGAGAAGAGACCAACCTCTGCCTGTCTACAACCTCCCTTCAGGTACTTGTAGAGAGCAATAAGGTCACCCCTGAGTCTCCTCTTCTCCAGGCTAAGCAACCCCAGCTCCCTCAGCCTCTCCTCATAGGGCTTGTGTTCCAAACCCCTCACCAACTTTGTTGCCCTTCTCTGGACACGTTCCAGCAAGTCAACATCCTTCCTAAACTGAGGGGCTCAGAAGTGCCACATCCACATGTTTCTTGAGCACCTCCAGGGAGAGTGACTCTACCACCTCCCTGGGCAGCTTGTTCATATTCATATACAGTAGATATTCTAATTGTGTTTAAATTGAAAGCTGAAGAGCAAGGAAAATGGCCTCCAGATCTTAGATGAGACAAATAGTAGCACATATAGCTTAATAAATGAGCTTGACGTAATTGGATCTACTTAACTGTAAAGCTACGTAGGACAGGCAATTAATGAAGCACATAATGCAAAGCATTAGTAGTACCAAATGATCTGTTTATCATTGACATCAAATCATTTTTCCCATTAAAATGCTAGCATCCCATAATAAGTTTAAGCCCCTTGTCTCAAAATGAAAATACCAATTTACTGCCTTGCCATTATCATGTTAATGATAGTAATAGCCTGGAAAAGGGGTGGGGGAGGGAAACCTACCAACATTCCAAACATATATCACCCAAAGTGCATTTCCCATTCTGACTGCTGTGGTTAGATCACATGGAAATGTTAAATGATAAAATAATTTACTTGGGGGTTAGGGGCTTGTTCTTTGGGTGTTGTTTTGTGGGGTTTAAGATTCTTCACAATTTCATTTACATGTTGATGATATAGCTGGGGGGGAAGAAAAAAAAAAAAAGAGTGAAATCTCAATTTGATTAAATAGAAGCAGAAAGTGCCAAAGAGTAATTTGAGATCTGCAACTGGAGAATGCACTTAATCTAATTGTATTAATAAACTCCACTGATGAGGTTTGTTTAGTAAGAAAAAAACCCTTTTGACCTTTTGATTCCGTGGAGAGTAGAACACATTACAGATTGGGTCTTTTTTTTCCAGTGCTCTCATTATACTCAGCAAAATCAAACACTTCTATAACACTTGGCCAAAGTTTAAAAAGAAATAATTGAATAATAAAGATTTTTAAATTAGTTAAGTGGGAGTTATCTACAGAGCCCATGAAGCTTTGATTTTAACTCCTGGTTTTGTGGTGTTAGATGTTAGACCACCATCCCTGGCGGTGTACAAGAAACCTCTGAATATGGCACTTTGGGACTTGGTTTAATGGCCATGGTGGTGCTGGATTGATGGCTGCACTCAGTGTTCTTCCATCCAAACAATTCTGATTGTAGACTCTGTGTAAATTGCAAGAAGAAACAGCTGCAGTTTGACATTTTCCTCAAACAATAGTTCTGAATGTTTTCTACATTAGTATATTTCATGAATTTTGTATGATATGAGTGAGCATAGATCTATTTTTTTCCACTTTCAGTGAAATTAGGAAACTTTTGTTAGGGGATTGCATTATTTTTGTTCACATTCATAAATATTGTATATACTCTGAGTTGGTTCATTTGAAGAAATAATTAATCCTCAAATTATTTTGGCTGAAAAAGACCTTTAAGACCATTAAGTCTAACAGTCATCTAATTTTACCAAGGCTGGTGCTAAACTAGTCCATCAGAACCACATCTCTGCATCTTCTAAACACCTTCCTGGGAAGATCCTTCCCACTCTTTGAAAACCCTTTCAGTCAAGAATTTTCTTCTGATTGTCCAACTTAAAGCTCTTCAGGTTACTGGATATGGATACATGGATGCATTGAATGCAGCAAAGAAAGAGCTGGGAAGCTAATTTAAAATCTAGATTTGTTTGTGTGTGTGTGTGTTTGTGTGTGTGTGTTTGTGTGTGTGTGTGTGTGTGTGTGTAAATTAGACTACAGCATAACTTTTTCTAAGTTCTGGCACTTTAGAAAGGTGATCCTGGAATGACAGACAAAAGTACATATTAATTCTTGAAAAAACACAACTGTCTAAATTCAGGACTCAGTTAATAAAGTTTTAGACACTAAAAATACCATTAATGTCAATCATTTTGGTTTTAAAGGAGGTACAGCATGTCACAGAAAATTGTTATCTTCAGGAGCATCAGAAGTAAAGATTCCTTTTTCTACTTGTTAGCTGAACAGGGTTAACTGCTTCTCTGACAGCCTCTGACCTTCTCTGGAGAATGCCCTTAAGTCCTAAGCCTCCAGCCCACATTTTTCTCAGGGCAGTAACTTGAGGGCTGATCTTCAGAGCAGCATTTTAGAGATATAGAGTCATAGAATGTCTTGAGTTGACCTTTGAAGGTCATCTCGTCCAACCCCTCTTCAGTGATCAAGGACATCTTTAACTAGATCAGGTTGCTCAGAGCCCCATACAACCTGGCTTTGATTATTTCCAGGAATGAAGCTTCTCTGAGGCAACCTGGGCCAGTGTCTCACCACCCTCAGTGAAAAAAAAATTCTTCCATCTATCAGTCTAAATCTGTATGCTTTTAGTTTGAAACCATCATCCTTTGTCTCTTGCAAGGGGCCCTGATAAAAAGATTGTCCTCATCTTTCTTACGGATCCTCTTTAAGTGCTGGAAGGCCACAATAAGGTTTCCTTGGGGCCTTACCATAGAATCATAGAATCTTAGAATGGTAGGGGTTGGAAGGGACCTCTGGAGATCATTTAGTCCAACCTGCTGCTAAAGCAGGAACCCTAGGGCAGGTTACACAGAAACACATAAAGATGGGTCTTGAAAGTCTCCACAGAAGGCAACTCCACAGCCTCTCTGGGCATCCTGCTCTAGTGGTCCATCACTCTGACAGTAAAGAAATTTCTCCTCATGTTGAGGTGGAACTTCCTTTTTTCCAGTTTACAACTACTGCCTCTTGTCCTGTCACAGGACACCAATGAAAGAAACAGGCTGCTGCTTCTTGACACCCACCCTTCAGATACTTACAAACATTAATAAGGTTTCCTCTCAATCTGTGCTTTTCCAGGATAAACAGCCCCAAGTCTCTCAGCCTTTCTTCATCAGCCAGGTGTTCCAGTCCCTTCATCATTCTCACAGCCTGTGTTGGACTCTTTCTGATATTTCCTTGTCCCTCTTGAACTATGTATCAGAGAAGTGGACACAATACTCCAGATGTTGCCTCACCAAGGAAGAGTAGAGGGAGAGGAGAGCCTTCTATGATCTGCTGACCTCACTCTTGATCGGGATGAATAACTCTCAGCCTTCCTTCACAAGAGAGGTGCTCCATTCCTATTAACATTTTTATGGGCTTGTATTTTTAAAAATGTATTCTTTTTCTTTATTTTATTTAATTTAATTGGATTTTGTTTCATTTCATTGCATTTATTTATTATCCTCACAATTTCTTGTGATTATTTCAGCTAGTCTGAGTTCAATTTAACACCCGGACTTCCACTTTATCCAGAAAAACCGAAGGAAGTTACTTAGTGACAAAACAGCTTTCAGAAATAATAGGACATTTTATTTAAGACAAAACACTTTGCAGAAAAAAAAATCCACTATAAACCAACAAATATATCCCTCTCATCTTGTATCTACCTGTTATTAATCTTTGCTCTTACAGGATGTTGATATTTACCACTCATAAATTTGCCACTTGCTCCAGAGGGAAGCCAATTGCAGACCCACAAGGGTATCTAAAACTCAAGAAAATTACCTAAAGTTAATATCCTCTTCATTTTTTCCTGGGTTTCTAAGTTGCTAAGAGAGCTATTCAAAAGTTCAAATGAGACTGGTACCAATCAGTGTAACAAAGGAACTTTTTATTATATGGCCAATTCCATTCTGTTCTTCTGATTGTATTTAATGACACCCAGTTACAGAAGAGTCAAGGGTGTGCACTCTGATAAGGAAAATTCAATCCTACTTCACAGAATCATAGAATTGTGTGGCTTGGAATGGACTTTAGAGATCATTCAGTTTCAACCCCAGTGTAATGCGCAGGGACACCTTCCTCTGGACCAGGTTGTTCGAGGCCTCATCATCTGGCCATGAACACTTCCAGGGAGGGGACAGCAATGACTTCCTGGACAACCTGTTTCAACATCTCACCACCAACACTGTAAAGAATTTATTCCTAATCTCCAGTTTATATCTTTCCTTTTCCAGCTCAAAGCCCTTGCCCCTCATCCTACCACTACAAGCCCGTATCTAATGTCCTTCCCTGGTGTTCTTGTAGGCCAATTTGGGCACTGGAAGACTGCTACATTTATAAATGCTCACAGGTTCTTTAGGCTGACAAAGGTACAATTTCTTATACCTTACCTCCAAACCCCTCCTCTGAACTTCAGTGAGAACAAGGTAACAAAAACCCTGTAGGTAAAGATTCTTCCATTTCATAACCAGCAGCAGAAAGGTTGAAGTTTCTTCAGCTGGTTGCTCTGCCTTGTTCATGTTCCTGAAAAAGACAGCTCTACACACATTGAGTTTCACACTTCACTTCAGGACAAATCTGCAAGTGTGGTTGTTGCATTCTCTCCTCTCTTCATACATGCCTTGAAAATAAGTGGAGTTCCATCAAGAGTCAGGAGTAGGGGTTGGGAGAGTGACAGCATGTTTGACACACACACACCAACGTGAAAACAAAGTCCATTTTTAGAAAGCTGCAGAGAAACCTCTTTGCATCAGTGTCAAATTAGAGACACTTCTCTGAAATTCTGATTACTGCTGCATATTTAGCCTGTGTCAGCTAAAGGAATCTGACTTATCTACCCATCTACCATTCCCTGCTGCTCAAACGAATGTCATCCTGTCAATGGGCTTGTCATTAGTTTCAGCTGGAAGGTTTGCAGGCTCTTTCAGCTGGGAGAAAGAGCTATTATGTTGTTTATGGGTGAATTCAGTACTAACGCATCCCTTTCTTTTCAGGAGTGTCAAACTTTTTGGAAATCTATTTTGTTGAGAAAAAGTGAACCTGAGCTGAGTCCAGTTCATGAGCTGTATTTTCAAGGAATGATTCTTTAATGATCCTGTGAAGACAGGCTCACTTGGGATTGTTCAGCCTGGAGAACGCTCCAGGGAGACCTTCTAGGAGCCTTCCAGTACCTGAAGGGGGCCTACATGAAATGTGAAGAGGGACATGGGGCAGGTCCTTCCATGCCCAGTCTACAAGGGCATGTGGCAATAGAACAAGGGTCACCGGTATAAAACTAGAGAAGGGTAGATCTAGACTGGACATTAGGAAGATTTTTTTTGCTATGAGGGTGATGAGACACTGGAACAGGTTGCTCAGGCAGCTGGAGCAGGCCCCAGCCCTGAAAACATTGTCCCCTTCTAGCAGGGTGACAATCACTTCCCTGGTCCTTCTGGCCACACTATTGCTGATTCAGGCCAGGATGCTGTTGGCCTTCTTGGCCACCTAGGCACATGCTGGCCGTGTTCAGTCTGTTGTCCACCAGCACCTCAGTGAAGGATATTCTTGAAACACTGGATGTCAAAGAGGTGGTAGGATTGAGCAGAAAAATGCTTATTATAGGATTTGATTAAATTGCACTGTCAGAAATCTGGCAGAGCAAAAGAGAGCCAGGAGAGAAAATGTTTTTCCTTCTGGCTGCCTTCCACCACTGAAAATAATTGGGTTAATAAATGTGATGCAAGTAGATATGGACTTCTCTGTAAACCAGTGTTTTAGGTTTCTATGAAGCATATTTATTAAACACTCCTCTTACTAAAATTAGAAATAGAATGTTATGCTAAAATAAATTCCCACATTATTGAACAATGATGAATTCAAATACAATAAACTGGCCTTGAATTTGCTTTTTGTTTCAGGAATATCTTTTTAATTCATTGCCTTGGATTGTGCTAATTAATCAAGGCTGAGGATTAAGTGGAAGTGAGATAGTCTGCAAGATCTGAGAACAGCTCTGCAGTCCCTTTCTGGAATGAAATACAGCTCAATACCATATTTGAAACAGCAGATCTCTATGACTGGAAGCATTTTAGAAGTTTTTTCCTAATTCTTATTTATTGTGTTGTGTGCTGCTTTATAAGCAAATCAAATTGTGATTTATTATTTTCCTGGTACAAAACATGACTTTCATTTGGGCTAGTAGTGACACCAAATTAGTGCTCTCCTACAGAAGTGTAAAAGATGATAGATAGCCTCTATGATTATCACAAGATCATAGACTGGTTTGGGTTGGAGGGGACTTTAAAGACCATCTAATTCCAACTTCCCTGCCTTAGGGAGGGACAACTCCTACCAGACCAGCTTGCTCAAGGCTCCATCCAACCTGGTTTTTAACACTTCCATGTTATTTTACAGATGAAACCCTTGCCTTACTTTGTCCACATTGGTTCAGAAACAGAAAGAAACAGTTGTTGTGTGTGCTCAAACAGCACAAAAATGCTGCTATAATCCTGAAGATAGTATTTCTGTGTTGTGGAAGTGATTGCTTCTGATCATATTAAATGTTTTGATCATTTAGTCATCCTGGCACTTCATAAAATGAATAAGAGCCCTTGCATAGTTTTCCCTAGATGACACTCTACAAGGAGGAGTGGTTTGAGAGCTACACTTAAACCCACAACCTATTGCAGTAATGGATAATCTTGAGGATTTCTATATTTTTTTTTAATTTTAGCATGTTTAAAGACAGAATCTCCCTCCCAGTTCTAACAGCCAATTTATTTGTTGACTGGAATCTCAGCATGTACCCAAAATTTAGCTCTGTGTCCAATGTCACTGAATATTTGTAGCTTTCTTTTCTGTGATGAGAAACAAGAACAAGTAATTTAGGAGGTATAGTTTAGATTATTATTAAAGCCATATTATAATTTATTATTAAAGTTTATATTACTACTAATGTCATTATACTATAAACTCCAACAAGATCAGGTTGCTCAGGGCCCCACCAAGCTCGACCTTGAATGTCTTCAGGGACTGGGCCTCAACCACATCTCTGTGCAACCTGTTCCCATATTTCACCACTCTCATTGTGAAGAACATCCTCCTAATGTACAATCTAAATCTACCCTGTTCCAATTTCAAGCCATTGCCCCTCATCTTATCACTACAAGGCCTCTTAACAGTCCCTCCTCAGCCTTCCCGTAGCATTATTTTAGATAGTGAAATGCACCTATAAGGTCTCCCTGGAGCCTTCTCTTTTTTGAGGCTGAAAAGCCCTAACTCTCCCAGCCTGTCCTCCTAGGAGGCATGCTCCAGCCCTCTGATAATCTTTGTGGCCCTCCTCCAGACCCACTCCAACAGGTTTGCATCTCTCTTGTTTTGAGGGCCTCAAAGCTAGACACACCACTCCAGGTGAGCTCTCACAAGCACAGAGCAGAGTGGCAGAATCCACCTCTCTCAACCTGCTGGCTACACTTCTTTGGATGTAGCCCAGAATGCCGTTTGCCTTCTGGGCTGCAAGTGCCCATAGCTGGTTCATGTCCAGCTTTGTGTCCATCAACACCCCCAAGTCCTTTTCTGAGGGGCTGCTCTCAATCTTATCATCCCCTATCATGGCTTGATATAGAGGACTGCCCAAACCTTGGTGTAGGGCCTTGCACTTTGCATTATTGAACCTCAGGAGGTTAGCATGGGACCATTTCTCCAGCCTGTCCAGGTTTCTCTGGGTGGCATTCCATCCTTCAGTCTCGCCAGCCACACCACTCAGTTTTGTATCATCTGCAAACTTCCTTAGAGTGCCTTCAATCCCACTCTGTATCAGTGATGAAGATATCGAACAGCCCTGGTCCCAGTGCAGACCCCTGAGGGACATCACTGGTCACCTATCTCCTTCTGGACAATATGTTCATCAGAAACAATGTTAAGCCTATTTTCAAATTAATTTGGGTTTGATTATTTTGCAGTGTACCGACAGGAAGGTGCTGGGCAGAATCCAACGGCATGAGATTTAATACATCCAAGTGCCGGGTTCTGCACATTGGCCACAGCAACCCCAGGCAGTGCTACAGGCTGGGGTCAGAGTGGCTGGAGAGCGGCCAAGCAGAGAGGGACCTGGGGGTGCTGGTCGATGGGAGGCTGAACATGAGCCTGCAGTGTGCCCAGGCAGCCAAGAGGGCCAATGGCATCCTGGCCTGCATCAGGAACAGTGTGGCCAGCAGGAGCAGGGAAGTCATTCTCCCCCTATACACTGCACTGGTTAGGCCACACCTGGAGTACTGTGTCCAGTTCTGGGCCCCTCAGTTTAGGAAGGATGTTGAGTTGCTGGAACGTGTCCAGAGAAGGGCAACAAGGTTGGTGAGGGGTTTGGAACACAAGCCCTATGAGGAGAGGCTGAGGGAGCTGGGGTTGCTTAGCCTGGAGAGGAGGAGACTCAGGGGTGACCTTATTACTCTCTACAACTACCTGAGGGGAGATTGTAGACAGGCAGAGGTTGGTCTCTTTTCCCAGGCAGGTAACACCAGAACAAGAGGACACAGTCTCAGGCTGTGCCAGGGGAGAATTAGAGTGGATGTTAGGAGGAAGTTCTATACAGAGAGAGTGATTGCCCATTGGAATGGTCTGCCCAGGGAGGTGGTGGAGTCACCATCATTGGAGGTATTCAGGAGGAGACTTGATGAGATACTGGGGGCCATGATCTAGTTGTTTAGGTGGGTTGGATTGGTTGATAGGTTGGACACGATGATCTTGAAGGTCTCTTCCAACCTGGATTTATTGTATTATTGTATTGTATTATTGTATTGTAAGAACCTCAAATCCATTACAGCCTGAGTCTTACTTAAAAAAAAATAAATTGAAAAATCCCTGTTGCAAAATATTTTTATTTGGGGGGATATATTTTCAAATATGCTTTAAAAAAATATCTTTTAAGATCCCTCAATGAGTATGCAAATTTGTGTGTGTGAAATGACACCAGCTGTATAGTCTATATGCAAATGTTCTCTTATATAGCTTTAATTCCCTAGTTAAGTAAAAAAAAAGGAGGGACAATCCCAAATTTAAGGATTTGATTCCTCAAGGAATGCAATGACATTCACATTAAACTCAAATTAGCATTTTGAAATGTATCTTGAAATGATCTGAAAACGTAACTGTAGTTTTTAAGTGGTTGGATTAAAAGGAAGTTGAACTCCAAACCCATTTGGAAAACTTTCTCTGTGCTTTCCCATCTCTGCATTGCAGGTCTGAGACTGAAGAAAGGGTTAAGGGAAGTGATTCTCCCCTCTGCTCAGCTCTCTGAGACCCCACCTGGAGTACTGTGTCCAGTTCTGGAGTCCCTATTACAAGAGGGATCTGGAGGTGCTGGAAGGTGTCCAGAGAAGGGCCATGAGGATGATCAGAGGGCTGGAGCACCTCTCCTGTGAGGACAGACTGAAGGAGTTGGGGCTGTTAGCTCTGGAGAAAAGAAGGCTCTGAGGTGACCTAATTGTAGCCTTCCAGTATCAGAAGGGGGCCTACCAGAAGACTGGGGAAGGGCTTCTCAGGCTATCAGGTAGTGATAGGACTAGGGAGAATGGAATGAAGCTGGAGGTGGGGAGATTCAGGCTGGAGGTGAGGAGGAAGTTCTTCCCCATGAGAGTGGTGAAGCCCTGGAACAGGTTGTCCAGGGAGGTGGTTGAGGCCCCGTCCTTGAGGTGTTTAAGACCAGGCTGGATGAGGCTCTGGCCATCCTGATCTAGTGTGGGGTGTCCCTGCCCATGGCAGGGGGTTGGAACTAGATGATCCTTGTGGTCCCTTCCAACAGTGACTGATTCTATGATTCTAAACTCTTTTTTGTTTCTTTGTTATACTAATGCTTCTTTTAGTATCCAAAGGTACAAAGAAAGGCAGGTTGCTTCACAAATAACTCATTTTGCATTCTTGTTCAACATATTTTAAATACATGTGTGATTGGTTAGGTTTTTTTGGGGGGTTGTGTACAATAACAAGCAAGATGCAGTAATATAATGACAAAAGCATTAATAGTTATGGATATGACAATAACAAAGAAGAAAATACCTGACTCAAAATGTATTAAAAAAGAAAAAAGGCAAAAACACACACACACAGAAAAAACACCCACCCCCCCAAAAAAAAACCTTAATGAAATGCAGCCAATTCCTTTGAAAAGATTCCAACACAACTTGTTTAAAACACAAAGCAGAGGTTCAACAATAGTAATGAATTCATTTAAAGTTTCTTACTAAACTGAATAAGAGGCAAGAGGTTATCAAGTAAATTATTGGGGTTTATGCAGTTTTATGCAAATTCCACATAAATGCTTTTTTTTTTCTTTTGCCTTTCCCCCCCCCCCCCCCCAGATTTCTCTGTGTAATTCTGAAGGGGAAAAAAAATATAAACAAAATAAGGAAACAAAATAAGGACTATGTATATTATTTTTGTTGTTATCAAAGCTCTCCTTACCCTGGTAAGAATTAGATTCTTATCCTCTATACTTTCTTTATTTTCACAGACCTGGCTTTGAGGTCTTTCATTATAATTCATTAATGTGGAGCAAAGAAAACACAAACAACCCTAATAATAAATAAATCAATCCATAAGAATGTACTAGGAAAATATAAATTGACCCAAATCCTCAATAGTCCAAACCACCCCAATACTCTGTTAGAGTCACTGACCAAAGAATTGTTTAGAATATGCTCAATGGGTCTGTGAATCTTTGTGTAGTTGCTACCTATAGTACTGCACATCAGCTCTAAGGTGCATGTATAGGCAATCACAGAACAGTGGAGGCTGGTAGGGACCTCCTGAGATCATTTAGTCCAACACCCCTGCTAAATCAGGGTCACCTAGATGAGGTTACAGAGGCTTGCATCCAGGTGGGTTTTGAAAGACTCCAGAGAGGGGGCTCTGCAGCCTCTCTGGGCAGCATAATCCAGTGTTCCTGCACCCTCAAAGTCAAGAAGTTCCTTATTAACTTCAAGTGAAACTCTGTGTTCTAGTTTGTACCCATAACCCTTTGTCCTATCACTGGGCACCACTGAAGAGTCCTTCCTCATGACCTCCACCCTTCAGCTATTTACCATCATTGATCAGATCCCCTCTCAAGCTGCCCTTCTCAAGGCTAAACATTCCCAGGTCTCTCAGCCTTAACTTCTAATGGAGGTTCCAGTCCCCTCAGCATCTTCATAGTATCCACTGGATTCTCTCCAGCTTTGTTGCCCTTCTCTGGACTTCTTTCAGCATCTCAGTGTCCTTCCTGGAGCCAACAGCCCCAAAAGTGAACCCAGTACTCAAAGTGCGGCCTCAACAGTGCTGTGTCCAGTGGGGCAATCACTTCCCTGGTCCAGATGGCCACAATATTCTGGTCTTGCTTTTGACCTTCTTGGCCAGCTGGGCACACAGTGGCTCATGTTCACAGACCTGTCAACCAGCACCCTAGGTCTTTCTCTCCTGAGCAGCTTCCAGCCACTCTGCCTAAAGCCTGGCTCATTCATGGGATTGTTGTGACCCAAATACCTGGCACTTGGCTTTGTTGAGTCTCATAAAGTTGGTCCTGGGCTATCATCTATCCTTTCCAAGTCTCTCCCTATTTTATTTTGGATTTGAAGTATTCTTTGTGTCAGTTTTAAATTTTCCTAGAAATAATAACATTTTAAATCATTTCAATATTCTTGAAGACAGAAATGCCAAGCATTTATTGTTCTCTCTGTCCAAAAGTGGCTGCAGAAACAAATCAATGCAAAATCCTGTTCCAAAAAAGCACTTGATAAGAATTTTCCTCTCTTAAAAAATAAACATGAGAGATTTGTAGTACACCAGGATAGACTCTAATGCACCACAAAAGTGTGGGACTTCAAAAATCAGAAGGTAAGCTCTTAATTCAGTTAAGTGCTGTTGTAAACCCAGTGCCTGTATTCACCACTAGCTTCATAAGGATGTTAGAAAACAAAGAAAAAAGCCCAACATTTTTATATCCTGCTATTTAGCTGACACAAAAATGGGTTGCAGATGTTATTTAAAAGAACAACATTTGGGGTTTTGCATAATAAATAAGGAAACATTTACCAATAGATCTCTAATACAGAGCACACAAACTTTATTGTCCTTAAACTTATGAAGATGGCAGTGTGTGTATACAACCCTCAGAGCTCCCTTGCTATGAACTAAAATCTACTTTAAAAGGTGCCATGTAGGTCAAAAAGTTTTCTTTTGCAAGGAAAAGAAAGGAGGTTATAGTATCTGCACCTGAAACTAGATCTGTTTAAATATAGCTTTATTGTTGGAATACTTTTGCCAGGTTGCTTGTCTAGTTCCAGAGGGTAACATCCATCTTTGTGAAGGGCAAAAAAAGAGAAAAAAAACCACTCAAATCCCCTAAGACCCTTCTGCTTTCTTCTTTTGGAAAACAGAAAGAAAAAAGGAAAATATAAGGTCTTCATTTCACAATTCCATGCACATTCATTTACTTTGACAGATGTTAAACGTCTTCATAATGATGTTTTAAGTGAGGTTTGCTTTTGCTTGCTGTGTTCTCCTTTATGTTTCTTTTTAGTTTGGAGGATGTTAGAATTTTTAAGGATTAAAGTAGCCTGATTGCTGCTGCAACAGAGGAATCCATGACCTCACTTCAACAGTTTGCCCAGAAGGCTCATGGATGCCCCCTCCCTGGAGTGTTCAAGGCCAGTTTGGATAAGGCCTTGAACAACCTGGTCTAGTGAAAGGTGTCCCTGTTAATGGCAGAGGGGCTGGAACTAGGGGATCTTGAAGGTCCCTTCTGACCCAAACTATTCTATGAATCTATGAACAGGAGACAGAGTTGTGTGGTCAGAAATAGAAACAAGAATGTCTACACAGGAAAATCCCTTCAGATAGATTTAGGACTTTATAAAGTGTACAGTAATTGAATGAGGAATTGGTTAATCTTTTTAACATTGACCTTCCCCTCTAGCTGTTCTTTACGAAGAGTTTGCACCTGAAAGTAAACCAAGGTGTATGATCACCTATAGTGAAAGGTTGAGGTTTCCATGTTTTTGATTTAGTGCAGCAAAGTAAGGATAAATCACATGCAAGTTCCACCTTCTTTCAATGAACCTTCAGACTGGTCTGCAGAGCTGAAGCTCTCACACACTGAGTCCCTCCTGGATCATGCTAGAGGATATGAATGGCTGGCTAACACCGGCAGATATTCACACAGAGAATGAGACAGGGACCATTCATTCATATGGGAATTTAACAGGGTTTGAATAAAAGCCTCTAGCCTGAAAGACCAGTTCAATAATCTGGTAGTTTCTTCCAACTCTATTTTACGAAGATACTTTTGCCAGCTGAAAATCTCAGCCCCATACTATCACTTCCAACAAACAGCAGCAAGCACCCTTAGCCCCATGCCAGCTTTCAAAGTCTGCAAACTCCACAATTTTATGTAAATTTAGAAAACAGCCTTTCATCTTCAGGCACTGGGACAGGTTGCCCAGGGAAGTGGTGGAGTCACCATCCCTGGAGATGTTCAAGAAACATGTGGACATAGCGCTTTGGGACATAGTTTAATGGCCATGGTGATGTTGGGCAGATGGTTGGACTTGAGGATCTTGAAGGTCTTTTCCAACTGAGAAAAAAAACCAACCAAAACTATGGTTCTATGATACAAAGCACTGAAGCTTTTCTCAAAATATCTTTCAGTGGGAGAGAAACATGACACTGAGGTTTAAATAGACCAGTTTTAACAGGGAGACAAGGTCTGGGAAAGAAAGTAGATTGGACTCTCATAGAATTATAGAATGGCTTGAATTACAAGTGACCTACAAGATCATCTAGTTCCAATCCCCCCACCATGGGCAGGGAGAACTTCTACTAGATCAGGTTGCTCAAAACCTCATCCAGCCTGGTCTTAAACACTTCCAAAGATGAGGCATCCACAAATCCTTATGTCAAGGTGGTTGAAATGACATCTTTAAGGTCCTTTCCAACCCAAACCAATCTATGTATCTAGGAATACACAATCACTGTACTTCTGAAAATTATTTATAGTGAAACCTATTTCTCTTTCATGTCATAACACAGTCTCAAGCTGCACCAGGGGAGGTTTAGGCTGGATGTTAGGATGAAGTTTTTCCCAGAAAGAGTGACTGGCCATTGGAATGGGCTGCCCAGGGAGGTGGTGGAGTCACCATCACTGGAGGTGTTTAAGAGGGGACTGGATGGGGCACTTGGTACCATGGTTTAGTTGATTAGATGGTGTTGGGTGATAGGTTGGACTTGATGATCCGAAGGTCATCAACCTGGTTAATTCTATTCTATTCTATTCTATTCTATTCTATTCTATTCTATTCTATTCTATTCTATTCTATTCTATTCTATCTCATGGGGAATAATTTTCTTCTGGAGTCCAATGGAAATCTCCCCAGCAGTCACTTGTACCCATCATCCTTTGTCTTTTCCATGGGACTTCTTGTAGAAAGGGAATAAACTTCTTGGTTGTGAAGTCGAGATCACTTTCAGAACTGAACTGGTTTTTCCCCAAAATCTGACCCAACTCCCCTTGTTAAGCTTTCTTTTTATTGTTTTGTGAGGTTGTCTTTAATACATACTGCAGATTTTAGTTTTTCCATATAGTCTCTGTGTGTGTGTGTTAGTAATTATTTTGCAGAGCAAATAACCTACATGTTCTTTTTTGTTGAGTTAAAGCTGAGGCAAAAATCAGAAGAAAATAATTCCAGCAATGGTGTACACTATCTAGTTTCCAAAGAAGTATAAACATAATCTTGGAGTTAGACTAAATCTTCCAGGATGATTTTATCTTCCAGAAATTTGCTTCTTATCTTTTACATACTCATGCACAACACTAAAACTTTGTGCAGGCTTCTACCTGTGGCTGGGCTTCCTTTGCTCTATAAGGAAAATGTTGCTATTTCTCAGAGGGCTAGAAGAATCCATAGGTTTAAATTATCACTCTATATATGGAAAGTTAAGCACATAGAAATGAGATTAAAAAAAAATTTAATAAAAAAAAAGATTGAGTATTCATCAGGGAGCTACCTTAATTAGTGAGTACAAACCAAGAAGGAATATATCCTACATCATTTTCCACCACAGGATTTTTCTTCCCCCCGCAATAACGATTCATACGGCTGAGTGTTTTATTCGAACCATCTTGCAGTTTCAAAGGAGGTTATTAAGTAATTCAGTAATCACAATATTAACCTCTATTTTAAAAAGCAAAGAAAAATTAAGAAATTTGGGTAGGCAGTATTTGAGCATAGAATCATAAAATTGTTTCAGTCGGAATAGACCTCTGAATTGAGACCTCAAGCTGTCTGGTCTAGTGGAGGGTGTCCCTGACAACGTCAGGAGTGTTGGAATTAGGTGATCTTCAATATCCCTTCCAACCCAGACCATTCTATGAAGCTGTGAATCTCCTGACTCTCAC
Organism: Colaptes auratus; assembly: GCA_015227895.2. Classification (NCBI taxonomy): domain Eukaryota; kingdom Metazoa; phylum Chordata; class Aves; order Piciformes; family Picidae; genus Colaptes; species Colaptes auratus. Next base: position 11,702,077 of record CM037643.1, read on the forward strand.
CACAGGCTTGCAGCCAACAGCAGAGAACAATTACTCTGTCACACTGGACTCTTGTATTTTGAATAAAATGTCCAATAAAGTGGAGAGAGACTTTGTGATACAGTTGTCATGTTATTTTCTCAAAGACATGGACTCCAAACCATTCTTCAATAGTCCTTTGACATTTTTATTAGGTGCAGATATTTGTTCTAGCTAATGGCTGGAAAGTTGCCCAGCCAAAAAGAACCTTGGGATGCTGGTTGACAGCTGGCTGAAAGTGAGCCAGCAGCATGCCCAGTTGGCCAAGAAGGCCAACAGCATACTGGCCTGTATCAGCAATAGTGTGGCCAGTAGGATGAAAGAACTGATCATGCCCCTGTATTCAGCATTGGTGAGGCAGCACCTCAAATACTGGGTTCAGTTTTGGGGCCCTCACAGCAAGAAGGATATTGAGAGGCTGGAAAGTGTCCAGAGAAGAGCAGTGAAGCTGGTGAAAGGTCTGGAGAACAGGTCTTGTGAGGAGGATCTGAGGGAACTGGAGTTGCTTAGTCGAGAAAAAGAGGCTCAGGAGATACCTCATTGCTCTCTATGACTCCATGAAAGGAGGTTGTATTGTAGTAGAGCTCAGTCTCTTCTCCCTAGTGTCAGGTGATAGAACAAAAAGTTGCCTGAAATTGTGCCAGGGAAGGTTTAGGTTTGATAGTAGGAAAAAAAAGCTCTCCCTGCAGGAGTGGTCAGGGATTGCAACAGATTGCCCAGGGAGGTGGTGATGTCACCATCCCTGGAGGCATTCAAAAATATGTGGACATGACTCTTTGTGATATGGTTTAGTGGGAATGGTGCTGTTGGGTTGATGGTTGGACTTGATGACCTCAAAGGTCTTTTCCAACTGAAACAACGCTATCCTTCTCTGGTTGCCTTTGCATTTGAAGTTAAAAGTAAATTTGAAGTAAGTAATATTGGAAATCAAATTTCAGATTCAGTTTGGTTGGGGGATTTGGGGCTTTTTTTTTGGGGGGGGGGGATATTTTTTTTTCCCCAACAAAGAACTTAGTTTTTCTTCTCTTTTCATGTCACTAAAGAAATCTCTTAGGATTGCAAAGCTATTTCGTGCTCATTTCTAGTTAGAAAATATATTCTTCAATGTTAATCCTCCACATGTTCACTCAAGAAATACTTATTTCTTCTATAAGGAGTCAGTCCCCTAGAACACAGTGTCAGTGTTAGCTACAGACAGAGGGAAGGCAACAGTTTATTTTCAGGCACAAATGAAAGAATTTTTAAAGCAAAAGAGTTATATAATGTATTTGGCAGCAATGCATTTGCATACTTCTATTTCTAGAAGGGGCTTCTTGCTTTGAAATGGAAACAGTCTTCTAACTTAAAGTAGGTAATTACACACCCCATTAAACAAGTAATTAACAGATTACAATTAAAAAAGAAGAAAAAAAAGAAAGAGGCAAACAACAACAAAAAATCCCCACACCACAAAACCTTGAAAATGAGCAATTCAGATGCTAAATCTGAAGCACACTGTTACAATTAGCATAAGACTTCTGGAAAAGGATTTAAAAATACACAATAATAATAATAATAACAACAATAATAATAAAGTTATATATAATTATATATTATATTTTCTCCATGAAAATTTTATTCAAGAAATAGCATCTTATGAGACAAACTATACCATAGGAAAAGAAGGACCTAATGCAAATACCTTGCTGAGGATGCACTCAATGCCACTGTCCATGTCACCCACAAAGATGTTGAACAAGACTGGTCCCAGGACTGATCCCTGAGGGACTCCGCTTGTCCCTGGCCTCCAGTGGGACATGGACCCATTGACAGCCACTCTTTGGGTGCGGCCATCAAGACAGTTCTTTATCCATCTAGTGGTCCACCCATCAAACCCGTGTGTCACCAGCTTGGAGACCAGGATGTGGTGTGGAACAGTGTCAAAGGCTTTGCTCAGATCCAGGTAAACGACATCAGTTGCTCGCCCCTCATCTATTAATGTTGTGACCTGCTCATAGAAGGCCACCAGGTTTGTCAGGCAGGATTTGCCCTTGGCAAAGCCATGCTGACTGTTCCAAATCACCTCTTCACTATTCTTCTGAGTCAGTAGTGCCTCCAGGAGGATCTGCTCCATGATCTTTCCGGACACAGAGGTGAGACTGACAGGAGCCACATCCAATCATCTTATTTCATCCTCCTCCTAATCATGGCCAGCCTGATCTAGTGTAGGGTGTCCCTGCCCATGGCAGGGGGGTTGGAACTAGATGATCCTTGTGGTCCCTTCCAACCCTGACTGATACTATGATACTATGATACTATGATATCTGGTTTTATTTGTTGAAATGGTGCTAAATATCAGCTGTTGACAAAAAAATATCCAGACAGAATCCAGTTTAACCTCTTTCTAAAGCTGTTTAATTCAGCTGATCTCCTGGATTCTCCTTTAAACCAGCTTATAAACTACCTTTTAAAACAGCTGTTGAATCACCATTTAAACCACCATTTAAAACAGCTCTTAAACCACCATGTAAACCACCATTTAATCCACCATCAGATGTTTTAATGACACCTAGATGTGGTGTTGAGGGACATGGTTTAGCACCAGGCTTGATAGGAACAAGAGGAACACAGTCTCAAGCTGCACCAGGGAGGAGGACTGGATGTTAGGAAGAAATTCTTCAGAGAGAGAGAGAGATTGCCCATTGGAATGGGTTGCCCAGGGAGGTGGTGGAGTCACCATCACTGGAGGTGTTTAGGAGAAGACTTGATGGGGTGCTTGGTGCCATGGCTGAGTTGATTAGATGGTGTTGGATGATAGGTTGGACACGATGATCTCGAAACTCTCTTCCAACCTGGTTTATTCCATCCTATTCTATTCTATTCTATTCTATTCTATTCTATTCTATTCTATTCTATTCTAAATCAGATAATGGTTGGTGCTGGATGATGGGTTGGACTCAACGATCTTAAAGGTCTTTTTGAACCAAAATGATTCTCAGTTTCTATTATTTCACTTCAGGAATCGTTACAATTCCTCTACCTTAACAATTCTCCTAACTTATAGGAAGATTCTAATTTCTCAAACATTTTTTCAGATCTTTTTTCTTCCACATGTGAAATTACTATTGTGAAATTAATTTTTTTTCATGACAAAATAGGTAGGAGTTCTCATCAGAAAGACAGTAGGATGAAATAGAGTGTAAAGAAGAGGCTTCAAACCCCCAAACTTCAGTAATATATTTTGAAACATAAAACAAAAAATAAAATCATGTTCTGTCACTTCCTTTTTCTTCATTTTCTTTTCTATGAATTCTTGAAATCCAGCTGCTGGCAACCCAGTCTCACTTGGTTTATAGGACCTGACAATCAGAGCCCATGGCAATATGGCTGCACAGGAGCAATGTTTTCTTGAATGCATTAATGTCATGATAAACTGAATTACTCCCTTGCTAATGAAGTTGACCTCTTCTGGTGTTCTTGCTAGCCAGGGCAGTGGAGAAGCTACAGTATCCTGGAATAACTCAAGGCTTCATCTGCATTGAAACCAAGCACCTACAAAAAATACAAACAATGCAGGAATCACAGTACATTGAGTACTGTGTACCTTGAGTACTGTATCCAGTTCTGGGCCCCTCAGTTTAAGAAGGACATTGAGACTCTTGAATGTGTCCAGAGAAGGGCAACGAGGCTGGTGAGAAGCCTTGAGCACAAGCCCTTTGAGGAGAGACTGAAGGAGCTGGGATTGTTTAGCCTGGAGAAGAGGAGGCTCAGGGGAGATCTTATTGCTGTCTACAACTACTTGAAGGGAGGTTGAAGCCAGGTGGGGGCTGGTCTCTTCTCCCAGGCAACCAGCACCAGGACACAGTCTCAAGCTGTGCCAGGGGAGGTTTAGGCTGGAGGTTAGGAAGAAGTTCTTCATAGAAAGAGTGATTGGCCATTGGAATGGGCTGCCCAGGTAGGTGGTGGAGTCACCATCACTGGAGGTGTTTAGGAAGAGACTGGATGGGGTGCTTGGTGCCATGGTTTAATTGATTAGATGGTGTTGGATGATAGGTTGGACTCAATGATCTCTGAGGTCTTTTCCAACCTGGTCTATTCTATTCTATTCTATTCTTTCTATTCTATTCTATTCTATTCTATTCTATTCTATTCTATACTTACCCCTTTGGTGTCATGTGCAAACTTACTGAGGGTGCACTCAATTTCTTCATCCAGATCTTTGATAAAGAAATTCAATATCATGTAAAGATATTTGTCTGTACATAAATGACTTTGTGGGACACTTGACTCAATAGACTGATTCCTGTCTTGTAAAATGCCCCCAATAGGCAAACTCTTGTTCATGTTGATGTCTTATTGGTGGTGTTGCTTTAAACCTGCAGGTATAATTCTGTACTTTTTTACTTATGTAGTTTTCTTGTTTACTGCAGCTCCTTTTCTCAGCAAGAGTAGAAAACTGTTATGGAATATTGTAAAATTGATTATGCTTATTAAATTCATATCAAAATAATTATTTTTACAGAGTTGTCTAATTTGAGAAACATTTGGAGAATGATTCATTCAGATACATTCAAGAATGATTTCTTTACAAACACTCCTTTTAATGACAGAGTAGAGGCCGTATTTTTCCTGGCTATTTCAGTAATAGCTTTATTGGACCTGGAAAGAGAGATATTTGGTCATTAATTATAAATCTCCTTAAAATTGTGACCCATATATCTTCAACCAGCAAATAAAGTTCTACAGTTCCCAGAGTTTCTGTAGAAAATCCAGGAAATCATTTTTATTATTTAGGTTTAAGTTATTAATTTTGATTTCCATCATAGTGTGTGTGTATATATATATATAATAATAATAATAATTTTTTTTATAAAGCCAGAAAAGTCTTGATAACAGAACCATTAGATAATTAATGAATTAAATAGTGACAAAAGTGACTGTCATGGTCAGTCTTAGATGTCATAAAAGCTATTGCAGGAAAATTCTAATCTAGGAAATTGCTGCACACGGTCAGCAGTTCTGATCCTCTTTCTGCACCTGTCAAAGGCAAAAATCCCTCTCACTTTCTATCTGGGGATTATTTCTATTAGTCCTCTTTCCGATGTCATGTTTTGCAGTAGAATAATCAAGATGTAGGTGCAAAAGCACATTGAGAAACACTAGCTCTAGTAAATCGTGCTAATGAATAATTTTAGAAGGGAAAGCAATGTGAATCCACATGGCACTGAATCTGGGTACCTTCCAGTTTTCATTTCCTCTGTGAAAACAAGGTAGCATTAGCAATAGAGACTTGATACAGACTTCAGTGTAAGTCATGGGCTTGGTTCTGTGCCTGAAGTAGTTTTGGAAGCTCAGTAAATCTTACAGAGAAATCATTTTGTGTGCATGTTCAAACCAAAGCAATTTGTTTCTAATAAGGACAGGTGAGGGAAATAATCTTCTCTTTCACTACATTTAGAAGAAATAGATGATAAAGGACAAAATTTCTAGTTTACATGTCATTGTGAAAGGTTGGGTTGGGTTGGCCTCTAAATGAGTCACAGAGGTTCTCAATGAATCTCTCTGCCTTCCCAGATGGAAAAAAAAAGCAATAAGGGAGAGCGAGATTGATAGACTGGAAAGAAAACTAACACTACTTTACCTAAAATAATACTAATACAATGAAATAGAGCCAAATAGACACACATCAAAATGGACCCCAACCCCTGACGGCAATTAGTCACTACAGAAGCTGCAGCAGAAGTCCCAGACTGGACTCAGCAGTAGAAGGGAAACAGATTCAGAAGCTGAATTCAGGAAGTGGATTCCGGAACTCATGGGTAGGATCAAAGGCAGAACGGACAGAGTCTTTAAATACAAGAGCTTGCCCCTGCTGACCTCTTAGCTTTACACTGAAGATGCTCTCCATGGGATGGAATTCCTCCTTGGACAGTTGAGTGTCACCTGCACTGTCCCCTCCTCCCTGAAGGTGCAACCTTTTCCTCTGCAGCCCAAGGTGACATCCAAGATGAAGCAGTATCCTTGGTCTGCAGCCCAGCCCTTGGCTAGCAGCAGCCCCTGTCTGTGTAAACCTGCCCTGAGATGCAGAATGTGCTGGCTCTGAGCAGAGGCCGAACTGTGAAGGCAAACCACTGAGCAGAATTAGTGCTGCTCTAGCTCAAATCAGGACAACCATCCAGACAGCCCTACAGTTCATAGAATCATAGAATCAGTAAGGTTGGAAAAAACTCAAAGATCATCAAGTCCAACCTGTCACCCAACGCCTCATGATGACTAAGCCATGGCACCAAGTGCCACGTCCAGTCCCCTCTTGAACACCTCCAGGGACAGTGACTCCACCACCTCCCTGGGCAGCCCATTCCAATGGCGAACGATTCTCTCTGTGAGGAACTTTCTCCTCACCTTGAGCTAAACTTCCCTTGGCACTGCTTGAGACTGTTCTCTAGTTCTGTTGGTGGTTGCCTGGGAGAAAAGACCAAACCCCACCTGGCTACAACCTCCCTTCAGGTAGTTGTAGAGAGCAATAAGGTCTCCCCTGAGCCTCCTCTTCTCCAGGCTAAACAATTCCAGCTCCCTCAGCCTCTCCTCATAGGGCTTGTGCTCAAGGCCTCTCCCCAGCCTCATTGCCCTTCTCTGGACACGTTCAAGAGTCTCAATGTCCTTCTTAAATTGAGGGGCCCAGAGCTGGACACAGATCTCTAATTGTTTTTGAATGAAGTATCTTAGGAAGACAAGAGAGCTTCATTGAACTCAGCAGACCATGTGCAATGCAGTCCTAAAGACCAACAGGGCATAGTTTGTGACTTACTCTAAGTCTTTTCATTGAATATAATTTAGATTGGATAGGAGAAATATCTGTAATGAAAGAGTGGTCAGGCATTGTAGCAGGCTGCCCAGGGAGATGGTGGAGTGACCATCCCTGGAGGTGTTCAAAAACCATGTAGGCATGGCATGCTGGAACGTTGTTTAATGGTCATGGCGGTGTTATGCCAATGGTTGAACACAAGCCTCACAGAGGCCTTTTGCAGATGAGACAAGTCTATCACTGTATAAAAGTATAGAAAAGATTTGAGTGAATCAGAGTAGAATTTTGGAAGAAGTTCTGAATCACTTCTAAAATGTTTTCTTGACTTTCAAGAAAGACGGCAGAAATATTTGTTGCAATGTTGTTGGTGTTGGCTTTGTTATTTCTTGGTGAGTTTTTTAATTTTATTCCCAGTCTGAGACAAAGTCTAAATATTTAATCAGGCATGGAAATACAAATTAAAGTACATTAATAAAAATTATGCATACCTCACTAAAGTTGCCTGTAATAATAATTAGAGAGACAAAGTGACTGCCAGACTGCCACGGGGGACTTTCGATTTAATGTGCTTGAAGCTGTAGGCAAATCTCTTGTTTATGAGAGCTGGATGGGAGTTATTTTGTATTTCATAAAGCACTGTGTCTATTTATCTGTGATAGATTCAGTGAAGAGGAGATCCTTCTTAATCTGGCACTCAATCAGCATGTATTAAAAATCATTCCTGGTCATACTTAGATATGATGCATGTTTCCTCATTTTTTCAGTGTTTCAGCAAAAGTGTCACACAGGACACTGGAAAAATATCCGAGGTTGCAAGGATGTTCATTAGTGCTACTAGAATCTAATTGCTTTGCACACACCTCATCCATACAGCTGCTCATAGATCAGTGTAGGAATAGATCTCAAAAGCCAGTGTCAGCATCTTTATACAGAGGGCTGAAACAAGCACACTGAGGATGATTCTCAGTGATGCTTAAGAGATTTGAGTGTTCAGTTCCCGGTAATTAACATCCAAGTCTCCTACATTGTTCTCTACAATACTTGAAAGGAAGTTATAGTGAGGTGAGGGTTGGTCTCTTCTCTCTAGTATCAAGTGATAGAATCAGAGGAAATGGTCTCAGATTACACCAAGGGTGGTTTAAGTTGGACATTAGGAAAAAATTATTCAAGGCTCGTGCCTTGGGCACATTCCTATCTAGAAGAGCAGATACCCAACAAGCAGCCATGTCCATCCTGCATTTTAAAAACAAGTTTTCTCCAATCACAAAGCAGTTCTTTAGTAAGGAGCTCTTCCTCCATTGCTGGAGCAGGTCCAGAGAAGAGCAATGAAGCTGGTGAAGAGTCTAGAAAACAGGTCTGGTGAGGAGCAGCTGAGGGAACTGGGTTGTTTAGTCTTGAGAAGCAGCAGCTGTGTGCAGACCACCTGTCTCTCTACAACTCCCTGAAAGGAGGTTGGAGCCAGCTGGGTGTCAATCTCTTCTGCCAGTATGAAATGATAGAACATGAGGAAATGGCTTCAAGTTGCACCAGGGGAGGTTTAGGTTGGATATTAGGGAAGATTTCTTTCTTGCAAGAGTGGTCAGACATTGGAACTGGGTGCCCAGAGAGGCAGCGGAGTCACCATCCCTGGGGCTGTCAGAGAACGCATAGAGATGGCACTTTGGGACATGTTTATGTGGACATGGTGGTGGTGTGTTGACAGCTGGACAGTTCTGTCATTACCCTTCTAATTTTTATTTGAATTTAAAAGTAAGTTTGAAATCATTGAATACTACTTCAGAAATTAAATTTCAGATTCACTTTGATTTTTATTTTTTCTTTTTTATGCAACAAAAATTAAAGGCACAAAAGATGGAGAACTGGCCTATCCAACCTTAATGATTCTGTGAGTTGAAGAAAATCTTATGTAATCTGGGGAAAAAGTGTTCCTGTGGGTTGCAAAATGATTCTTTGGGTTGCAAAATTCCTATGTAATCAGGGAAAAAATTGTCCGAAATCCATCTCAACATAACAAAAAGAAAGTCAACTGACTTCAGAGATATTGGGCCTGCTTGTTAGAAATATTTAGAATTACTCTGACAGCTTTCATTACAGTTCCTCTCCCATTAATTTCTTTAAATATTTCCCCTCCAAAGAAATGCATTCAGCTATGTTATAATTAACTTGGCTGCCAGAAGATATTATATATCATCAGATGCTCACCGGCCTAAGGTAGTCGGAGTGGCAGTCGTATTGTTCAGTGTTTAATCAGGTCAAAGCAGTGGCAACTTTAATTACAGTTATTGTCAAGACGCTGCCTAATGCTTTCAACAAACCTTGTCAATATGTCAGCTCTTGAATCTTGTTTCTTAGCCATGTCTAAGTGAAAAGACTGTCCCCGTTATGTTTGGCAAGCACGGTTCTGTAAGAAATATTGGTGCGTTGCTGCTTAAATGTGGGGTGGTTTGGATGTCTAGTATCAGGATAGGAAGTGGGCAAACATATTAAGGGTCAGATGGTTCTTGGGCTCCCTTGCCACATGGTATTCTGGTTCTGTGCACTTGGGTTGTTTAGTCTGGAGAAAAGGAGGCTGAGCGGAGACCTCATTGCAATTCCTGAAGAAGATTTGGGTGAGGTGGGATTCCTCTCTCCTCCCTAGTATGGGGCAATAGAAGGAGAAGAAATGGTCTGAAATTATGCCAGGAGAGGTTTAGGTTGGATATTAAGACAAAATTCTTTCCTGCAAGAGTGCTCAGGCATTGGAACAGACTGCCCAGGGAGGTGGTGAAGTCACCATCCCTGGAGATCTTCAAGAGATGTGTGGACACGGCATGTTTTGGACATGTTTTAATGGCCATGGTATTGCTAGGTCAATGGTTGCACTCCATGATCTTAGAGGTCTTTTCTAACTGAAACAATTCTATGATTCTAGGATTAAAATGGAAAAGAAAATCCTTACTTTTGTAGTTCATAATGGAGGATGAACAACCAATGCAAAGAATCTGAGGCCACTAAACTACAAAACCCTTTTCCTATCTACCCTATCCTATTCTGCCCCTTTAAAACCAAGATTCTACCCACTTTTTAAGTAAAGATTTAAAAATATTTTAAATCCAGATTTAAAAGTGAAATGCCCTCATGTGTCATTATAATTGCCCCCTTTCTGGAGGTGTTCAAGGCCAGGTTGGAGGAAGATGGTCTAGTGTAAACTATCCCTTCCTATGGCAGGTGTTTGAAACTAGATCCCTTCCAAACCAAACCGTTCTATGATTCTGTAATTTATGTGATTCATCACACTACACTAGAGATGTGGACAAGCATTCATACATAGAATCATAGCATGGGTCAGGTTGGAAGAGACCTTCAAAATCTTCTGCTTCCAAGCCCCCTGCCAGGGACAGGGATACCTCCTACTAGACCAGCTTCCTTAAGGCTCCATCCAACCTGGGTTTCAGCACTTTCAGGCTTGAAGCATCCACAAATTCTCTGAGTATTCAAGCACTTCATTAAAAAGTCTACTTGTTTTCTACTTGGTCATTATTTCTTTGGTGAGCTAAATTGTTGTAACATGAACAGTGCCTTTGACTGGAGCTATTTATTAGTTTCCAGTTGATAAGCATTCACTTGTTATACACAGCTTGTGGCAGGTTATGTTAAACAGTCCCTTACTTCTGTGAGTGTAGCTCATATGATGAAGTCTGTAAGTGTGAGGCCATAGTGAGCAATTAATTTCTGTTGTCATTAACAACTAACAGTGGCATTATTATTCATTCAGGTGCTACAACCTCATAGTCCCTCTACTCACATGAGCATTATTCAGGCACTGTGTGATTAGGAATTCTCAGAGGTTGTGCAAGTTTCACATTCCATATACGCACAACATTCCATTTACATTTCATCCTGAAAGGGTTTGGGTTTGCAAACATTTTTCTTATTGTTATTATTTTTTAATTCTCAGTATCAATCCCAGAAAGGACCATTATGATCATAATGATAGGTGTAAAACTTGCAACAATTAGTAAAACTGGCAAATGCAAGAAGAACTTTTTATCCTAGAATTTTTTATATATATTGAACTGTTCATATAATCATAGAATGGTCTCTGTGGGTAATGACCTTCAAGATCATCCAGTTGCAACCCCCCTGCCATGAGCAGAGACACTTTCCACTAGACCAGCTTGCTCCAGACCCCATTCAACCTAGCTTTGAAGTCCTCCTGGGAGGGGGCATCTGCAATCTCAGAATAGAATATAGAATAGAATAGAATAGAATAGAATAGAATAGAAATAGAATAGAATAGAATAGAATTACCATGTTGGAAAAGACCTTTGAGGTCATCAAGTCCAACCTATCATCCAACACCATCTAATCAACTAAACCATGGCACCAAGCACCCTATCAAGTCTCCTCCTAAACACCTCCAGTGATGGTGACTCCACCACCTCCCTGGCCTGCACATTCCAATGGCCGATCACTCTTTCTGTGAAGAATTTCTTCCTAACATACAGCCTAAACCACCCCTGGCACAGCTTGAGACTGTGTCCTCTTGTTCTGGTGCTGGTTACCTTGGAGAAGAGACCAACCCCCACCTGGCTACAACCTCTGTTCAGGTAGTTGTAGAGAGCAATAAGGTCTCCCCTGAGCCTTCTCTTCTCCAGGCTAAGCAACCCCAGCTCCCTCAGCCTCTCCTCATAGGGCTTGTGCTCCAACCCTCTCACCAGCTTTGTTGCCCTTCTCTGGATATGTTCAAGTGTCTCAATATCCATCTTAAACTGAGGGGCCTAGAACTGGACACAGTACTCAAGGTGTGGCCTAACAAGTGCTGAGTACAGGGGCAATCTGTTCCAGTGTGTAACCATCCTCATTGTAAACAATTTCCTTCTAATATTTAGTTTAAATCTGTCCTCCTGAAATTTATATCCATTCCCTCTCATTCTATCACAACTAGCCCTTGCCAAGAATCCCTCCCTCCCCTTTCTTCTATCCCCCTTTAGGAATGGTTCATGGTGTTGTGGCCATGGTGATGTTGGGCTGATGGTTGGACTTGATCTTAGAAGTCTTTTCCAACTGAAAAAAATTGATTATTCTTTGAAAATACTTGAATTACTGAGTAGCCAAAAGAGGTTCTAACTGAGGTGGGTTTTTTGGAGGCTGTGGTTTTTTGCTTGAAAGAGAGTTGCCAGCCTATTTTCTAGTATATTACTTTGTCCTCTTAGTCTGGACAACACCATAAACCTGAGCTGGCAATGATCTAGAACTAATAAATAACATATCCCTGATAGAAATGAGGTACCAGTCTGTACTCATCTTCCTAGCTCATTTAAATTTTCATTCTGTTTCTGCCATCCTCCCTAGCCACATTAAAATTTTACCATTAGAATACTATTTAGCCATTAAAGCAGTTTAGTCACAGTCCCTACTCCTTCAGACAACTGGCGTGAGTCATTCTCATTCCTTCCCTCACACAGAGTTACTACGCCTGCTGCTGCTGCTGAGCAATCAGGTTGTTCTCTCTGATCCATTCTCACTCCCAACAAAGGGATCCCAGTAGAATTCAGTGAACATACCCATTAAGCAGAAGGCCTCCGGTGTCAGCTGCTGAGCTGTTATCACATTAATGAGTTAAAACTCAGCTACATTCTCAGTAATAGCCAAAGGGCAGGCAGTGCCAGCTGAAAGGTGGAGAAGTAAGTGATTGCACACAAGAGACATAAAGCTCAACTTTGTCATTGCCTAATTCTAGGACACTGGGATGTCTTCCAAGGGCTAAAATGGCTTTTTGAATTAATCCACATAATGGCCTCTCAGTTGTCTTTGCCTCTCCTTTGGCTGTGCCTGCTAAGCTGTGCATTTCATGAAAACGTCTGAGGAGTCTTTAACCTGTTCTTGTGTCCCAGGAAAACTTCCATATGCCAGGAAAAAAAAAATCCAGTGAAAACAGATGCAATTACGTGTTGTCCTGCAAAAAGCAGGACTGATATTTTTTTCCTCCTGGATCTTTCATTTGAGTAAACCACCCAATTCTGAAAACATTGCAGGTTTCAGGTTTGGCCACTGCTGCTGTTCTTTATCTTAAACCACAAACTTCATCAGAATTCACTCAGGGATATATGCCTTACATTGAAGTGACAGATTTATACACAATCCCACATATTAGAAACTCACTCAAAAAAAAAAAAATATTTTTTTCTCTGAGGTGTCTAAAAGAGCAATTTTATTTTCCACAGAAGAAAAAAAAAAGACTCAGAAATTCTGCCTCCTTTTCAAAACTCAGGAAGGGAAGGGAAGGAACTCAAGACATCCTCATATGCAAGAAATGCAGTGTACCTTGAAATTAAGGTACACAGAGCTGACATTTCAAGTAAAATACAAATCCTGCATACAAACTTCAGCAGTGTACTCCTTCTTAGAAATGTTGAGTGGGTGGGAACGCTGTTTTCATTAAGATTTGTGATGTGAAAATGAAGTACTTGATGTTACAGTGTGGTGGAATGAAAACATCAAATATAAATTAAATGTAAATGGAAATATATAGGAAAAAAAACATCTGCCTTTGGTAATTAGATAAAAGAAAAGGGAATCACAGAATCATGGAATTGTTTTGATTGGAAAAGCCTAATTGTTGACCTAACATAGATTCACAGATTGCATTGGGTTGGAGGGGACCATCAAAGGTCATATTGTGCAACCCCTCGGCAGTGAGCAGGGACATCTCTGACTAGATCAGGCTGCCTAGGGCCACATCAAGTCTGATCTGGAACGTCCCCAGGGATGGGACCTTCCCGGGCAATCTGTTTGAGTGTTTCATCACTCTCATTGTACAGAAATTTCTCCTAATGTCCAGCCTAAATCTACCCTGCTCCATTTTAAAACCATTGTCCCTCATCCTATCACTATAAGCCCTTCTAAACAGTCCTTCCCCAGCCTTCTTGTAGATTCCTTCACATGTTGGCCACCACCACGGCCACTAAACCATGTCCTGAAGTACCATGCCTATGTGTTCCAATGTCTGGCCATTCTTTCAGGAAAGAAATTTTTCCTCATATCCAACACAAACCTCCCTTGGTGCAACTTTAGGCTATTTCCTCTTGATCTATCACTTCTTGCTAAGGAAATAAGACCAATCCCCACCTCACTCTGACTTCCTTTCAAATAGTTGTAGAGAGCAATAAGGTCTAACTTCAGCCTCCTCTAAAACATTTTCTCTTTTATGGTACAATTTTATGTCTCCACTTACTCATCATAGTATACTCTATGCCATTTTCTCTATTTATTCTCACAGTTACACATTGGAGTATACTATTTGCTATTATTAAAGAGATTTGAACTAAGCCTCCTCTGTAACAAGACACTTCTGTACAGAGAGGTGCCAGTTCCTTGACAAAAGGAAGTTCTTTTGTTACTCTGCACTACAGAGAGGAGTGTTTTATGTATTTGACCCTACAGCCAGGTTTCTCTAGAGCTCTTTGGTGGTTTAATGAAATACCTCCTACACAGGAACAAAAAAGTAAGTTTCCAAAGGAGTACAGAGGATGAGTTTAGTGTGTGTATCTCAGCTGCAGCAGGACTACAGCACTGGAGTGGAAGACAGTAATGCTAAGTAGTCAGGAACTTAGCCTACATGGTCCTTTTAGGTCCCTTCCAGCTGAAATATTCTATTCTATTCTATTCTATTCTATTCTATTCTATTCTATTCTATTCTATTCTATTCTATTCTATTCTATTCCATTCCATTCCATTCCATTGTACTTTGCTCTATGCTACTCTGCTCTACTTTGCCCTACTCCACTCTACTTTAATCTACTCTACCCTACTCCCCTCTGTCAGCTCTGCTCTACCCTACCCTACTCTATTTTGCTCTGCTTTCATCTTCTTACTAAATTCTGCTCTGCTCTACTCCGCTCTACTTTACACCTCTCTTCCCTGCTCCTCTCTGCTCTACTCTGCTCCACTCTATTCTTGTCTACTCCACTCTAGTGTGCTCTGCTCTACTCTACTTCGCTCTGCCCTACTGCACTCTAATCTATTCTTCACTGCTCTGCATTGCTCCACTCTACTTCAGTCTGTCCTGCTCCACTCTACTTCAGTCTGTCCTGCTCCACTCTACTCTACTCTACTCAAAGTCATTATAGGAATAAACAAAGGAGGAAATCCACAGTGTCCACGTCAAACACAGACATCTGTAAGTAACTAGGGACAGGACTCTCTCCACAACCCAGAAGTTTTGGAGCAGATGGCTTCTCACAGCTTGACATTTTGAGCAAGAGTGGCTTTTTGAATTTCCCCAAAGCTTCAATAGAAAGTGACCTGAAATGTCACAATCTAGCATCCATTTAGGAAAGACAGAACAGTTTGGGAATATTTTGCAAACGACTTTATTGGTTTTGCCTAATTCTGCTTACATGGGAGCAGAAAGAGTGACAAGACTAACATAATAAAATAAAATTTGGGTCTTTTAATGTGCACTTTAACATTCAAAATGGCTTCTGCTAGTGAGAGTGTTCCCAAGTGGCATAAAGAAATGAATTGCAGCACGACTGAGCATGTGGTAAAGTGTCAACACCAATACTATTCTTAATCAACTGAAGTAACAACTTCCATCCTTACTGCCAAAGTAGTTCTCACCTCTTAAAGCATTCTCTGGTGAGCTTAAATACCTCAGAAGGCTGGGCTTTTCCACAGAAACTATTTTCCATACTTTGGCACCTGGTTTAGGTAATTTTTGCCACCAGCTATCAATATGAATATCAAGCTCCATAAAGTTGTGCCTAAGAGAAATGGTGACGCACATCATTCAGTTACTCAGGTGTGGAATAACCATATGATCTGATAACAAGCAATACCAGATCAAATTCTAAAAGGCTAACTTAGAAAATTATCCTAGTTTTAATTATTTTCTTAGGTGTTGTGGTGGGTTGAAATTCCACCACCACCCCCCCAGCATTAAGTTTGCCAGACCAGCTCAGTTGGAAGCAAATGAAAGCTTTATTTACAAGCAAACCTACACTCTACAATGGAATGCAATAAATATGTACAAAGTATACACAAGTATTTACAATATTTACAGATATTTACAATTAACAAACAACACAACCCCCCCTGGTCGAGAAGACCAAGGAAGCTGTCCGTCTGTCCCCCCATTCCCTAATACCACCATTTAAGCCACATCCATTTAAATCATGTCCCAAAGTGCCATGTCCACACCTTTCATGAACACCAGTAGGGATGGTGACTTCACCACTTCCCTGGGCAGCCTGTTCCAATGCTTGACCACTATTTCAAGCCATCTAGCTTCTTCTAGATTGACAGTATACACATAAAAAGAAAACAACTCTATGATCCTAAATTTTCCATTGAGCTCTTTTATGGAATGGAATGGAATGGAATGGAATGGAATGGAATGGAATGGAATAGAATAGAATAGAATAGAATAGAATAGAATAGAATAGAATAGAATAGAATAGAATAGAATAGACCAGACCAGGTTGGAAGAGACCTTCAAGATCATCGTGTCCAACCTATCAGCCAATCCACCCACCTAAACAACTAAACCAAGGCATCAAGCACCCCATCAAGTCTCCTCCTGAACACCTCCAATGATGGTGACTCCACCACCTCCCCGGGCAGCCCATTCCAATGGGCAATCACTCTCTGTATAGAACTTCTTCTTAACCTCCAGCTTAAACCTCCCCTGGCACAGCTTGAGACTGTGTACTCTTGTTGTGGTCCTGCCTGCCTGGGAGAAGAGACCAACATCTGCCTGGCTACAACCTCCCTTCAGGTAGAGAGCAATAAGGTCACCCCTGAGTCTCCTCTTCTCCAGGCTAAGCAACCCCAGCTCCCTCAGCCTCTCCTCATAGGGCTTGTGTTCCAAACCCCTCACCAACTTCGTTGCCCTTCTCTGGACATGTTCCAGCAAGTTGACATCCCTCCTAAACTGAGGGGCCCAGAACTGGACACAGTACTCAAGGTGTGGCCTAACCAGTGCAGCGTACAGGGAGAGAATCACCTCAGAGACTTTCCACAGACACACCATAGCTTTACTTTTATGTCTTCAAAACCAGTCTTTCCAGATTAGCATGAACATTGTCTTGTTCTCATGAAATAAATATGTTTCTCTTCTTTGTTTTCAGATGGTTTTGGTAAATATTTGCTACTAGTTTACATCTTTGTTTGCACAAGTGCATTTCCAGTGGATTCTAATAATATTATGGAGAGTCTCAGGGGGTCTAGGCTTTTAACATTTTATTCATTGAAACTCAGTAATGCCTTTTTTTTTTTTAATGTATCTGTAGTTAAAGTAATAAAATTAAAGTAATAAAATTATGGTAGCACCTTATTTTGAGAGCTGTCACCCAGCTAGTGTTTTCATAGACATTTTATTACATTTACTGTCACTAAGGGTTTGGAGTTTTGGCAGCAGCTATACAATAGTCTCCTACTGAGATATTCTTCCTGCACTTGTTCCTTGCTGGATTTAGAGGTTTCAGTAGCCAGAGCTGTATATTAAAGGTCATTTTTGTTGAATGCTGGGAACCAGTACATGTGTACACATCTAGCTGCAAAGAAAATGCCACTTAAAAATAAAGATGTTTTTATCTCAGACGGTGTGATACGTCAGGGAATTCATTTTAAAACCCAGGATATTTCTATTCTCTACACCAGGTGGACATTTCTTGCATTTTACTAGTCTCTTGCTACATTTGTTACTTGTATTTTTACAACAAGGTTGGCAGGAGATTTTTCACGTTGTCATCAGAATACTGCTTCTGTGTGTCTGCGTGCTCATGCTTGATGGAAGGACCAGATTTTAGCCATGGAAGGACCAGATTTTAGCCTAGGATCATGAAGATGATCAGGGATCTGGAGCACCTCCCCTATGGGGACAGGCTGAGAGAGTCAGGACTGTTCAGCCTGGAGAAGAGAAGACTCCATCAAGACCTTATAGCAGCCTTCCATTAATGAAAGGGGACCTACAAGAAAGTTGGGGGGGACTTTTAACAAGGGCAAGCAGCAATGGCTTTCAGCTGGAAGAGGGGAGATTTAGTCTGGGCATTAGGAAGAAATCCTTCTAAATCCTTCTTGGCCACTTGAGTGCATGTTTACAAACATGATGGTTAAATAATTGTTATAAGGAGTCAACCTGATTGGTTTATGTTTCTCATCTTGCTTCCTTTTAGGAAGGGATGTATTTCCTCCTGATATTTAGTAAACACCTCTTTGACTGGCCATTGTACACTCCATTGTATCATGTATTCTCCAGCATTTCTTTGTTGCTTGAAGCCCTTTCTTCTTAACTTGTTTCTCCTCACAGCTTGTTAGTTGGACTCCTGTAAATGCAACTAAGCCAATTTTGGTCCCTTTGAAGGTCACACCAGCAAGGTATGGAAGCAAAGTCCTTATACACTGTGTTTTAGCAATGACATCAGTGTTGGAAAAATACTTAAGCTTTCTCGTTGGTTATACTGTCTTTGCTAATGTGTATTTGGGTTCAAGGTACATCAATATTAATTATATCCTTGTCCAGGTTGTGCTGGGCCAGTCCCAGGCCAGATATGGACTGCAGACCAGCAGCAGCTTTGAGTCACTCAGCACAGCTGACTCCAATTGGATCTAGCTGTGTCCCAACAGCATCACACTCAGTATTAAAAGTTGAAGGAGAGAGATATTTCCTGCTAGAGCCTCTTGCTTGGGCTCCTCCTCACCCCTCTGCCCTCCCCTGCCCTCCCCTGCCCTTGAGGCTTGCCCCTGGATGCTCTGGCTACTGCACCTTTGTTGGGCTGAGCAGAACTTTATCTCTGTGGGCTGCACACGGGTGAGAACGTGGTTGCTTCATTCACTCTATTTCATTCCAACCTGGGGGTCTGCTCTCCTTCTCCTGACCCCCTTCTCTGTGGGGGAAGGACCATCAGTTGGTAGACCAACTGCTGTGATTTAGACCAAGACAGGGCCTAAATGGATGAGGGTAAATGGCTTTAAGCTGGAAGAGGATACATTTAGACTAAGATATTAGGATGAAATTCTTTAGAGTGAGGTTGATGAGATACTGGAACATGATGCCCAGGGAGGCTGGGGATGATCCCTCCCTGGAAGTGTTCAACACCAAGTTGGATGAGGCCCTGAGAAACATGGTCTAATAGAAGATGTGCCTGCCCAGGGCAGAGGGGTTGGGACTAGAAGATCTTGAAGATCCCTTCCAACACAAACCATTTTATGATTCTATGATTAAATTGATTTGAATTTCAACCTATAAGTCTTCTCTCCTTGTTCCATTGTTTGCTGAATATGGTCATCAGGTGATAGAGTGACTGCTATAATTTGGCCCCAAATATAGACTAAATGTAGAGAATCCTGAATATATTTTTCTGTTCCAGGTTTTTGTTTTGGCTGCAGAATTAATAAGTCATGGTCATCAGAGGTCATTTAAACTTAGATTTTGGTGGAAAGTTAATTTGGCATAGGAAACTCATTTTCCACTGTGTTGATCAACTACATCTGCACACAGATCATACAATCAACTTTAGAACTGCAAGAGGAGAGGGCAATGGTGTGAGAGGCAAAAGCAAGACAAGAACAGGAGAAAGAAGTAAAGAGAACTACCTTCTTTCAGTGTGGATGAGCTGTAGATCACCTCACCTGACCTGGAGAAGAGTACTTCTCTATTTCTGAGAGACACATGCTGAAAGTTTCTAATGCTTCTGTTGACATCTCTGCTGAGCTCACTGAAGCTAGTGACTAGTGCTAAGTGGGTGGCAGTCTGGCTCCTCAAATTGAGAGTTTGGTCCTTGTGGGTAGTAGAACAGCTGTAGTGCAACCATCCAGAAGGTATCCACATTCCATGTAGATATCTAGTTTTTGTGGATCTACTTTGGAGTGAAGGAAGAGAAACTGTTTCATTTTATTGTAAAACATGAAAAGTAAATTTAGAATAATTGCAACCTGGAAGTTTATACTTCTCTTTGATGGTAAAGAAATCCAGCTCAGATTTAGGGTATCACTGTTGGGTGAAGTAACTCCCATCCAGAGATTCTCCAGTGTGAAAATCATTGTGGTTGTGTGATTTCTAGGCAAAGAAATTTCACTGCTCTACTTCCACTATGTAGAAGGAAAGATCATTTGGGGGGAGGGTGAGGAAGTGTCAAAAGATTCTTGGCTTAAAAGCATTCTTAAGGATCTCCCAGCTCTATTCTGTCCCTTTGTCCCTGAGGACCATTTTTCTGAGGGTCCTATTGACTAACTCTATGTGGAGGTGGAAGTTTGGATTCCTGAAATTCTAACTTCACTCTTTGCCTGACTCATATCCTTCAGGACTGAACTCCAGCACTCTGTGATCATTGCAGCCCAGAATGCCTCTAAACTTGATGTCACTGATGAGGTCACAAACGCTCTGAGAAAACATCATACACAGGAAACCATAAATTTATTCATTTACAGTAAGAGCAGGTCATTATGGACACCAGAAATTCTGCTCTTTTGTGCAGTACTTCTAGACATAGTAAGTGAATTATGGTTTCCTCAGTAGCTTAACACAGAATGAACTAAAAAAGGAAACAAACCTTCATTTTTAGAGCCATTAGTTCAATTCAGCAGGCAGTTCTTTCCCCCCTCTGTTTTTTTGTTTTGTTTTGGTTTAGTTTGTTTTGTTTTCCCCACTGCTCATGAATAAAAGCAGAAAGCATTTTATATGTCAAAAATAATGGAAACCTTCCCTAGGGATATTTTCCATTTTTGGCCTTTGCCATGGTGCATTCTCAGGCTTCTGTTATTATTTTTGTGTGTGTGTGTGTGTTGTAGATTGTATAGAAGGTGGAAAGATAAGTAATTTAGCAAAGAATAACATCCACACCATTTCCTTGGAGGCTATTAGTGTTGCCTCACTATCATGTTTTGAGTTTTTTCGTTTTACACTAATGAAGCTAATTTTCTTTTCCATTTCATTGCAAAGTGCCTAATGCTAATGGATCAGACCGGTTTCTTCCCATGTTAAGTCTCAGACTATGGAATAGTTTGTTGACACAGTTGCCTTAAAAAATAAAAAGCAAAGGGGTGGCGGGGGGAAAGGGAATAAGAAAAGACCAACCTTATCACTTGTAGAATTGATAGGTGAATTTGTTGAATAGAATCGAATCGAATCAAATTAAATCAAACAGAATAAAATAGAATTAACCAGGGTGGAAGAGACCTTCAAGATCATCGCATCCAACCCATCATCCAACACCACCCACTCAACTAAACCATGCAACCAAGCACCCCATCCAGTCTCCTCCTAAACACCTCCAATGATGGTGACTCCACCACCTCCCCAGGCAGCCTATTCCAATAGCCAATCACACTCTCTATGAAGAATTTCTTCTTAACATCCAGCCTAAACCTCCCTGGGTGCAGCTTGAGACTGTGTCCTCATGTTCTGGTGCTGGTTGCCTGGGAGAAGAGACCAACCCCGACCTGCCTACAACCTCCCTTCATGTAGTTGTAGAGAGCAATAAGGTCTCCCCTGAGCCTCCTCTTCTCCAGGAGGTACAGATGACAATGGTACAGATGGCAATGTTGCTGACAATGATTTTGACAAAACCAGGTCTTTTTAGTGTTTGAGAAGATTTAATAGAATCATAGAACTGTTTTTGTTGGAAAAGACCTCTAAGATCATCAAGTCTAACCACCAATGCAGCACCACCATGGCCATGAAATCATGTTCCAGAGTGCCACATCTGCATGTTTCCTGAATACCTCCAGTGGTGCTGACTCCAACTCCCTGGGCAGCTTATCTCAGCTCCTGACTAGTCTTGAAAGAATTCCGCCCCTTCACCATCTCACTAATATCTACCTAAACCTCCCCTGGCGCAATTTGAGGCCATTTCTTCTCATTCTATCACTTGTTACTAGGGAGGACAGACCAAACCCCACCTCACTGCAACCTCCTTTTCAAGGAGTTGTAAAGTGCACTGACGTACCCCCTCTACCCCCTCAGCATCTGTGCAGCTATGGGTTAGAAGACGATGAAAGGGCACAGAAAAAAAGGAGGAATCATTGCCATGGATCAGCAGTTGGAAGAGAAAAGGCACAAGAAAATGTACAAGCTTTTGAAAAAATAAAAGTATACATTCCTTTTTTCTTTTTTTTTAATATATTTTTTATTTAACTAATTTATTATATGCTGCACTTTGGCCACAGCCACCCCATGCAGAGCTACAGGATGGGGTCAGAGTGGCTGGAGAGCTCCAAACAGAGAGGGACCTGGGGGTGCTGATCGACAGCTGCCTGAACATGAGCCAGCAGTGTGCCCAGGTGGACAAGAAGGCCAAGGGCATCCTGGCCTGCATTAGGAATAGTGTGGCCAGCAGGAGCAGGGAAGTCATTGTGCCCCTGTGCTCTGCATTGGTTAGGCCACACCTTGAGTACTGTGTCCAGGTCTGGGCCCCTCAGTTTAGGAAGGACATCGAGACACTTGAACGTGTCCAGAGAAGGGCAACAAGGCTGGGGAGAGGCCTTGAGCACAGCCCTGTAAGGAGAGGCTGAGGGAGCTGGGATTGTTTAGCCTGGAGAAGAGGAGGCTCAAGGGAGACCTCATTGCTCTCTACAACTACCTGAAAGGTGGTTGTTGTCAGGAAAGGGTTGGTCTCTTCTCTCTAGCAACCAGCACCAGAACAAGAGGACACAGTATCAAGCTGCACCAGGGGAAGTTTAGGCTGGAGGTGAAGAGAAAGTTCTTCACAGAGAGAGTTGTTAGCCATTGGGATGTGCTGCCCAGGGAGGTGGTGGAGTCACCGTCCCTGGAGGTGTTCAAGAGGGGATTGGATGTGGCACTTGGTGCCATGGTCTAGTCATGAGGTCTGTGGTGCCAGGTTGGACTCGATCTTCGAGGTCTCTTCCAACCTTGGCAATACTGTGATACTAATTAAATTTTTTTTTCCTGAAACTAATTGCTTTTAATTACTTTCAAAGATCAGTTTCTTTATCTCTGTTATAGCCAAGTATAAGGTTTTGTGTTTGGGTTCTTTTTTTTTGCCTTTTTTTTTTTCATGGTATAATAGAAAACAGGATTACAGTGTTCACTGCTCTCTAGATTTATCGTCACTACAAGCTACTGCACCACTTTTAGAAACAGAGGCAAACAGTGGATTTCTCAATATTATTGTGTAAAGGAGTCTTCTATCTTATTTTTTTTTAAGAAATGATTCCTTTTCTTATATACAGGAGATGTTACAAACCATACTCCCCAAGCCTCAGTGCAGAGATTAGCAGATCTGATGAGTCATCTGAAAATGTAACTGAACAAGAATTGCATTACTGGCCCTGTTCCAACAATTCAATATCTTAAACAGCATTTATTCCCTCCCTCTAGGGATATTTTATGTATCACAAGGCTTCCTTTGAATGTTCACTGACTAGTTTTGACCAGCCTAGCTGAAAGAACAAAGCTATATATAAATTGTGCATGCACAAAGAGATTCTGTCCCTCTTCATAAATGTACGCTTTACAGAATATAGAATAAAAATGCATATGAAGATGCTGCCTTGGCAGCTGAAGCTCTGAAACACAAGTTTGATTCACATTTGTACATACACAGCCTTCCCTGAAATTATTTTGGCTGTGGTAGCTGAGAAAAATTTAGGTCATTGACATGAGGGTTCACAAAGAAATGTAGAACAGTTGTGGTCTGAGGATTTGTGGCAATCACATCATCTCTGCTACACAGCAGATCTCAGCTGTTCTTTCTCTTGCTAGCTGTAGTAGAAATAGGACTTCCTTTGATGAGAAAACTTCAGCTGTGCTGCTCATCTCAACCACTTTAGTAGGCTTTGTTAATTTTCTAACCTCAGGAACATGAAGAAAAATCAAGTTGCAGATTCATTCTCATTTTAAGTGAGAGCTGAATAACAGATTTCAGTAGCTTAATTGCCAATTGTATTAATTGAATAGCTCAATTAATAAACACCATTTTTCTTTAAAGACAGGAATCTAACCTCTTCAAATGAGCACAATGCAAGATGAAATTTTTCAAGTACATAAATTAAGAGGATATTGAAAGAAAAGCAGTGTGAAGCATAAAAGATTAATAATAACATAAAAAAATAGAGTTAAAAATTATTTCAATTATCTGTATTAAAAAAATGGTCAGGTATACTAATAACATATAAAATTTATTCCTTATACATTCTTTAGTTTTTCTTTTGTTTTCTAATTAATCTTATTCCAGTATTCACAAAGGTAGAAGCAATCTGTCAGCAGCCCAGAGAAGCTTTACTGAAGGCACAGGCTGGTAAGAGGTAAGCAACAGAATCCCAAGGGTCTGTGAAGAAAATGATCTCTAAACATAAAAAGAGGCTGGAAACTAAACCCAAGCAAATAGCAAAAAAAACCCCAAACCCACCAAAAACCCCAACCCAACCAAACAACCCCCTTCCCCCCCAAAAAAAACCCCAAAAAACCTCCCAGCCTTACACAAAGACTGAAAGAAGCACAGAAGCAAATCAGTGTTAAGGTAGATATTGATCAAATGGGGAGGGGGTGAAATAAAATACATGTAAGTAGAGTTAGTGTGGAACAGGATTTAGTAGCTCAGGAGAATCTAAGGTTGCAGCCAGTCTGGGTGATGCTTTGAGCAATCTGTCTTACTGGGAGCTGTCCCTGCCCATGGTCATCAGCTTTGTCTCAACACCCACCTCTTTAAAGATGTTGAAAAGATCCTCTCTCAGCCTTCTCTTCTCAAGACTAAACAGCCCATATTCTCTCAGTCTTTCTTCACAGGAGAGATATTCAAGTTCTCCAATCACCCTCATAGCCTCCACTGGACTCCCTCCAGCAGATCCCTGTCTCTCTTGAATTCAGGAGCCCAGAACTGGATACAGTGTCTCAGATGTGGTATCACTGGGGCAGAGTAGAGGGGGAGGAGAACCTCCCTAGACCTGCTAGACACACTTTTTCTTAATGCACCCCAGAATCCCATTGGCTCTCTTGGCCACAAGGGCACATCGCTTTCCCATGGATAACTTGGTGTCCTCTAGGACTCCAAGGTCTTTCTCCATGGATCTGCTTCTTATCAGGACAACCCCTGGTCTGTACTGGTGCCTGGTGCTGTTCCTCCCCAGATGCAAGACTCTGTACTTGTTCTTGCTGAACTTCACGAAGTTTTCATTTGGCCAGCTCTTGTTGGATGACATCACATCCTCCCAGTGTGTCAGTCACCCCTCCCATCATCAGCAAACTTGCTGAGAGTTCTCTCTATGCTCTCATCCAGGTCCTTTATAAAGATATTTGAAGAAAACTTGAGCTAGTACTAATCCCTGGGGAACATCACAGGCCTCTGTGCCACCAGTCACAACTCTCTGGAGTCTGAGTAAGGTGATGGAAAAGCATGGAGTGAGGATTTGTGTTGGGTGACCAAAATGGACTAACAGGGACATCATAAATGGATGATGCTGAGGAGCTGAGGAAGATGCAGCTTCACATGGTGGGACACACTATATGGCCAAAGGGGGTTTTGTTCAGCAAGAGTAGGGTCAGATAGGTCCTGTTCACATCTGGCATTGCTGGGGTGGTGCTGATCAAGCTGCAGGAGTGGATATGATGAAACCCAGTGTTCGGGGTCAAGCAGGGAGGAGAGCCACTAGCACAAATTTGAACACAGGAAGCTTCATCTAAACTTGAGGAAGAACTTCTTTACTTTGAGGGTGGCAGAGCACTGGAACAGGCTGCCCAGAGAAGTGGTGGAGTATCCATTCCTGGAGCCATTCAAAACCTGCTTGAATGCTATCCTCGGCAGCCTGTTCTGGGTGATGCTGCTTTATCGGGGTAATTGGACTAGAGATTATGCATCCAGAGGTCCCTTCTAACCCCTATCATTCTGTGATTCTGTGCTTATGAATGCTGAAAATTCATTTTCAGCTAATGTGATGCAAAGTGGTCTCACTAGGAAGTGTAGTTTTCACTCACATGGATTTGCAATCTCATTTACTTGCGTAGAGTCACTAATCTGATTGTAATCATGTTACTTATCATTTAATTTGGTGTGTGGCAGATGTACATCAGAAATGACACACAGGTGGGACTATCCTATATTAAATCACTTTAATCACATTTAAAAATTTCAAGGTTTGGTCTTTGGGACAAAATTGATCCTTGAACAGGCAAGCAAAAAAAACCCCCAATAATAAATATCAAAGTCATAGCTGCACATCTATCTGTAAGAAAAGTTAAAGTGTTTTATCATTATAACTGACCTTCAATTAGTACAATTATTGCCCATAATTAAGAAGCCTCAGCCAGCTGTTTCATTATTCTGAGGATTTTGATTATATGGAAGATTTGTTGAAGAGCACCTGGTTTAGGGCAGCATGTCCCTGCCTCAGCTGCAGGGAGGGAAACAGGAAGGATGGTTTTAGGGCAGGTAGATAACAGAATGCCACATTGGAAGGAACCCCAGGGATCATCTGGTGCAAACTTCCTTGGTGATAGTGGGGTTGAGATAGATCTGCCAGAGATTATGGCAGGTTATTTGTGAAGCGCTGGAGAGGGATCTCCTGGCGACAAGAGAGATTGGGAGGATGCCTCTGTGAGGTGTTGAGTGTTTGGAGGCTCAGCTCTGCTTAGTAGAGCCTTGATCTTTCACTTTGGCCTGGAGCAAGTGTTGGTGAAGAGTTTTGTGAGGTTGCCATTTGGTGGCTTCCATTCCCCATGTGTCATCTAAGCACATCCTCTTCTGCATACAGCCATTGGAACAAGGTCAAGTATTGGAACAAGTTGCCCAGGCCAGCAATGGAGTTACCATCCCTGGAGGGGTTCAAAACACATATAGACACAGCACTTGGGGATGTAGTTTAGTAGGTGTGGTAGTGTTAGGTTAATAGTTGGATTTTATGATCTTGGAGACCTTTCTCAACCTAAAGGATTCTGTTTTAAGAGTGACAGGAAAATTGTGACACTTAGAGAAACAAATATATATTTTCCTCCTTTCAAGGGGAAATTATAGCCTTTAATGCTTTTAGAGTTATTGTCTTTCATCTGGATAGAGATATTCCTGAGTTTTCTCAGGCACATATACAGAATGCCTCATTAGATTTCAGCTGTTCCTTCAAGTCCCTCATCATCCTCTTTGCCTCTTCCTTATCTTAATGCTATTGGTAAGCAGTGTAGAAACATCAAGCTTCCTTATCTTATTGTAAGCAATGGAGAAATACCAAACTTCTTTATCTTATTGTAAACAGTGGAGAAGCATCAAGCCTAGTAGAACACCCACAGTGCTACCTAAACATTTCCTGTTGCAATAAGAGCAATCATAGGACATTATTGATTAATGATCTAAGCTAATATAAAGGAATATCCACCCAGAAAATAAAGGTAAATAAAAATGCAGTTTCCATCCCAGAAATTTAAGGATTTATGTACAGAGCAATTTAGAAAGCAACTTTAATTAACCTAGGTTTAGGTTACAAGCTAAAACTAGCAGAGTTATGTCAGTAAAACAGATTGCTGAGCGACATTGTGCCACAACTGACATGCAGGTGGAAGACCCTTGTTACAGCTAACTCCTCCAGCTGCTCATTACCACCTCTTTTGCCAGCAAAACTGGGAGGGCAATAACCTCCAGCAGAGTGGTTCCTGTGATTAATCCCTCAATCTCTTCAGGCAAAATCACCCAGGTAAGCACAAGAAATTTAAATGATTGGCTTGAGACTGAGGATAGAAATCCTCTTGTCATGTCTAGCTGTACCACTGACAGTTATTGTACACAGTCCTCTCTGTACTGGAGTCTATGCCACACAGAACCTCCCACCAAGCTGTAGATGTCTCAAGGGTACTTCTCAGACAAGCTAGCTGAGACCTACTTACTGTTTAAGTTTAATTGTTAACCTGTTGGTAGCAGATTCTCTGGTCATCACTGAGCAGCCTTGTGTATTTTTTTCTGAATCATCTGAAAATGTGGTTGGCTTTCACAGACTCATAGAATGGTAGGGGTTAGAAGGGACCTCTAGAGATCAACGAGTCCAACACCCCAGCCAAAGCTGGATCACCAAGGGCAGGCCACACAGGAATGCATCCAGATGGATCTTTAAAGTCTCCAGAGAGTGAGACTCCACAACTTCTCTGGGCAGTGTTTTCCAGGGTTTCGAGTACCCTCACAGCAAAGAAGTTTCTCCTCATGTTGAGGTGGAACTTCTTGGTTTCCAGTTTTTATCCATTGCCCCTTGTCCTACCACTGAAAAGAGACTGGTCTCTTCTTCTTGACACCCTTCAGAAATTTATAAACATGAAAATATCTCCTCTCAGTTTGCTCTTCTTCAGACTAATCATCCAAAGGTCTCTCAGCCTTTCCTCATCAGACAGATATTCCAGTCCCTTCATCATCCTTGTAGATTCTGTTTGACACTCTCTAGTATATCCGCATCCCTCTTGAACTGGGGACCCCAGAACACAGTAATCCAGATGTGGTCTCACCAGGGCAGAGTAGATGGGGAGCAGAACCTCCCTCATGCTCCCTTTAGAATATAAAGTAACTAATTTTGTGTTGATTAGCATTAATGCCTTTCGCCCCAAGACTCCTAAGTGAAGTAATGGCAGTGAATAAATATCCTTAAAGATGAAATCATAAATTTCATAAACCATTGCTGCTCACAGGAGTGTCGCATGAACTTTTGCACCTTGATTACTGCAACTTCTCCTTTAGTTTCCATGATGCTAATCTTAGCTCCTTAATCTACTGAAATCACAGCTGCTAAAATTATCTTCCTCACCTCTCATTTCTTCTGTTCCATGTCAATGAAGAGTCCAGGTAGTGATGCCCTCTTCCACAATGCATTGGATATAAGATCTTCATCTTTTTCAAGTCCTTATACAATTTAGACCTAATTTTTTTATGATACCTCTTAATCTCTTCTCTGCATTGCCACAGATGAAGGTCTTAATGTTCTGTTCTCTCTCCAAACTCTGCTTCACATTTCAATGCTGACTCGTTTGCATGCAGTACACTTTCTGTTCCAAAATATTCTTATTCAAAACTTTAAAAGTTATTAAGTTATTAAGAAATATAACAATAAGAGAATAAGTAAGACCAGCTTGTATCAGCAATAGTGTGGCCAGCAGGCCAGGGAAGTGATTGTCCCCTGTACTCAGCACTAGTGAGTCTTGGGTTCAGTTTTGGGTCCTTCAGTGTCTCAAGGGCATCGAGTTGATGGAGCATTTCCAAAGAAGGGCAATGAAGCTAGTGAAGGGTCTGGAGAACAACTCTGGTGAGTGAGGAGTGGCTGAGGGAAGTAGAGCTGTGTAGTCAGGAGAAGAGCCTGAGGAGAGAGCTCATTTCTCTGCAACTCTCTGAAAGGAGGTCGGATCAAGGTGGGCATTGGTTTCCTCCCTAGTAACAAGTGAGGGAACAAGAAGAAATGGCCTCAAGTTGCACAAGAGGAGGTTGGAGTTATATATTAGGGAAAAATGTCTTTAGTGAAGAAGTGGTCAAGCATTGGAAGAGGCTGGCCAGGGAAGTGGTCAAGTCATCATCACTGGCATTCAAAAAGTGTGTAGACATGGCACTTTGAGACGTGGCTTAGCGGCCAAAGTGGTGTTTTGTCTACACTTGGACTTGGTGATCTCAGAGGTCTTTTCTAACTAAAATAATTCTGTGATTCTATAATAAAAAGTGGCATGTTAAAGGTTCAAGTTACTAATTTCCTAAGTTCCTCCCACTCCTACTGACAACATAGGATGGCAATTTTTCATACAGTAAAAACTTTCACTTAGAATTAAATTGTGATAGTTAATAGTAATGGGTAACACTGTACCTACTCCTACTTCTAGTTGTCTTACTCATGGACTGCTCTCAAGAAAGCCTTCATCTAGTGTAATGCTTTTCTGACAATATGAAAGAGAAACCTGTCTACCCAGAGTAGGTACTCTAGGCTGCCCAGGGAGGTGGTGGAGTCACCATCTGTGGATGTGTCCAAAAAACATGGAGACAGTGCACTTGGGGACATGGTTTAGTGAGCATGGTGGTGGTGGATTGGTAATTGGACTTGATCATCTTAGAGCTCTTTTCCAACCAAAACAATTCTATGATTCAGGTTGCATTTTTAAAACCTTATTTGTCTACTTTTGCTAATGACCTGCTTTCCATACCAACTGGGTGTTCAGAATCTTTCACTGGAGCTGTTAAATGCTGCAAGTTGAGGTTTCCAGCTGGAAAAGCCCCACACACTCCATTTCCTTGCTGAAACCATGCTTTGTGTATTGCATACCTGCAGTAGCATTAATTGGCTGGCTCATCCTTTAACCCTCATGGCAGCCCTCAGTAGAAAATGTCTCTTGGAAGCTATTTCAACATTCATTAATCCTGACACTTTATCATCACTCCCTCATAGTTAGTGTGTTGGTGACAACAAGTCTCACCCTGAACTTCTAAATGGTGTCCCCTGGGATGACATTTGGTGGCATATTCAACTTTACTGGTAAGGTCAGTGACACAGATTTGCTTTCAACAATGTTCTCCAGGCCAAGAGTGACAGCCAGACAATTCAGCATGACAGAGGAGAGGAAGGTTTGAACAGAATTTTCATTTGTATATAACAGAAACAAACCCTACTGGAAACTGCAAAGTTTGCCCAGCTAGGAGAATCTTTGAGCAGAATGGATCACTGCTTCTGCAACTGGTTTATTGTGTAGAGAAGGTGAGATGTTAGTGCTTTAGTTCCAACATTCCCAGCATAACTAGAACACAGAATGTGTTAGTTGAACTGAAGGAAAATCTTCTTTACCTTGAGGGCGCTGAAATACTGGACTGGGCTGCCCAAAGATGTTGTGAAGGCTCCAAGCCTAGGAAGGTTGAAAGCCAAGTTGGATGAGGCCTTGAGGAACCTAGTCAGGTAGGAGGTGCCCCTGCATTTGTGTGTGTGTGTAACTAGATGATTTTGAAGGTCCCTTCCAACCCAAACCATTCAATGAACAGTGACCAAACAGCTCAAAGTTTGGCTTTAAACTCCTGTAGATATTTATATGCATTATTTATAGAGTCTCCATCTTTCAGGAAAATTTAAAACGGAAAAAAAAAAAAGACAAACAAGCCCAGCTCTCAATATCATCTATGCCCAATATTGAGAAGGTTATCTAAATAAATATATATTTTTTTAATATGATAAACTAAATAATTAAATAAATAATTTAATTTGAAAAGGAAGAAACTACATGGACTTGTGTGTGTGAGTTGTTTATAAGAAAAAACAGATAACATATCCCCTGATCATAGAATCATAGAATTGTTTTGGTTGGAAATGTCAAGTCCCACCATTGACCTAACACCACCATGGCCATTAAACCACATCCCAACACGCCATGGCCACACATTTCTTGAACACCTCCAGGGATGGTGACTCCACTACCTCCCTGGGCAACCTGTTCCTAATACCCAACCTAAACCTGCCATTGTGCAACTTGAAGCCATTTTCTCTCCTATTACTTGTTACTAGGGAGAACAGACCCACACCCACATGAGCTCTCTTCAAATAGTCACTGAGTAAGAAGTCTTACTAATAATGTGTTCCTTTTCAGCACAATAATCTCAGTTATGAAAGCTTTTAAGCAAAACAGTAATGACTACTGTGTAATTAAAAAGAATGCAAGGAAATTGTTCTTTAAGCACTGAAGAAAATCAACTTCCTTGCCATCCTGTATTTAGCTAGGAATATTTGGCCACTGGAAAAGGAAAAGAAACAATAAAGGACTTGCTCAAATAATGGCCTCAAGTTACACCAGGAGAGGTTTGGACTGGATTGCTTTTCTTGCTAAGATCATCAGAAGTGTGATGTTCATGTGAGGTCATGGTGAGCAAACTGGGTCATGATTGGAGATCAATACATCATTATATACTATTTATGTTTTCAACAATCAAGGCTATTTCATGGTTTCAATAAAATTAATAGAAACTACTGGAATTATCAGAGTATATACTGACTGATAGAGCTGGGGCTGTTCAGCCTGGGGAAGAGCAGACTGAGAAGAGATTTCATAGAATCATAGAATGGCCTGGGTTGGACAGGACCTCTAAAGGTCTTCTATTCCAACCCCCTCTGCAGTAATCAGGGGCATCCTCAGTTAGATCAGGTTTCCTAGAGCCCTGGCCAGCCTCACCTTGAATATTTCCAGGGATAGGTCCTCAACCTGGGCAACCTGTTCCAGTGTTCCACCACCCTCATGATAAAGAACTTGTTCCTAATTTCATCCATGCTGATCGGTACCTAAAGGGCAAGTGTCAGGAAGATGGAGACAGACTCTTCTCAGTAGCGTCCAATGGTAGGACAAGGGGTAATGAGCACAAATGGGAATACAGGAGGTTTCACGCAAATGTAAGGACCCATGGAGAGAACTCCATGCTGGAGCAGGTTTGCCCCATGGGACACCCCACACTGGGGCAGTCTGTCCCTGAAGTGCTGAACCCTGTGGAGGAAACCTACGTGACAACATTTCATGAAGCGCAGCCTGTGTCAGGGACAGTACGCTGGAGCACAGGAGGAGTGTGAAGAGTTCTTCATCTGAGAAGGAGCAACAGGCACAACATGTGATGAGCTGACTACAACCCCTGTTCCCTATCCATGTGAGCTGATGTGCAGGGGTAGGAGGTGGGGAACTTAGAGTTAAGCCCAGGAAGAGGGAAGAGGTGAGGGAAAGGTATTTTAAGATTTAGATTTTATTTCTCATTATCCTACTCTGATTTGATTGGTAATAAATTAAGCTAATTTCCCCAAATCAAGTCTGTTTTGCTCTTGATGGTAATTGCTGAGTGATGTCCCTGTCTTTATCCTATCCCAGGAGCATCTTGTTCTATTTTCTCTCCCCTGTCCAGCTGAGGAGAGGAGTAATAGAGTAGTTTGGTGGGCATCTGTCATCCAACCACACCTTCAAAATTATAACTACCCAAATAGTAATTATTCACAGGCTTAGAAGTTTACTTAGGAGTGGATTACTATAAAATGCTCTGAAATCACAGAATCACAGAATGCATTGTGTAGGAAGGGACATTTAAAGGTCATTTTATCCAACCCCTGGAGTGAACAGGGACATCTCCAAATAAATCAGGCTGCTCAGGGCCCCATCGAGTTTGATCTTGAATGTCTCCAAGGATGGGGTCTCAACTATATGTCTGGACAACCTGTTCCAGTGTTCCAGCATCCTCATTGTGAAGAACGTCCTTCTAATGTCTGACCTACCCTGCTCTAGTTTAAAATCAGACCTCTCCTCAGGTCTGGGGATATGTCCCAGTCTTTTAGTGCAGCAATGTATAGACAAGCTGACACCATAAATGTCATTTTCCTCATGCAGGCCAGGATGCTGGTGGCCTATTTGGCCACCTGAGCACATTGTTGGTTCCTCTTTAGCCAGCTGTTGATCAACATTCCCAAGTCTTTCTCTGCTGATCAGTTTCCAGCCACTCTGCCCCAAGCCTGGAGGTTGTCGTGACCCAAGCACAGGATTTAGCACTTGGCCTTATTGAAACTTGTACAATTGGCTTCAGCCTCCCCTGCCAGGGGAAGTTTAGGATTGAGGTGAGGAGAGAGTTCTTCACAGAGAGAGTTGTTAGGCATTGGAATGTGCTGCCCATGGAGGTGGTGGAGTCACTGTCCCTGGAGGTGCTCAAGACAGGATTGGATGTGGCACTTGCTGCCATGGTCTAGTAGTCATGAGGCCTTGGGTGACAGGTTGAACTTGATGATCTTTGAGTTTTTTTCCAACCTTATTGATTCTATGATTCTATGATTTTATTGATCCAGCCTGTCCAGGTCCCTCTGGAGAGCCTTGCCCTTGTTGAGTTGATGGTCTGGTGCCCATTGATACAGCCTCTGTAAAGCCTTTCAAACCTCAAGGAGATCAACACATCCTCCCAACTTAGTGCCATCTGCATTTGTAGGAGGCAAAGATGAGATAGGTTGTACATGATGCAAAATCAGTCTGGTGATGAAACAGTGAGTTCAATTGTTGCTATTATGTAGCTGCAGAGGATTCCTTCTCTATTATTATGGTTGCTGCACTGACATAACTCAAAACCCAGCTATATGCTTTTGAGAGCCTATTATCTTTGCTTTCATTATCACATAATTTCTTTTTTTTTCCTCTTTTTCTCTAAGCAAGGTGAAAGCTGGCATCTAGCTGCTCAAATCTGGTATTTCTTCTCCTCTCCCAAACAAATTTGTCCAATTTTCTGGGTTAACTTGAAAGCTCTTAAGTTATTTTCTGTTTTCATCTTATATGCTCTGATTTGGGTAAATTGGGTCTGTTCCACTCCATTTCAGGATCCTGGACAGGCTTCAGCAAAAAAGTCATGCCTAATATAAATTAGTCAAGTATTTCAGCTTACTGTGTGCTGCTGGCTTCTGGTTTGTGGTGTGTCTGCTTGGCTTTTATCTAGTGATCTACTACTTTGAACATGTGCTGAGGAAACTAGGAACACTTTTCATGCTATCACCTGAAAAAGAGTGTCAAAACCCATTTCACATCTTGCTTAGGACAGAAGCCAAACAATGGGATTTTCTGGTCCTCTTTTGAAGTCATTATGTTTGGGGACATAGCATAGTGGTCACAGAGCTGCTGGGTAGAAGGCTGAACTTGGTCTTAGAGGTCTTTTTTGATCATAATGATCCTATGTTGTAGGGGGAAAAAATAGTTCTGCTAGGGCCAGGAGGCTGAGTAGGAATTCTGCAGTGCAGGGGTTAAATCCCAAAAGCAAAACCACATGCAAAGTGCAAGGGAAATTTGTTTTACTGGTTAATAATGGTTACAGCTGTTGCATCTGCTTATGCATGCTCCATGTTCCTTAATTCCAGAGGAAAAAAAAATGTGCCTATTAATTGAGTGACTGATTCAGTTATTTGCAGTAACAAACAGAATACAACTGGATTAACACTGTAGTTGCCAATGTTAAGTCCTAAGACTATGTATGGAAAGGTGTGGATGTGTGAAATAGGAACTAGGACTAGGAAAGGACTTTTCTTCTGACTGTATTTTGCCACCCAGTCAAGCTGGTCCTGGCAGCTGCTTTCTGTCAGAGAATCAGAAGGAAATATTTAAGGAATCACTCATCTGAAAGCTTCCACAGGACCTAGTAACTGTAATTTTATTTGATCCTTAGTGGCAGTATTTTAACAGACATCTGTTAGTTTGCAGAAGAGCAATCAGACTCATCAAGCTGTAAGAGACTTCAGGAAAGATTCTCCTGCACTTTTTCTTTTTGTTGTTGTTTCCCAAAGGAAATTATTATTTCCCCCCCCTTCTCTCTTTTATGTAAAAGCAGACAGGGGGTTAATATATTCTAGTGGGTAGGACAGTTTGGTGGCTTGGCCCTGGCTGAGGGCCAAATGCCCACCAAAGCTGCACTGTCTCCTTAGCTTGACAAGGGAGAGGGGAAAATATAACAAAAGGTTGGTGATAAGGTGGAAACAATTTAATAAAGCTAACCACAGGTAAAGACCATTCATGGAAGCAAAAGCAAAGAGAGATGTTATTCTCTGCTTCCCATCTGCAGGCAGTGGTTGGTCACTCACAGTCACAGTATCACAGTATTGCTAAGGTTGGAAGAGACCTCAAAGATCATCGAGTCCAACCTGTCTCCACAAACCCCATGACTAGACCATGGCACCAAGTGAGAGAACACTCCTGCCCACTGCAGACTTGAACTCACAACCTTCCCAGTAAGAGTCTTAGGTGCTACCAACTGAGTCACTCCTGGGAAACAGGGCTCTATTGAAGGATGATTGCTCTGGAGGACAGACACCATGGACACTTCCAGCATTCACTTAGTTTTTATACCTGAGCTGACATCACATGGCATGGAATACCCCTTTGGCCAGTTTTGGTCAGCTTTCCCATCTGTGTCCCTTCCCAAGATCTTGCTCACCCCTCAGTGTGCTCTTGGGGTGGGGAAATGATGGAAAAGCACAGCCTGGGTGCTCGTTCAGCAGTAGCCAAACTACTGCTGTGTTATCAACACTCAGCTACAGCCCTGCAAAACACAGCACTAGAAAGATGCTCGGAGGAGAATTAACTCCAGCTCAGCCAAACCCAATACAGACAGCTAAATAATGATTGTTATCACTCCTGATGAATATTTAGTTCTGCAGGTTTATAGAATCATAGAGTGATTAAGGTTGGAAAAGACCTCTAAGATCAACTCCAACCGTCAATCCAACACTACTGTGCCCACTAAACCATGTCCCAAAGCGCCATGTCTACATGGTTCTTGAACACCTCCAGGGATGGTGACTCCACCACTTCCCTGGGTGGCCTGTTCCAATGCCTGACCACTCTTGCAGGAAATAAACTTTTCCTACTATCCAACCTGAACCTCCCCTGGTGCAACTTGAGGCCATTTCTTCTTGTTCTATCCCTATTTACTGGGGAGAGGAGACCAACCTCCACTTCACTCCAACCTCCTTTCTGGGAGCTGTAGAGAGCAATTAGGATTTTCCTGAGCCTTCTTTTCTTCAGACTAAACAACCACAGTTCCCTCAGACCTGTTCTCCAGATCCTTCACCATGTTTGTTGCCCTTCTTTGGACCCTCTCCATCAATGTGAGAGCATCTTACTGCTGAGCTGCTTTAGAAAGGTGTGGATAAAAATGGTGTTTAAAATGCAGGATGGACAACTGCTGCTTGTTGGATGTGTTCTGTAACAGAATGTGTTCAAAGCCTTTGCCTTGAAGAGAATGAGAGTTACTCTAATGATCCTTCTTGATGTATGGAAAGTCTATTCCAAAGAATTTCTATTCCCCTATTAAAATCCAACTTGTTGTATCTGGTGGGCTAAATGCTTCTATTGACTCAGCCTGTCATATTTAAACTGCATAAATGAGCATTGATTTTTCACTCTAACCATTTTGTTTTATTTTTTCAGCTGGGTCAGCATTCTCCTTAAACATTTTACATAGATTTGTTGGGAGCCTGTTCCTCAGAGTGGCTCAGAAAGCTGGAAGTTCTCAAACAAAGCCTCCCACAGTTGTTGAAGAAGCTTCTTTCACTTGAGGGTTTGGGGGTTTTTTGGTTGGTTGGGATTTTTGTTTGTTTGTTTTGTATTGCTGTTCTTTGTTGGATTTGGGTTTTTTAATGAATGATTTTTTTTTTTCCTTCAGGATAGAAAAATAGAGTTCTAACTCTCCACCACTACCTGAAGGGAGGTTGCAGCCAGGTGGGGGTTGGTCTCTTCTCCCAGGCAACCAGCAGCAGAACAAGAGGACACAGTCTCAAACTGCACCAGGGGAAGTTTAGGCTGGAGGTGAGGATAAAGTTCTTCACAGAGAGAGTTATTAGCCATTGGAATATGCTGCCCAGGGAGGTGGTGGAGTCAACATCCCTGGAGGTGTTCAAGAAGGGATGGGACGTGGCACTTGGTGCTATGGTTTAGTAGTCATGAGGTCTTGGGTGACAGGTTGACCTTGGTGATCTTCAAGGTCTCTTCCAACGTTATTGATTCTATGATTTAACCAGAATAACTTCTCTGACTAATGGAGGTACTTGACCTTTCAACACATAACCAAGAAGCTCTCCCTTAATTCTAGAACCACAGAATTGGTTTGGTTGGAAAAGACCTCTAAGATCCAACCACCAACTCGACACCACCCTGGCCATTAAACCATACCCCAAAGTGCCATGCCCACACGTCTCTTGAATACAGCTAGAAGATGGTGACTCTACCACCTCCCTGCTCCAATGCCTGACCACTCTTGCAGGAAAGGATTATTTTTTTTCAAATATCCATCTTAAACCTTTCCTGGCAAAATTTCAGGATACTTCATCTTATTCTATCACCTGATGATAAGGAGAAGAGACCAACCTCACCTCACTATATGTATTTTTGCTATTTTCTTTTTTTTTAAAGCTTGCAAAAAATGTTTTCTTCATATGGTAAAAGATCTCTCAGTAGAAGTGCAACAGCTTTCCATATGTGGCTTTAAAGCAGGACTGGGGAAGGGATTACCCCTCAGTTCTCAGCAGTGGTGAGGCCACACCTTGAGTATTGGGTTCAGTTTTGGGGCCCTCATTACAAGAAGAACACTGAAATTGTGGAGTGAATCCAGAGATGAGTAATAGAGCTCATGAAGATATAGCATAGCATAGCATAGCATAGCATAGCATAGCATAGCATAGCATAGAATAGAATAGAATAGAATAGAATAGAATAGAATAGAATTAACCAGGTTGGAAGAGACCTTTGAGATCGAGTCCAACCCATCATCCAACATCATCTGATCAACTAAACCATGACACCAAGCACCCCATCTAGTCTCTTCCTAAATACCTCCAGTGATGGTGACTCCACCACCTCCCTGGGCAGCCCATTCCAATGGCCAGTCTCTATTTCTGTGAAGAACTTCTTCCAAACATCCAGCCTAAACCCCCCCTGGTGCAGCTTGAGACTGTGTCCTCTTGTTCTGGTGCTGGCTGTCTGCGAGAAGAGACCAACTGCTCCCTGTCTACAACCTCCCTTCAGGTAGTTGTAGAGAGCAATAAGGTCTCCCCTGAGCCTCCTCTTCTCCTGGCTCCAGGATCTGGAGAACAGGTCTGATGAGGAGTGGGCATTTGGGTTGTTTAGTCTGAAGAGGAAGCAAAGGGGAGATGTCAGTATTCTCTACAATTCCCTGAATGAATGTTGGAGCCAGGCAGGGGTTGATCTCTTCTCCCTAGTATCAAGTAATAAAGCAAGAGGAAATGGCCTCAAGTTCCACCAGGGTTAGGTTGAACATTGGAAAAAACTTCTTCACTGAAAATATTCTCAAACATTGAAACAATCTGCCCAGGGACATGGTTGAATCCCCATTCCTGGAGGTGTTTCCAAGCTCCAGATATGTGTTGCTGAGGAACATGGTTTAGCATCAAAATTGGTAGAGTTAGAAAATGGTTGGACTCCATGATCTTAAGTCTTTTCCAGTTGAAGCTATTCTATGATTCAATGATTCTATGAATATCACCAGAGCCAATTGTGTCATGAGCAAACTGCACAGTTTTGCAAGACAGAGTTGTTAAAAGTGTGAGTGACAACAGCACAACTCTCTCTGTTTTACAGCAGTACTTATAGGAAAAGAAACATAACTGAGAGTTACTCAGCTAATAAATGGAGATTAATCTCCTCATCATAACTCAATACAATGCTGTTCGAGTGTAGGCTCTTAGGTACCTCCAGGGATGACTTAGCAATGGTGTCTTACAGCTTTACACAGATGTCTCAATTCACTGGAGTCTAGATTAGCCAATTGCTCCTTATTCTCTGTAATTAATAGTTTAGATGTATTCATGTTGAGAGCACTGCAGGAATTGCTAGCTGGCTGTTAGTAAGGATACTCTCAGCTGTGAACTTAAGGTGGCTTTTGTTTCTCATCCATACAAATTCCTTTAAATCTGTTGTTGAAATGAAAGGGTGAGGTCGGTTTCATGTTGGGGTTTCTTTGGGGGGGAAAGGGAGGTTGGTGTTTTGGTTGGTTTGGGGTTTGTTTGTTTATTTTTGTTGGGTTTTTGGTGGTGGTTATTTGTTGGGTTTTTGGATTGTTTGGTTTGCTTTGTTTTCTTGGTTTACCCTCCGAAACCTTACTGATATCAGTTGAAATGCAAAGATGTAAGCAAGTGTAACACTCATTTCTCAGCATCTTAGTTTAATGGCAAGGTCATACCCCTAGGATCTTTGCAGAACCTAAATTAAAGTGTAGTGAAATGTGTATATATATATATATATCAGATAGTCACAAAATTATTTTGGTTGACAAGACCTCTAAAATCACATCTATATATTTCTTGAACACCTCTGGGGATGGTGACTCCAACACATCCCTGGGCAGCCTAGTCCAATGCCTGACCATTTTTGAAGGGAAGAAGCTTTTTCTACTATCCAACCTAGACCTCCCCTGGTGTAATTTGAGGCCATCTCCTCTCCTTCTATCACTTATGCAAGGGAGAAGAGACCAACAGCCACCTAGCTCTGACCTCCTTTCAGGAAGTTGTAGAGAGCCAGAAGGTCTCCCCTCAGCCTCATTTTCTCCAGACTAAACAAGTCCAGATCTCTCAGCTGCTCCTCACCACACCTGTTCTCCAGACCCTTCACCAGCTTTGTTGCCCTTCTCTGGACATGCTCCATACCTCAGTGTTCTTCTTGAAGTGAGGGGCCCAAAACTCACCCAGGACTCAAAATGTGGCCTCACCAGTGGTGAGTAGAGGGGGATAACCACTTCCCTCATCCTGCTGGCCACACTATTGGCCCCAGGTCTTTCTGTGCTGGGCAGTTTCCAACCACTCTGCCCCATATCTGTAGTGTTCATGGAGCTATTGTGCCCCAAGTGCAAGATCCATCATTTGACCTTGTTGAATCTCTTCCCACTGGACTTAGCCCTTCTATCCTGCTTGTCCAGGTCTTTCTGTAGAGCTTTTCTACCCTCCAGCAGATAAATACATCAGAATAAGAAAGGATAAGGTTTAATAATCACCAAGTTGATATTCATCTTACTGGTTTATGACTTGCACTCCTATTAGAGAAATCTAAGGTGGCACATACCAAGGTCTACAAATGAAACTTGACTAAAAAAACCATTCCAATGCAAGATAGAACTGTATTTCTAATTATTCACTCTTGCCAAGTGGTCTGTAAAAGATCAGCTCCAGTCACAGGTTTCATGACAAGTGGGAAAATAATTTGTTCAAGATAGGATGCAAATTAGGGACAAAGTTCAGCCAACTGCCAGAATATCTAATTATATTTTGGTATGTCACAGAGTGAGCCAGTCTTACTTGATTTAAGTTTTGTAAACATAAAACATTTGGCTGTTAAGGAAGTAGGAGAGAGTTGTGTAAAACCTTTTCATTCCTAATGAAATGTAAATGTAAAATGAAATGTAAATCTGACCCTGCAAAATCCAGAGCCAGTCCAGACAAGGACAAGGAAGCTGGTGAAGAGTCTGGAGAACAGCTCTGGTGAGTAGTGGCTGAGGCAACTGGCGTTGTTTTGTTGGAATGTTTAGATAGCGCCTAGTGCTGTGGTTTTCTGCCAGGCTTGATGTTTCTCCACTGCACTAAGGAAGAGGCAAAGGGAACGAAGAGGAATTTGTAAGAGTAGCTGAGAAAACTGAAGTTGTTCAGCCTGGAGAAAAGGAGGTTGAGGGGAGACCTTCTGGCTCTCTACAGCTCCCTGAAAGGAGGTTGGGGTCAGGTGGGGATTGGTCTCTTCTCCCTAGTGACAAGTGGCAGAAGGCGAAGAAATGGCCTCAAGTTGCACTAGGGGAGGTTCAGGTTAGATATTAGAAGAAACTTCTTGACTGAAAGTGTTCTCAGACACTGGAACAAGCTCCCAAGGGAGGTGGTTGAATTCCCATCCCTGGAGGTATTTCAGAGGTGCAGAGATGTGGTACCAAGTGACATGGTTTAGCCCCAGACGATAGAGTTAGGTGATGGTTGGACTTGATGATCTTAAAGTTCTTTTCCAACCAAAAAAAAACAACCCAGGGATGTCACTGGCCAAGCATTAGATCAGCAGATAGAGAGCAGTTATACTTGTTGTTTATTTTTTTCTTATTCCAACTAAAGCTAAGCTTGCCCTTCAGCACTTGAGTGTCTCTTTAATTTAAGGCTTGGTTGTGTTTTGCTTTCCTGCTCCCTGGCACATCGTTTGATGGCAAAGCAGTGTTTTTATCTCAAACAATGCAGACACCCGAGAGCTGGCCCTGAGCAAGCTGGATTGCTTACACAAAGCAGTGTGCTGATGCACAGAGGTGCTCATGAGGGTCTTGACAGCTTTGTAGTTCTTCCATCAGTCACAGCATTGCCTTTAGTCCTCTCCTGCACAGCAGCACTCCTTTACTTGTTTGTATCTCAGCTCAGAGCAGCACTGTACAGTTTGGATGGAAATCATAGAATCACAGACTGCTTTGGGTAGGAAGAAACATTTAAAGCTCATCTAGTCCAGCCTCCTGCAGTGCACAGGGACATCTTCAACTGGATCAAGTTGCTCAGAGCCCTGAGCAACCTGATCTTGAATGTTGCCAGGGATGGGCCATCTACCACTGCTTTGGACAACATGGGCCAGTCCCTGAGCAACCTGATCTTGAATGCTGCCAGGGATGGGGCATCTACCACTGCTTTGGACAACATGGGCCAGTCCCTGAGCAACCTGATCTTGAATGCTGCCAGGGATGGGGCATCTACCACTGCTTTGGACAACATGGGCCAGTCCCTGAGCAACCTGATCTTGAATGTTGCCAGGGATGGGGCATCTACCACTGCTTTGGACAACATGGGCCAGTGTCTCGTCACCCTCCTTATAAAAAATATCTTCCTTCTATCTAGTCTAAATCTCCTCTTTTTTAGTATAAAACCATCAGCAGATCATGCTAAAATTTCTGTTCCCATCTTTCTTATAGGCCCCTTCATCTCACAGAATCAGAGAAATATTTCAGTTGGAAAAGACTTCTAAGATCATCAAGTCCAACCATCAAACCAATCCCACCATGCCCACTAAACCATATTCCCAAGTGCCATGTCTACACATTTTTTGAAAGCTCCAGGGATGGTGATTCCACAACATCCCTGGGCAGCCTGTTCCAACTCTTGACCACTCTTTGAATGAAGAATTTTGTTCTAATATTCAACTTAAACCTCCCTTGGTGCAACTTGAGGCCATTTCCTCTCATCCTATCACTTGATACTAGGGAGAACTGAGAAGAGAAGTTGTGTTTAAATAGTGAAAAGCCAAAATAAGGTAGGGAAAGAGCCATTAATTACCACCTTCTGGGTTCTATCAGATTTAGGGGGGTGGGGGTGGGTGTTAATCCAATTAGATTTTTAACTTTCATTCATTCACCCAGACTCTAATGATCTAACTGAGATGTAAGAATAAGGCAGGAAGCAGTTTTGAAAGCCTTGATTAAAATCAATGTAAATGACCTCCACTGGTGTAACCTCATACATAAATCTCTTTGTTCTATCACAGGAGGCAAACAGGTTTCACAGGAGTGGTTTATACTTGGTTGGTACTGACTCTTCATGAGCGCTTTGTCCTTTATGTGCCCAGAATTGCATTTCAGGAGAACTTACTCCTCATTTGTCTAGATACCAAAGTGAAGCTGGTTGGCCTGTAGTTCTCCAAAGTTGGCATATTGGCCTTTTTGAAGATGACAACAATGTTTGCCTTTCTCCAGTTCTCATATTTCCATTGTCTTGTCAAATATGACAGACAACAGCCTTCCAAAGACATCTCTCTTGGCACCCTTGGGTGCAGCCCGTCTGATCACATGAATTTGGATAGGTTGAGATGTCTGAAGTGAACCCTGACTTCACCCTCGCCCAGTGCTGGTCCTTCTCTATGAATCCTCTGCCACCCTCACAGCAGAAAAGTTTTTCCTTAAATTCAAGTGATAACTCCTGGGTTACAGTTTGTGGCCGTTGCTCCTTGTCCTGGCCACCATTGAAAATATCCCTGCCACATTCTCTTGCTGTCCAGACTCTTGCTATTGATTATCATGGAGAAGATCCCCTCTCAAGCTGCCGTTCTCCAGCCTAAACATCCCCAGGTCTCTCCACCTTTTCTCTTCACAGAGATGCTCCAGTCCTCTCACTATCTTCACAGCCTCCACTGCACTCTCTCCAGTAGGTTCCTGTCTCTCTTGAGCTGCAGAAACCAGAACTGGACACAGTATACCAGATGTTACCTTACCAGGGAGAAGCAGAGGAGGAGAAAAGCCTGCCTCAACCTTCTGGCCACACTTTTCTTGACGCACCCCAGGATTCCATCAGCCTTCTTGGCCACATGAGAACATTTCGGGCTTGTGGTGAACTTCTTGTTCTCTAGCACTCCCAGGTCTTTCTGTGCAGAGGTGCTTTCCAGCAGGTCAG
The DNA here is from genome assembly GCA_015227895.2 of Colaptes auratus. Lineage (NCBI taxonomy): Eukaryota > Metazoa > Chordata > Aves > Piciformes > Picidae > Colaptes > Colaptes auratus. The sequence goes on from CM037643.1 coordinate 11,745,692, forward strand.
CCCCCAACCTGTACAGGTGCAGGCTCCTACACTTGCCCATGTTGAACTTCATTCAGGTTTATTATTCAGGATATTTCTCTGTACCTGCCATCTTTCACCTTTTATTGCCTGCCCTTCCCACCACTTCTTTACTTGACTGTGGGTTATAATTTTGCTTCACAGCCATTCTCAGGTTAGAACTGTTCTCATCAGGTTGGCCAGCGTACTGGCAAAACTTGTCTGGCCTTCAGCCATCAAGAAGAGGGGCCCCATGGTCTACAAGACAAATGGCTATTGAACACATCAGCTACTGAAGTCCTAAAATAACTGAGACCACATGCTATAGTTTACAAATATTCATGATGAGCCAGCTATTGAATGAAATATGTGGTGATGCCATCATCCAAACGAGAGAGAAGACTTGGGATACTGGATTTCTCACCTCTAGATTATGTGCTGATTTATTGTGGCTCAGGATCTGACCAACAAATCTCCCAAAATATAAAAATAGCTGCTTTAAAACTCTCCCAGCAGCATATCTAGATGCATTTTTGCATGCATTAGGTGCTGGAAGGGATTATAATTTCTCAGGACAGGTTTTAAATCTCACTGCACTCTCTCTCTGAAATCAATTGCTGCTGGAGGTGGGTCACTATATTTCCTTTGTGTTGTTGGGGGAGGTGGAGAAAAGGGAGAGCTGAGTTACTGCTGTCATCTATATCCAACCCTTGCTGTGTTAATCCAGCAATGACTGCTGCCTTTTCTTCCCAGGAAGCACTTTTAAAACTCTTTAAGTGCTCTTGAGAGCAAGAGGGTAAATGTTCTGTAATGGCTTTTAGGTCAGCAAGCAAAAGCAGAACTTTTGGGAAAAGTTTGAGAGGGAAAACCACCAAAAAAAAACTGTTGAAGGAAGATTGGTTAACTTTCCTTGTTAGACAAAGGTGCCTTTTGCCAACAGGATCACAGAATAATGTAATTGTTTTGGTTGGGAAAGACTTGTGGAGTGGGTCCAGAGAAGAGTAATAAAGCTCATGAAGGAATAGAGTAGAGTAGAGTAGAGTAGATTAGAGTAGAGTAGGATAGGATAGGATAGAATAGAATAGAATAGAATAGAATAGAATAGAATAGAATAGAATAGAATAGAATAGAATAGAATTAACCAGGTTGGAAAAGACCTTTAAGATAATTGAGTCCAACCATCACCCTAAAACCACTGTGACCATTCAAGCATGTCCCAAAGTGCAATGTCCACACATTTCTTGAACACCTCCAGGAATGGTGACTCTACCACCATTCTGGGCAGCCTGTTCCAATGCCTGACCACTTGTACAGGAAAGAACTTTTTTCATAATCTCTGAACTAAACCTCCCCTGGCACAATTTCAGACCATTTCCTTGATACTGGGGAAGAGAGACCAATCCCCACCTCTCTCCAACCTTCTTTCAGGCAGCTGCAGAAAGCAATGAAGGTTCCCCTCAGCCTCCTCTGCTCCAGGCTAGAAATTGTGAAAAACATTCATGATGCACCTACATCTTCATTTTAAGTTCCACAATCTAGTCTGCTCGATAATTCTTCCTTAATGCTAAGCCTTCATCCTGGTTGTTGCTTTTTGTTTGTTCATTCATTTGTTTGTCTGGGTTGTTGGGGTTCTTTTGTGGTTTGGTTTGTTTTGCTTTGCTTTGCTTTGCTTTGTTTTGTGGTTTGTTTTGCTTTGCTTTGCTTTGCTTTGCTTTGCTTTGCTTTGCTTTGCTTTGCTTTGTTTTGCTTTGGTTTTGTTTTGGTTTGGTTTGGTTTGGGTTGGGTTGGTTTGGCTGTGGTTTTGGTTTAATTTTGGTTTGGATGGTTGGTTGGTTTTGTTTTATTTTTGCTTGTTCTGAGTGACACTAATCAGTACACTCCTGGAAGCTTCAATCTCATCAGTGTGTGAAGAAAGACAAGAAGTATTATTTCTGAGTGTTGCTAAATTTGTTTCCTTTGCAGTCACTCAGTAGAGAAATTTTATTCTGTAACCCTGAGAGTGACCTTCTCTGTCCATGTCTAGCCAAAGTCTTTATTTCTTTTACTTGTGTTTATTTCTTTAATTTCTCTCTTTCACCACCCACCCCCCCCTTTTTTCTCCTTCTTTATTTTTTTTTTCTGAATGCTTATTTTGTCTGCCAGAGTTTTCTTTGGAACTGAATAGTGGTATTTAACTTTGATATGGGTCCAACCAATACGTTGTGGCATCTCACAGGAGTTAGAGCTTGAATGTCCTGTTTTCCAGGTAGCATTTTAATATTATTTCCCTCCATCAAGCCCATGCTCTCCTAAATAATGATAATTAGCAATTGTCATTGTACTGATGACACATAAACACTGTCAGAATATTAAACAGAGGCCTCCAAGCTGATTGGAAACAAGTTTAATGTCCTAGGGCTTGGCAAAAGATCCTTTTTGTATAAATGAGACTCTGTTAACTCTACTTCAGAGGGACCTGGGGCATTTGTACCTTTTCTTTTCATCTCTCTCAGAGGGCACAGATTAGAGGAAGAAGAAATGCACTGCTTGGCTTTACAGGGCTGCACCCAGCATGTGCTTTGTTCTTTATCACAGACAGCAGCTTTCCAATCCTGGAACATCTGTCCGATGAGAAAAGGCTGAGAGACCTGAGGCTGTTTAAGTCTGGAGAAGAGCAAACTGAGAGAAAATCTTATTAATGTTTACAAATATCTGAAGAGTGTATGTCAAGAAGAAGGGGCCAGGTCCTTGCTGGTGATGTCTTGTGATAGGACAAGGGGCAACAGACAAACTGGAACACAGGAAGTTCCACCTCAACATGAGGAAACACTTTTCTGTGAGGGTTCTGGAGCTCTGGAGCAGGCTGTCCAGAGAGGTTGTGGAGGCTCCTTCTGTGGAGACTTTCAAGACCTGTCCGGATGTGCTCCTGTGCGACCTGCCCTAGGTGATCCTCCTTTGGCAGTGGGATTGGACTAAATGATCTGTAGAGGTGCCTTCTAACCCCTATCATTCTATGATTTAATGATGCTGTGAATGTGATACCCTGCAAGATGCTCAGAGGTCAGGCTGAAAAAGAATATGCTGTCACCTGGCTGCTCTTCTAGTTCAGAACAAGGTGGACAAAAAGTAAGTAGGTGACAAGATGATTCCAGGAACTATCAGCAAAAGAAGATGAATTAAGATTAAAATAAATAAATAAACAAATAAATAAAATATCCTGACTCTTGTACTTGCAACTTACAAGAGATAAGAGACTAGAAACTGAAACAAGTTTGACTTAGCTCCTGGTAGGTAATAAAGGAGGCAGAACTTTTTTTTTCCCCCTTGCTCTGATCTTTCTTTCCTTCTCTGATTCTCCACAGAGTGGGAAAAGCTTAGGAGTTTCTATTTAAATTGCTTTCTCCATGACACTGAGTTTACAGAGTGTAAAATTTACCAAAGGAGGAGTAAACACAGTATACTAAAACTGAGTTTATGCTGCTTTGTGCCCTCTTTTCTATTATTCTTTTTTCTTTCCTTTGATTTCTCTCTCCCTCTCCCTCTCCCTCTCTCCCTCTCCCTCTCCCTCTCCCTCTCCCTCTCCCTCTCCCTCTCCCTCTCCTCTTCTCTCCCTCTCCTCTTCCTCTCCCTCTCCCTCTCCTCGAGTCTCCTCTCCTCTTCCCTTCTCTTTTATAATTATATTGGAAACGTGAAGAAGTTGGTTACACTTTTGAGAAGAGAATTCTATCTTACCTATCTTCATCTTTTCAAAACTCCCTTCTCTAAAGAGTGAATACTGTACGAGCCTGCTGAATTTTCCTTTAGTAAGCTTGCAAGGAAGGAAGACTAAGACAGAAATATTTTTAACCATTAATTAAATGTGTAAAAACACCACCTGAAATAGAATCACATGCCTTATATTTAGTGAGAGCCCTTGCTTAAAAATTACAGTCGATAGCTACAAATTATGCATTAATATCTCCCTATTTTAGGCCCCTTAAATCAGTTGGAAAGTCCTAAAGGGATTTATTTCTAACACTTCTGTGCCAATTACATTACACTTATTTGCTGTTCTTTGTTCCTTCTTCTCCCAGAGGCTATTCCATACCACTACAGAATAGGTATTTTGCATTTTATTTATTATTCCCCCCCCCCCCCCCCGCTTCTGGTTTCTTGGTGAGTACATCCAAGACTTTAAATCAGCCATACTTTAGAAGAAATAACTGTAGGAGCTGACTGGAACCCTATCATTTCACTAAGCAATATACTAAATATTCTTGCCTAACCCTGGTGTCACTTTCTTCTGTTGCATAGGCTGGATGATTTGCACATTTATGAACTATTAAGCATCTTCTCTACACTCCCCTCAGGAAGCTCAATAAAGACATGAAATTATTTCTGCCTAGGTCACATTTATTAATTTCAGTCTCTGCATAAGATTACATTTTGCTGCAGCATGGGAGGGAGGAATGAAGGCAGGGTTAAAGGGGAGCATAAATTGTTAGCTTTCCCCAGTTTACATTATTCTCTCTCTCCACTCTCTGTGGTTCAGAAAATGTATTTTATCTTCCTGTAATCACCTTCCTGGATGCAGTTGGTAAACAAGAAGAATGCAGATAAAAGACAAAAATAAACAAACATAAGGTCATGTCTTGCTTACTGCAGCTACTATAAAATAAAGAAAATAAAGATGAAAGCTTGATTGAAGTTACTCATTAAAATACTGCTAGTACTGGAAGAGGTTGTAGGGCTACTCATTCCAGTGTGATGTGGGAGGGCTGGGGTCAGTCTGTGGGTTGAGTTCTCTCCCTAGGCATGTAGATTCAGACCTCTGCTTCAGGAAGGAAGGCTCTTCCTTGATGCACTCATTAGAGAAGAGCAGGCAACGTCAATCCAAAGCACAGGCAGAGAAAGTAATTTGCAATAGAAAGTTTATTAGAAAAAAAATAACCCACCCCCCCCCAAAAAACACCAATACACCAAACAAACACACCCCCCCCGCCAAACAAACAAACTAACAAAACCCCTGGAACAACCAACAACCTGAAAAAAAACCAAAGCAAGCAACCAACAAAAAAAAAATCCCCAAACTACCCAAACCAATCAAACAAAAGAAACCCAGAAGAAACAAACCAAACCAATAAAAAGCCAATGAAACAAACAAAACAAAACAAGACCCCACAAACACACAGAAACTCCCCAAAACCCCAAACCAACCAACCAACAGCTGTTTTGGAACCTGCTCTCTCAAAAATAACCAACCTGGCCAAATCAATATATACCCAGTGCATGATTCTGACAGAATCATAGAATGATTTGGGTTGGAAGGGACCTTCAAGATCATCTAGTTCAACACCCCCTGCACTGGCACTGGCAGAGACACCTTCCAGTAGAACAGGTTGTTCAAGCCTCATCCAACCTGGCTTTGAACACTTCCAGGGAGGTGGCAAGGAATATACTTTTCTTGCTTCTTAGATGTACCTTCTTGAGGAGGACTTGCTCTTGATCTGTAGTTGTACTGAGATGGATAATTTGATTCACAACTGGAAAGAATGGGAGGATTTTATTTCACAGTTTGGGCTGGAATTCTGTATTTATGGTGTTCTGTTCAGCATAGATGGGTCACTGAGGTTTTAGAATTTGTGAATGCTTGGAATCATAGAAGTGTTTTAGTTGCAAAAGACCTCTAAGATCATCAAGCCCAACCATCAACCCAACATCACCATGGCCGCGAAACTTCTTGGATAAAAAAATAACAACCTTACTGATAATTGGAAAATTGCCATTTCATGGCAATATCTGCAATACTTAAACAACCAACCACCAAAAAAAAAAAACAAACCAAACCACAGAAAAAAATTCCCTTAATATAAATGTTTAAAACACACCTTAATAAGCATGGAATCATGGAATCAAAGAATGGCTTAGGTTGGAAGCGACCTTCAAGGTCATCTACTCCTAACTGCCTGCCATAGTCATGGATGCCTCTCAACTAGACCTCAAGGCCTCATCCAGCCTGGCCTTGAACACCTCTGGGGAGGGGACATCCACAACCCTACTCTGGGCAAACTATTCCAGAGTTTCACCCCCCTTCTACTGAAGAACTTCCTCCTGAGATCCAGTCTAAACCTACTCTCCTTCAGCTTGAACCCATTCTCCTTCACCCTGACTGTAGACACCTTTATGAAAAGTCCCTCTCCAGCTTTCCTGCAGGTTCCCTTCAGGTGTTGGAAGACAGCTATAAGATCCCCCTTTTGAAGAGTAACCAGAAACAACTGCTACCATTGCAAGTCTTTTATTTCTACCACAAAAAATAGCTCTGTGCTGTCCTGAGTGACACCAACCTCTATTGAATTCCACTCTGGAGACAGATGAACACCTCAGCTACATGGGCTAAATATGTGGCCAGCTACAAGTTTCATCTTTACCATGCAAAATGGAGGTTAAATATGCAAATGCAGCATGTGATCTGATCCAGCCTGTCAGAGAAAGTACACTGGCAAATGAGCAACCAGTTGAACAGTTGAACATGTTATATTTTAATTTGAGGAGACAAAACAAAAGGGGGGGGGGGGAAAGGAAAAGAAAGGAAAAAAAAAAAGGGAAAAGAAGAAGAAGAAAATGACAAGCAATTTATTTACATAAAACTGTACAAAAAGCAAATTAAATTATGTAAATAGTTCATAAATAGAGGTGGACTAGCGTTGAATACATTTTTGCCATGTTTAGCATAGTTGCGTGCATAGTGACTCATAATAAACAATGATAAATTGTTCTCTGCTTCACTATCAACATCCAAGTTGCAGAACAATAGTCAATGATTAATATTACAAACAGATTGTACCACACTGAATGCAAGTGCTTGAAAATTTAGGAAAAAGTTGTCTGAAAGCATACCCCAGGTAGCTGGTTAGTGTTGTCTTCTTCCTTGTGTTTATGCTCTTGTGTCAACTGAACTGATGGGCTTCCGTTTCTGCTGCTGGCTCGGCTCCTCCATTCCTACTTGATTATGTTTGCTAACAATGTACCAAAAGGAAAGCTGTTTTGCTGCTCAAGTTCCTTACAAGAGTTTGGCGACAGCTGGATTTATGGCAAAATCTTTCTTTCATTGAATCCCAGAGTTATCTGGGTTGGAAAAAGACCTCTGAGGTCATTGAGTCCAACCACCAACCTAAGAGCACCGAGGCCATTCAACCATCTCCATGTATTTTTTGGAACACCTCCAGGGATGGTGACTCCACTACTGTCCTTTACCTTTATCCACATCCATATTGTTTTGTGTTTCCAGCTTGGCGACTTCCTAGGGTAGCCTTTCAGCCAATCATTTCAATCCCATTGAAGTTCTTCCCCCACATAAAAAATAATGTTTAACATTTTTTTTTCCTTTTTTATTTTTTTTTGCTTTTTTTTTCTTTGTTTTCCTGAAACTCAGGCAGCAGGCCAGTCAGAAACCATATGGACTAAACATAGTGGATCCGAGATCCAGAATGAGCATTAGATAATTTTTTTTTTTGTTGTGTTTTATTTTTTTTTTAATAGACCAAAGCTATTGAATGATTTTTGTTTCTTCTCTCTAATACATATAAAGTTATATATTAATGCATCAATCTATAAAGGTGCCCTAATGTAAAATACATGCAAAGCTCATCTGAGTTTCCCACGGAAGGAAAGAAAAGGATGACCTCTCTACTGTACCACCGAAATGTGATGAAGGCTAAAAGCAATGAAAGAGAAAAACCAAAATAATAATAATTAATAGTAAGAATAAAAAATAGAAATTCCATTTCCCTGGCAACATGAACTGGTGACACCTTGGCTAAATAACTTGAGGACAGACGGGTTGTCGTTTTCCAGGCAGCAGAATTAAACCAAATGATAATAATAATAATAACACTAATAACAAAAAAAATAAGCAAACCCCAAGCCACCCTGTGATAGGTTAATGCCCATCCTGAAAACAGGGGGTGGAGGGCTTGCGAGTGCTTTGCCCTCACTACAGGGCATTTTACCCCTGGGAAACTGAGTCTGTTCCACTCCCCTCTCCCTGCCCAGCTAGGGTATAAAAGGGAGGACACAGCTGCCCACTACAGGCTTGAACCCCCGAACCTTGCCATTAAGAGTCTCATGCTCTACCAACTGAGCCTTGTGGTCCCCGCCTTTTATCCCTTCGCACTCGCAAGCCCTCCACCCCCTGTTTCCAGGATGGGTGTTAACCCCTCACACCCCCACACAAAGAGTAATTACAAAAAACCCCAACAATCAAACAAGAAAGAAATAATCCTCAAGACCTACTTAAACCACAGCCTTGTGTTGATAATGCTTAAGACTGGTCCATTAACTGAGTTTGGCAAAAAAAAGGCTCGTGTTGGTTTGGTTTTTTTTAATATATTATTTATAGTTTCTCAGAAAATAAACACAGGTTAAATATACAGGTCCAAAAAGGTTGGGAGTTAGCCCCTTTATCCCTCAGTGTCCAAACCCAGCTACCACATAACCATAATAATAGGTATAAAAAGGCACAGTTGCATATTTCGCATTCACTCTAATTATTATATTTATTATTATTATTATTATTATTTTTTATATATAGTTTTACTTGTTTCTGTTTTTTTTTATTAACTTTTTTTTTCTTTTTTTTTTTTTTACAAAAGCACTCTATCCATGGAGTGGCACCAGATTGAACCTATTTTGAAATAAAGAGAAGAGAAAAAAAAACCTAAAAATAGAGAGAAAAAAACAACGACGACAACAACAACAACAAAAAAGAGAGATAAACCACAAAGGATATTTGTGTGTGTCATGCCAGGTCAGAAGAGTAATCAGCATATTAATAGTGGCTAGCTCCACCAGAATGACTGTGAATACTTACAGTAGAATGAATTGTTATATATGAAAATAAAGAAAGCCCAAACAAATGATTCTTTCACACCCATTTTAATCTATAGGAGATGCACAGGAGCAAAGGATTTAATGGCTGGATTGGCGTGGTGCGAAACTGGGTGAGTGACTGCTGATCCATTTAATAGGAAGGTCACCTACGACCTGTATTTATTAGCCTGGTAAAACAAATAATAAATAAATAAAAGGTCTAAGAATATATGGGACCACACTACTTTATTTAATTTTGTGTGTGTGTGTGTGTGTAATATTAAATCAAACCTTTGTAAAGGAAATTCTGTTGACCATTTGGTGTATCCTGTTGAAACGTGCAAGGAAACGGTGTATACATTAGGTAAGCATTTCTTTAGAAGCATTATTTTGTTTTACTTACAGATTATACAACACAGTAACTGCTGTGTGCAGCCTGGGAACAAAGTACTAGGTTGCATCTCTCTTAAATAATTAACCATGAAGATATTCGGTTGTTATTCATCTTTGAGTTTTAATGCTTTTCCTTCTCAAATGTGCCCATTTCAGCCCAACTGCTGTACACAGACGTGGAGAAAAATAAGAGGAGAACAAACCGGCCAAGAGCGGTACACAGATTCATAGAATTGTTTCGGTTGGAAAAAGACCTCTGAGATCACCGAGTCCAACCATCAAACCTCATCCTGCTGTATGGAGAAGTGAAGTCAAAAGATAAAGGTGATAGGTTGTATGGACTGACCAACTTCTACTTGAGGTTGTTGAAGGCTGTTTCTATGCAGTTCTTCAAAGCAAAATGCTACCCAAAGCTACGTTTTGAATATGCTGTCCTAGAGAGCCATCTAGCCATGCCTTAACACCAGGTTACACAATCAGGGATCTGAATGTTCCTCAAGCTGTCCTTGCTTGTGTGGTTCCATCAGGGCTTGCATCTGAATGCCTGAACTCAGTCTGTCATTATGACTACATCAGCTACAAACCATATGTTTGAAGTTCTGCACTTTTTGTTGCTTTTATTGCACAAAAACCTGTTAGTTTTCCTTTCAAGGAGCACTCAGCGTGAGAACCTTCACAACCCAGAGCTCACATCACAGCAGCCTGGACTCCTTTTAACTCTTCTTGACTTCCTAGGTGAGTATCACACCACTATTTATCAGATTGTTTTCTACCTAGCCTAAATGTTCTGAGTCTTGACATCATTTTGTATTGCACTTCTCTTGGTTTTAGTGTACTTGTGCTTCAAAAAAAGCCTTCAATATCTCTTTGACATAACTGAAGCAACTGGTAAATGTGCAACACTCCTGACAAAAGGCTTAGCAATCATTCCTTGCACTCTGAAAATAAGGTTTTCTACTTAGAAACATAGAATTACCAAATGGTGGGGTTGGAAAGCACCTGTGGAGATCATCTAGTCCAACCTCTGCGCTAATGCGGGTTATGCCTATTTGACATGTAATGTTCTCTTGCCACTGCATCATCCCCATGCCCACTTCTTTCCACCCCTCCCAGCATTCTTGTTGGCACAGCCTTCTGTTACTACTCTTGGATATTCATTTTGATCTTAAAAAGTCCCTGGAACTGTTTTATGAAGCATCATCATGTGCAGCAGCTGCTGGGACCTCAGGTCACTACCAAAAAAACCCCACCTTACAACCCACATCAGCTCCTTTGGGCATTCAGGTGAACTGCATAGGAGAAATAAAAACAAATCATGGAATAATTTGGGTTGAAAGAGACCTTTAAGATCATCAAGTCCAAACATCAACCCAACACCAGCACAGTCATTAAACCACATTGTGAAGTGAAATCACCTGGGTTTGTGAACTGTGCTGCTGTGCAAAAATGTAACAATAGAAGGTGTGTTAGGAGGCTATGTATGGGTTTGTGGATAAATTCATTTTCTAAGCCAAGCCCCAATGCTTAGCAGTTCCCCTGATTCATTGGGTGATCTTTGGCCTTTTTGTTGTCAAGATCTCTCCCAGCTGGGTGTTAGCCTTGCCCCAAAAGAAATGATTTCAACAGTTTGATTGTTATTACTACCCTCTGGTGTATGTGTTGCCAATTGTGTTTACCCTGAAGCCATCACTACAGAGAATGAGTAAGAGAGAGATACAGAGCAAGAACATGTTCGGTTTATGAGTAAAACTGAACCAGAGTTCATGAGCCAGAGGAAGGTGGTGCCACAGGTTTGGCTGCAGTCCCAGGCTGAAGGGATGTCCGTTGCTTCCATCCTCAGACGAGAGGTGAGAATATTAAAGCTGTGGTCTTCACAAAGTGCCTATTCGCCATGAATCCCTTGATATTTACCTCTATATCTGTATGGTTCCTGAAGGATTGTCCCTGGTGGGGATCAGCAATATTATGATGATGTGAGTTGGGTTGTTGGTTGTGGGGGGGTTTGCTTTAAATACATTTTCCCAGACTCGTTAGCCTCAACAAGCCAGATGACAACCAAACAAAATGAGTTGGCTTAACTCATGCTTCTGTAGAGTGGTGTGGGGGAAACAACAGTGTGTCGTGGTTTTGTTGTGGTTGGTTTGTTTGCTGTTTTGTTTTTTTTTCACTCAAGCTCCTTACTTATGGGAGGAATTTGCAACCATAGATTCAGGAAAAATAAAAACCAGTTGAAAGGGGAGGGGGAAGGGGGATACTAGACATGCAAGTAACAACATTTTCTACATTGTACAGGATAGTCAGGCAGAGAGTAGAATTAAACACCTGCTGCGGAGGCAGAAATGGCAGGCAGATCTTTTGTCTCTTTGGTGGCCCCCTTGGTTTTTTTGTTTCTTGTTTTACTCTGTGGTTTATTTGGTTTTTTTTTTTTGTGGTTTTGTGTTTGTGGTTTTTTTTTGTTAAAATTGTTTCAATTTTTAATACTTTTGCATCTTTTCTCACAATAGGAAAGAACTTCCTTGTTTCTTTTTTTCTTTCTTTTTTTTTTTTGTAACCTACAGGTAAACTTCTCTTCTAGTTAGAGTATTGACAGGAGATGGCTTGTATTCCCCTGTCTGTGTGAGGGGGATATCCTCTGGGTTGCCTTCTTCGTTTTTGCTGAAGCTAGCTGCGCTGAAGGTCTCATAGGATGAGGTCAGCTTTTTGTTAAGGAGGTTTCTGTTGCGGTCACCCATGAGGGAAGCTTCTCCATTGGCCAGCTTTTCCTGACTGCCCCGTTCATCAACAGGCATGAAAGTGGAGAGTTTTGGCTGGCTCTTCTGCTTTCTTTCAGGAGAAGTGCGAACTGGCATCCAGCAGGAGTCCGAGTGGCCATATTCATCACACTCTCGGGTGCACTTCCCTGTCAGGGCTACATCTGGTAGAGGCCTTGAATCTGAAAGGAAAACAAAGTTCTCTTTACAAATGAAGAACATGGCAACAACTTCCCCTCTTTACATTCACAAAAGGTCTTGGTAATAGTGTCGATGGTGGGACTCAAAGATTCATCAGGCTTTCCCCAACCTAAAGGATTCTATGATTCTGTAAGTTTCTACAAGTTTTTGGGTTTGCAAAGCCTGTGCCCAAAGGTGACAATCATATCTGCACAGTTACCTTCAGCCTCCAGAAAATAAAATTATTAAGCCACTTCCTGTACTTGTAAATAAACCTCAAAAGCATTTGCCATTGGATACTGGTCGATTTCTGATCCTCTAAAAGAGTCGGTGAAGCTCTCAGAATCTTAGAATCATAGAATGTATTAGGTTGGAAAGGACCTTTAAATGTCCTCTAGTCCAACCCCCTTGCAATAAGCAGGGACATCCCCAGCTAGATCTGGTTGCTCAGAGCCCCATCAAGCCTGACATTGGATGTCTCCAGAGTTGGGACCTCCACCACCTGCCTCCCTGGGCAACCTGTTCTGGTGTTCCACCACCCTCATGAGAATGAACTTCTTTTTAATGTCCAATCTACATGTCCTGTTCTCTAGTTTAGAAATGCCAATTTTCTTAAAATCATTAAAAATACATTTCTTTGAATCTTTTTTTTCCCTTTCTTTAAGGATTCTTTGCATTTCTGTGGAATAAACCTGAGGTCTTGTGCTCTGCAAATATTAACGTGTTTCACACCCTACAAGTGAGCAGCTCAGTTACTGACATTGGGACTTGATTTGCACATGGTGTAAACCTCTGCTTGTGTTTCTGATGACTGGACATTCATGGTTAGTACATGGTATGATGGTATGAACCACACAATCAATGAGTAGTAGGAACATACAAAAAACCTGCTACTGGTTAGAGATTTTACCTAACATGTATGGACAAATCTGTTCTGTGTGTTGTGTGTACATGTGGAAGGAAAGAAAGAACCCGAGTGCCAAAGTTTCACGTGTGGCTTGCTGTGTTAGAAGATTGCCTCTTTGAGATCACTGTGTTTAGAATTTTCTAGCTACTATACTTGGAAGAGCTTGCACTGAAAACTACTGATGTTGAGAAAAAGGTCAAAAACATCAAAATCAAGTAATCGCTGAATTAAGAAGTCAGGCAACCATAAAGAGTCTGTTTTGAAACCAAGACCCCAAACACATGGGGTCCCTGAGAACAGAGCTGGAATTAGTCTCTTCATTAACTCCTGTTAACCTCAACTGTGAGCATTGTTCTGATAAGGTTTGAGTAGGAACTGTAAGAGAATGCAAGAGTGACAATGCACGTATTGAGAGATGATTCTATGGTTCTATAAAGCTAGGACATGGTTGAAGGTCTCAGCTGGTTTAGTGAATGATTTAGTAACTTGTTTTAATGAGGAAAACAGCACTGATAATGGAGTAATTGTATCTGAGAGGGGTAAGGCTGGGAGGAAGGATCTGAGTGATCCTTATTTATTATTATTTTTCCAATCACAAGAGCATGTGTTCACTGAAAAGAGTTTTTTTTCTTCTAGTTTGGGGTTTTATAGGGGTTTTATTTCCAGACTGAAACGCTTAATGTCTCATTATATTTGACAGCTCCTTTCTCATGGCATCAAATCACGAGCCAGCATTTAATTAGTTGATAAAATTCCATTCCTTACTAATGGACCTTGAATCATACACTTGAAAATTTACCATTTTGGGTTTTGGAAAAAACATTGGAATTCCTTACAGTGAAACACAAAGACTTGCTGCTCCTTTCAGCCTCATGCTGCTCTTTTATGAAGCAGCAAGCTCTAAGCAGCATGTGGCTGACTCACTCTGTTGAGTTATGTGATAAACATCATCTCCACACCCATAAAAATGCTCAGAGAGACACTGGCAGTATGATACTAGCCGAAAAACCTACCCCCAGGTTCCTCCCAGGCCTATCAGCCCCATCAAAGGTCCATGGTCCTGGGCCCAGGCCCAGAATGCCACAGGAGTGTATAGTTGTAGATAAGAACTCAAATCAAGGACTCAGGAATAGCAAGCACCTTGCCTGAAGGCCTCCCATGGCTATTCCACCAGACCCATGAGCCTACATGTCCAGGCAGGAAACTCATCACCATGAGTCTTCGGCAACTGCTCTCTCAATTACCTTCCTGTCTCATAGAGGGACTGCTGCCTAGGTATGTATCATAGAATCATCAAATGGTTTTGTTTGGAAGGGACCCTTGAAGGTCTTCTAGTTTTAGCCCCCTGTAGTAAACAGGGACATCCCCAACCAGATCACATTGCTTAGAGCTCCATCAAACCTGAACTTGAATGTCTCCAGGAATGGAGACATTGCACCCTCCACCACCTCCCCAGCTAGCCTGTTCCACTGTTCCACCACCATCATAGTAGGACACATTGTGGAATATTAAGGAAGAAAAAACAGTTTGGGATAACATAGGACTTATTATTCATTGATTAGGGGAGGAATCAAAGGGAGGACAATGGAGGAGTTTAGTTTATCTGGGGAGGAACAAGAGCAGAGAGATAAAAAGATAAAACAGCCAATAGGTTTGTCTGCTTGTGCTCTGTGCATGACCAGCACCCTCTGTTCTGTCTACTTAGTAAATTACTTTCTGACTCTTCCCTGGGCATGTGCTGGTTCACACAGACATTTGCTCCTGTCCATCCAGTCCAGCCAGAGAAGGGAGCAGAATCACAGAATGTTAGCAGTCGGAAGGGACCTCCAACAATCATCCAGTCCAAGCCCCCTGCCGAAGCAGGATCACCTAGGGGAGGCCACACAGGAATGCATCCAGGCAGGTTTTGAAAATTTTCAGAGAAAGAGACTCAACAACCTCCCTGGGCAGCCCTTTCCAGTGCTCCATCACCATCACCATAAAGAAATGTGCCCTTGTGCTGAGATGGAACCTTCTGTGTTCTAGCTCGTACCTGTTGCTCTTTGTCCTACCACTAGGCACCACCAAAAAGAGACTATTACCTTCATCTTGATGCCCACCCTTCAGATATTTACAGACATTGATGAGATCCCATCTCAGCCTTCTCTTCTCAAGACTAAACAGCACCAGATCTCTCAGTCTTTCTCCAGAGGAGAGATGTTCAAGTCCTGTAATCATCCTCATAGCTCTCCCTTGGAGTTTTTCCCAGCAAATCTTTGTCTCTCTTGAACTGGGGAGCCCAGAACTGGACACAGTATTCCATGTGTGGTCTCAGCAGAGCATTGTAGAGGGGGATGAGAGCCTCCGTAGGCCTGCTGGACACACTTTTCTTAATGCACCCCAGGATGCTGTTGGCCCTCTTGGCCACAAGTGCACATTGCTGTCCCCTGGATAACTTGCTGTCCACTAGGACTCCAAGGATGAGGGCACTGGTGCTGCCCATGTTCATGCTGAGTGCTCTGTTGGTGATCTGTGTGGTCAACTGTGTGGATACACAGTATATGTGTGTCCTCTCTGTATCTGCCTACTGGGAATACTTCATCTTTGCTGCTGGTTGGAACTGGGAACATGAACCAGCAGCAGCAGCAGCCCCTGTTTCCTCAAGGCTGTTGGATCCAGTGTAATTTATTTTCCTCCAAAATGTCTTTCAATTAATATTTGTCTTGTAGAGTTAATGGAGCCTTATAGTCCATTGACTCAATGTCTTTCTTGTAGTGAGAGGCCTGAAACTGAACCCAGTATCAAAATGTGGCCTCAGCAGTGCTGCATCCAAGGGGACACCAGTAAGACTATTTAGTTAAACAGGACTCCATTTACACAGCTCTTGTATGAAATGGTTGTTTTCTGAGCTGTGTGGTCAGAGATACAACAGAGCTCTTAAAGTATAACAAACATTGACTACATGGTCAGAAAACAGTGGTGCAGAAAACAGCTGCATATTGTAGAAAACCACTGCTTGAGGGGAGGGAAGGAAAACCTAAGCTATTGGGATACACATTTACAGCAGCACTGCCTTTGCAAATTCCTGCCTCCTAACCACATTAATACAAGAGCTGTACCCCAGTTAGTGCTCTGGCACATTCTAACCTGCCAAGGATCTATGAAAACCCTTAGACATAGAATCACAGAATCAACCAGGTAGAAAAAGACCTCGGAGATCATCAAGTCTAACCTGTTACCTAATACCTAACACCTCATGACAACTAAACCATGGCTTCAAGTGCCACATCCAATCCTTTTCTGAATATCTCCAGGGATGGTGATTTCATCACCTCCCTGGGTAGCACATTCCAATGGCCTATTACTCTTTCTGTGAAGAACTTTCTCCTCTCCTCAAGCCTAAACTTCCCTGGCACTGCTTGAGACTGTGTCCTCTTTTCTGCTACTGGTTGCCTGGGAGAAAAGACCAACCCCCTCTTGGCTACAACCTCCCTTCAGATATTTTTAGACAGCAATAAGGTCTCCCCTGAGCCTCCTCTTCTCCAAGGCTAAACAACCCATCTCCCTCAGCCTCTCCTCATAGGGCTTGTGCTCAAGACCTCTCAGCAGCCTCGTTGCCCTTCTCTAGACATGTTCAAGTGTCTCAACGTTCTTCTTAAGTTGAGGAGCCCAGAACTGGACACAGATCTCAAGGTGTGGCCTAACCAGTGCTGAGTACAGGGGCACAATGACTTCCCTGCTCCTGCTGGACACACTATTTCTGATGCAGGCCAGGATGCCACTGGCCTTCTTGGCCACCTGGGCACACTGCTGGCTCATGTTCAGCCGGCTGTCCACCCTTAAACATCTTTGAAGACATTAGCAATTTCTTTCCCTGCACCGCAGGCTGATGACAGTTAAACAGCAATTGAATGTATCTCAAAAACCATTTCATGCCCCAAGGCTTGGTCTGCTGTCATCCTGAATGTGACATTATCGTGTACCACAGAGACAGTGCATGCCATCCCTGAAGTGGTCCTACTGAGTAAAGTCCAACACCAGTTCACTGCTTGAGATATGCCAACCATGCTGAAGTAATCACAGAATTGTTTCAGACGGAAAAGACCACCAAGATCATTGAGTCCAACCATCAAACTAAGACCACCATGGCCATTAGACCGTGAAAAAAAACAATCAATATCTAAATTAATTTTTCCAGTGTATTTGGTATGACTTGCACACACTATGAGTCATTTGAGGAAATTTTCATGTTTCTTGTATATAAAAAACCCAAAGTTCAATTAGCTTTCAAAGGAACCAGGCACTTCAAACTGGGAACAAAGTCAGGTACTTCATTTGGGTTGAAGCAACTTTCTACCACAGCATAAAAAATTGATGTGAACACTAATTTTGCCAGTAATAAGCTATGATGTATAAAATAGCTTTCAAAGGTCTGTGCAGCCTTCATTTGTTACTTGGATTTTGCTTGGTTTTCCTTAGATTTTGGCTGCCAGATGACCTTCTCTAATGGTGACAATTCCAACTGTGAATTTTTAATCAAGTCATAACCAAAAAAGCCAAAAATAAAAAAGACTGCTGCTGAGGTTAAAAAAAAGCATCAACAACACAAACAACCTAAAATCCTTTTCTTTTTTACATAATAAACTGGGGTTTTAAAAAAATACTATAGCAGGTGCTTGCAGAAGAAGCATGTTTCATTTCAGTCATGGAATGGTTGGAAGGGACCTCCAAGAGCATCTAACTCCAACCTCCCTGCCACAGGCAGGGACACCTTTCACTAGACCAGCTTGCTCAAGGCCCCAGCCAACCTGCCTTTCAACACTGCCAGGCTTGGAGCCTCCACAATTTCCATGGGCAACATGTTGGAGTGCCTGACCACACTCATGATCAAGAAAATCTTCTTCATGTCTCATCCCAGTCCATTTTTTTCCAGTTTGAAGCCATTACCCCTCTCACTCCATGCCTTTGTCAAAAGTCCTTCTCCAGCTCTCCTACATATGCAGATCCAAGACTGATAGAATTGCAAAAGCTCTTGAAAGTAAGATTGGTGTTAAGTCAGTGGATGGATTCACTGATCATAGAGGTCTTTTTCAACCACAGTGAACCTATGTTTCTAATTATTAATATATGCTATTATTATATAATTTTATATCATCTATAAATCTATACTGTCTGTACTACAATCTTAGCTTAGTTTGGAGCACAAACAGGCTGAGGGAGCTGAGATTGCTTAGCCTGGAGAAGAGGAGGCTCAGAGGAGGCCTTCTTGCTGTCTACAACTACCTGAAGGGAGGACAAGAGAAGACTGAGAGAAAGGATCTTAATAATGTTTACAAATATCTGAAGGGTGTGTTTCAAGAAGGGGCTAATCTCTGTTCAGTGGTGTCCTGTGATTGGACAAGGGGCAGTGGGCATCAATTGCAACATGGGAAGTTCCACCTCAACATAAGGAAAAACTTCTTTATTGTGAGGATGGTGGAGCCCTGAAGCAGACTGCCCAAAGAGGTTGTGGAGGCTCCTTGTCTAGAGACTTTCAAGGCAGGAGCCCCCATTAAAAGAGGGATATGGACATGCTGGAAGGTGTCCAGAGAAGGGCCACAAGGATGATCAGAGTGCTGGAGCACCTCTCCTATGAGGACAGACTGAAGGAGTTGGGGCTGTTCAGTCTGGAGAAGAGAAGGCTCCAAGGTGACCTAATTGTGGCCTTCCCAGTATCTGAAGGGGGCCTACAAGAAGGCTGGGGAGGGACTTCTTTGAATATCAGGTAGTGATAGGACTAGGGGGAATGGAATGAAGCTGGAGGTGGGGAGATTCAGGCTGGACGTGAGGAGGAAGTTCTTCACCATGAGAGTGGTGAAGCCCTGGAATGGGTTGTTCAGGGAGATGGTTGGGGCCCCATCCCTGGAGGTATTTAAGCCCAGGCTGGATGAGACTCTGGCCAGCCAGATCTAGTGTGGGGTACCCTGCCCAAGGCAGGGGGGTTGGAACTAGATGATCCTTGTGGTCCCTTCCAACCCTGACTGAAACGATGATACTATGATACTATGATACAACCCTATGTGACCTGCCTTAGGTGATCCTCCTTTGGCCAAGGGTGGGACTCAATGATCTCTGGAGGTCCTTTACAACCCCTACCAACCTATGATTCCATGAATTGTCATTTATCCTGTAGCTCTGGTTTTATTATTTAGTTTTTTAATCACAAGACCTATGGCAAATACACAAAATGAAGACTTAAATGCATCAGCTCGTGTGATAACAGTGGCAAGCAGTGCAATAAATGCACCATACTGCAGTAAAATTCCCTAGATTTTAATTTTCTAGATTTAACTGTAATTGCTACAAGACTCCTTGTAATCCTGTTAAATCCTTTGATAGCCTGATTTACTTCTCTCTCACTGCAATGGAAATGGAATCCTCAGAAAAGTAGGACTCAACACTGGCTTCCTGAAGTAGCATAGACATTAAGATGTAGGAAACATTTAGGCTGCCTTAATTGTTCTGCCAATCTGATGCTAAAGCATTAATCTGTCACTGTGTCAAATTACATACCTTTATTATTTTGTATTATTTTTTGGCAGTAAAACGTGTCACTGCTTAACAAACTCTGAGCTGAAACAACTCATGGAGCAATTAGAGTGTCAGCTCTCCTAAAGATGGCTTCAGAAAAGCCTGAATCAGGGCTCAAGGGACAACATCATTTACTTCATGCTAATGCCAGTGTGATGGGACTGTAGGAGCACTGAGGGAACTGAGTAGCTAGCAGCTATTGTTGAGCAGGAGCAGGAGCAGGAGCAGGAGCAGGGAGGTCATTCTGCCCCTGTACACAGCACTGGTTAGGCCACACCTAGAGTCCTGTGTCCAGTTCTGGGCCCCTCAGTTTAGGAAGGATGTTGACTTGCTGGAACGTGTCCAGAGAAGGGCAACAAAGTTGGTGAGGGGTTTGGAACACAAGCCCTACGAGGAGAGGCTGAGGGAGCTGGGGTTGCTTAGCCTGGAGAAGAGGAGGCTCAGGGGAGACCTTATTGCTCTCTACAACTACCTGAAGTGAGATTGTAGACAGGCAGAGGTTGGTCTCTTTTCCCAGGCAGGCAGCACCAGAACAAGAGGACACAGTCTCAGGCTGCACCAGGGGAGATTTAGACTGGATGTTAGGAGGAAGTTCTATACAGAGAGAGTGATTGCCCATTGGAATGTGCTGCCCAGGGAGGTGGTGCAGTCACCATCATTGGAGGTATTCAGGAGGAGGCTTGATGGGGTACTGTGTGCCATGGTTTAGTTGTTTAGGTGGGTTGGATTGGTTGATAGGTTGGACGCGATGATCTTGAAGGTCTCTTCCAACCTGGATTTATTGTATTATTGTATTATGATAGACTCATATAATTGTTTCAGGTAGAAAAGACCTCTCTAAGATCAAACAAGGTCCAGCCATTTACCTAAAACCACCATGGCCATTAAAACATGTCCCAAAGTATCATGTCCACATATATCTTGAACACCTCCAGGGACAGTGATTCCACCACCTCCCTTAGCTTATCTAAGCTTTTTATTGTACCTTCCCTTTATTTTGTCTCTTGGTGATAAGGATTTAATAATGTTTTCTTCATCAGATAAGGAAACCAGTGCTTTTGCCACAGAAAAGAAAAACAAGGCTATGTTATTTTCCCTTCATAGAAACATAGAATGGTTTCTCCTCTAAGGGATCTTGAAGATCATAGCCTGGAGAGGAGGAGGCTCAGAGGAGACCTCATTGCTGTCTACAACTACCTGAAGGGAGCTTGTAGCCAGGTTGGGGTTGGTTTCTTCTCCCAGGCAACCAGCACCAGAACAGGAGGACACAGTCTCAAGCTGTGCCAGGGGAGGTTTAGGCTGGATGTTAGGAAGAAGTTCTTCACAGAAAGAGTGATTTGCCATTGGAATGGGCTGCCCAGGGAGGTGGTGGAGTCACCATCACTGGAGGTTTTAGGAAAAGACTGGATGGGGTGTTTGGTGCCATGGTTTAGTTGATTAGATAGTGTTGGATGATAGGTTGGACTCGATGGTCTCAACATGGTCTCTATTCTATTCTATTCTACATATTCTATTCTATTCTATTCTATTCTTCTATTCCATTCTGCTCTATTCTATTCTATTCTATTCTATTCTATTCTATTCTATTCTAACCATCGAGTTCCACTGACAGGGACCTTCCACCTTCCATTAGACCAGATGGCTCAAGGCTCCCTGACCACCTCTAGGGAGGGAGGGGGCATCTGCAACCTCCCTGAACAACCTCTTCCAGTGTCTCACCACCCTCACTGTAAAGAATTTAATCCTAATATCCAGTCTAAATCTCCCCTCTTCCAATTCAAAGCCACTGGCCCTCATTATATCACTGCAAGCCCTTGTCAAAAGTCCCTCCCCAGCTTTGTTGTAGGGCCCTTTAGGGTACTGAAAGGTCTCTATAAGGTCTTCCCAGGATGAACAGCCTCAACTCTCTCAACCTGTACCTATAGCAGAGATACTCCAGCCCCCTGATCATCTTCATGGCCTTGTCTCCCTCCAATTTATACTCATCTCATTCAAAAGGCAACTTATTTTTCAAGATAAGCCAATTAACATTTTCTAGAAGGCATTATTTCCACATAGAAGCTAAAAGATGTTTAATGTCATTAGAGCTCATGGTTATCTCACAGCTATCTTCTGCCATTCTGCTTTGGTGAGATCTCACTTGGAGGACTCTGTTCAGCTCTGGGCTCCTCAACACAAGAAGGACATGAACCTGTTAGAGAGGGTTCAGAGGGTCACCTCTTCTCTGAAGACAGGATGAAAGTGTTGGGGTTGTTCAGCCTGGAGATGAAAAGGCTTCAGGGAGACCTTATGGCAGCCTAGCAGTACCTGAAGGGAACATAAGAGAAAGCTGGAGGAGGAGGACTGTTTACAAGGGCTCATAGCACCAGGACATGGGGCAATGGTTTGAAACTAGGGCATGATAGATTTAGTTTGCACATTAGGAACTATTTCTTTCCTATGACTGTGGTGAGACAATGGAAGAGGTTACTCAGGGAGATGGCAGAGGCCCCATCACTGGAAACATTCCAGGTCAACTTGATGGGGTCCCTGAGCAACCTGCTCCAGTAAGGGATGTCCCTACTTACTGTACAGGGGTTGGACTAGATGATATTTAAATGTCCTTTCCAACTTTAACCATTTAAAGATTCTATGATAAGAAAAGTTGAATATATACAAAGTAACAGTGAGTTGACAGACCTCCAGACTGATTTGTGAGCTTCTTATTTGTTGAAGTGGTATAAAAATACACTATGACTAATACTTAGGATCAGACAGTGACTGATTAAAAAGACATGACCCCACCCATGGCTGCTTAATTGATTATTATAAATAACAGGGAGAACAGCAAAGAAACAGCAGAACTGAACTCCTTGTGACTATGGGCATGAGCTCAGACTGAAATGAAGTTCTGTTTAAATTCTTTTGTATTTCAGATCTGGCTTTAAGGGAGAATATTGGTTGCTCTCTTTCATATCTTTCAGCGAGTTCTTTTCTCTTTTCTTTCTTTCTTTCTTTTTTTTTTTCTTATAGAATTCTCCTGCCACACAAGATAGGAACTCGAACTGATTATCTTGATGGAATCACTGCATTCCTGAAAATGAAATGCTCCGTGCAGCTCTACTTTGTGCAGCAACCCATTGCCAGATTCTAGATCGTGCTTCGTTCCTGCATATACAGAATACAATATTATATAATAACATATATTAAATAGCAGGACTGCTTTCATAAAAAGGGAATTAATCATGTTCCCACAAGGTTTCCTGGGTGACTCATGGAATGTTTATTTTGTTACAAGTCATAGACCTCAAAGGTTAAACTTGAGCAGTAACTGTACAATCTGTTGAAGCTCTATTAACTGAAATTGCCTTATTTTCAAATGGAGGGGGGGGGGAGGGGGGAGAGAAAGTTCTCCATGCTCTGAGTGCAAATGATCATCTAAATAATGTAGAGTTCAGCACGAATCAGAAAAATGTAACTTGTGACTTGTAGCTGTAAAGAAGTTGTTCTGTAAGGAACACAACAATAAGTGAAAGGATCCACTTAATTTTTTTGGAGTCACTTAAAGAGAACCTTATGGAGTCACAGAATCATTTTGGTTGGAATATACCTTTAAGATCATCACATCCAACCATTCTCCAACTCTACAAGGTGTGGTGCTAAACCAACACCACATCTCTGCAGCCTTTAAACACTGCCAGAGATGGGGATGGGGAATCAACCACCTCCCTGGGCAGCCTATTCTAGTGTGTGAGAATACTTTCAGTCAAGATATTTCCTCTAATATCCAGCCTAAACCTCCCAATGTGCAACTTGAGGATGTTTCCTCTCATCCTATTACTTGTCCCACACAATGTTGGAAACTACTCACTGATCTGTTCATGTCATACATATTTCTCTCACAAATACACAGAGAAATTTGTAATTTCACTTAATCATACTAGCAAGATCTGGAAAACAGAACCAAATTTGATTAAATCCAGTATAATGAAGAGGATAAAGGATGCTTTTTCAGTCCTTTAGCAGAAGAACTCCATCAAGCAAGATCTAAGTGACAGTTATAAATAGAAATAAAAAGGCATTTTATGGTTATTGTATTACAGAATCACAGAATTAGGCTGGTTGGAAGAGACCTCCAAGATTATCAAGTCCAACCTATCACCCAACCCTAACTAATCAATAAGACCATGGCACTGAATGCCTCATCCAGGCTTTTCTTAAACACCTCTAGGGACGCTGACCTCACCAGCTCCCTGGGCATCCCATTCTAATGGGCAGTCACTTGTTCTGTGATGAACTTCTTTCTAAGATCAAGCCTAAACTTCCCCTGGCACAGCTTGAGATGGTGTCCTCTTGTTCTGTTGCTGCCTGGGAGAAGAGACTGATCCCCACCTGGCTGCAATCAATCATAGAATCAATACCTCAAAGATCATCAAGTCCAACCTGCTACTTAATACCTAACACCTCATGATAACTAAACCATGGCTTCAAGTGCCACACCAAATCCTCTCTTGAATACTTCCAGTGATGGTGACTCCACCACCTCCCTGGGCAGCAATGAGGTCTCCCATAAGCCTCCTCTTCTCCAGGCTAAACAACCCCAGCTCCCTCAGCCTCTCCTCATAGGGCTTGTGCTCCAGACCTCTCACCAGCCTCATTGCCCTTCTCTGAACACATTCCAGCAATTCAACATCTTTCTTGAATTGAGGGGCCCAGAACTGGACACAGTACTGAAGGTGTGGCCTTACCAGTGCTGAGTACAGGGGCAGAATACACATTTTTCCTGTTTCTAGAAGCATAGACCAGAAGAAACTAGTTGCTTTTTATAAAACACAGTGCTCACCTTCATTAATCATGAGCATAAGAGAAGAATAAAATCATATGACTCAGAAGTACCTGTTGTGTTTTCACCTGTTCACAGGGATAGGAAGTCATCGACATATTAAGGTTGAAAAGGCCTCTAAGATTATCGAGTCCAACCATCAACCCAACACCACCATGGCCATCCAGCACCCACAAGCATATGATTTAGTGATTAATGAGTCACAGTCTCTTTCCTTTAATTCTGTATGAGTGGCATGAGCCATAGCTTCACTTAAGCAGAAAGAGGGGAGATTTAGACTGGGTAAGTGAGAATAGGGTCAATTTAGACTGGGTATTAGGAAGAAATTCTTTACAATGAGGGTGGTGAGACCCTGGAACAGGTTGCTCAGGGAGGTGCTCAAGACCAGGTTGAGTGAGGCCTTCAGCAAGCTATTCTAATGGAAAGTGTTCCTGTCCATGGCAGGGATGTTGGAACTATATGATTTTCAAGGCCCCTTCCAACCAAACCATTCTTTGATTCTGTGCCCAGTCTTGGCTTTAGATCAATAACAATCTCAGAGCCCTCATCTTTTCCAAAAAAAAAAAAAAGAGGGACAATGTACCCTGGAATCCACCCTAGAGATGCTTTCTCATTAAGATGATTCAGTGTAGGGGGAGTATTGGAGGGTTTTGTTGCTATTGTTGTTGTTATTGCTGGTTTATAATAAGTATGTGGAAAAACCTTCACACCTCGAAAAAAAAATGGAGAGACAAATGAAGAAAGATAATGAATCTCTCTGTGATTTATGTCCTGCTCAAAGGGTTTTTTTTTTTCCCCATTATTTTTTTATTGATTTTCCAGCTGTGTGTGCAGATTCCAGCTAGTGAATTAATTACAAACAGCAGCTCAGGATGGCTACGTCCTTATGACAGATTCATCTGGGTTACAGTCCATTAGTAATTAAGTATTAAGTCCAGCATTAATTCCCCTTGTGTGTGTGCAGTGGATAGACTGGGATCACACACGATTCATAGGGATGTTGTATTAAAAGAGATTACAGCATCACTCTCTATCTCACTGTAGAATGGAAAAAATAGAATGATTTTTATTTTCCTTTTTAATGATAATGGGAAAAAAAGTATGAATGAAGCAAAAGAGATTAGTAAAAATATATAAAGCTTTAGTTGCCAAGTCTGAGCCTGTCGGAAGCAGCAGGCCCAGTTTGATGGGGCCTATAGTGTGCATCATAGCTTTTTCCCCCTGCCTTTGACCCTAAATGTTCTTTCCCTCAACAGTTAGAGGAGGAAAAGAAGTAGGATACTTATCTTGCAACTAGAACAAGATCTTGGAAGTTAAGAGTACAACTAGACCTGAATGGGGATGTCTAAGTATATTAGTCAGGAAATGTCTCTCCCCTGAGAGGAAGATAATTGGATTTTAGTTGCTTAACCAGCTACTAAGTAACATTAGGTTTTCAAAAACACAAGTAGGTATGGCCCTCTGGGACATGGTCTATTGGTCATGGAGGTGTTGGTTAGAATTTGGACTTTGTGATCCTAGAGGCTTTTCCAATTTTAATGGTTCTATGATTTTCTTTAGGTTTCTTAGCCACTTACTTGAGTGGAAAGTTGAGCACATCCCTTTACAGATTTCTTGAGATATTCCTCTAAAACAGATGAAAAAATTCCCTAAAGCCCTAAAGAAAAAGTCAGAAGTGACTCTATGGGAGGCACTCATCATGAATCTGTTCTCTTGGGTTAGGAGTGCTTAATATTGCAATCTGTCTGGATTTGGGTTTTACAGCACAATAGTAAATCGGTCACTGTGCTTTTGCTTAGATTGGTTGTCAGCATGCATACTTAGAACCATGAAATCAGAGAAAGGTTTTGGTTGGAAAAGATCTCTAAGAGTTCAACCACCAACCCAACATTATTGTGCCCAACAAACCACGTCCCAGAGTGCCATGTGTCTATGTGTTATTTGAACACACTCTACCTAGACAATTTTAAACCTCAGTTTCTCTGTGTTTACTCAGTTTGTGCCATTTCCAAATCCCATTTTCTAGAATCACAGAAGGTTTGGGTTGGAAGGGACTTTCAAGAGCATCTAGTTCCAGCCCCTCTACCATGGGCAGGGACACCTACTAGACCAGCTTGCTCAAGTCCCCAGCAAACCTGACTTTCAATGCTTCCGGGTGTGGAGTGTCTGTAACTTCCCTGGGCAACATGTTCCTGTGCCTCACCACCTTCATGGGAAAGAATTTCTTCCTCGTGTCTCATCTCAATCCAGCTTCTCCCAGTTTGAAGCCATTACCCCTTGTCCTGTCACTCTGTGCTTTTGTCAAAAGTCCCTCTCTAGCTGTCCTGGAGTTCCCTTCAACTAATGGAAGGCTGCTAGAAGGTTTCCCTGGAGCCTTCTCTTCTCCAGACTGAAAAACATCTACTCTCTCATCCTGTCTTCATAGCAGAGGTTCTCCAGCCCTCTGATCATCTTGGATCTATGAAAGCAGGTTCAGCAGGGGTCACCATGTCCTTCTTGTGTTGGGGGTTCCAGAGATGGACACAGGACTTCAAGTGAGGCCTCACCAGAATGAAGCTGAGGGGTAGAATCCCTCCCAGGAGCAGCACTTGAAGCAGGTCCAGGGACCTAGGACACATTCTATATGTGGGCTCCAAGCTCACATTGCTTGAATGAATCAGATTATCTCTGGCTTGTTTCACTCCTTTGAGTATCAAGAAGCTTCTTACAGTATCAGTTGATGCTTTTACTGAGACTCCAGTAAAACTGACAAAAGATTTGAAACTGGACAATGTTAAGCTTGCTCCACTTGTAGTGCATGACTAAACTCTTGACAATAGATAGGAAAAAAGCTCCTAATTATGCTTGCTAGGATAGCATGGAACCCAGTCAAGCAAAGCATATTAACAGGGAGGTTAAACACTTTTTTTAGAGGTATGTATGCAAAAGAAATAAAGGCATGAGTGTATTAAATGTTTTGACTACAGTATAAGAAAATAATTCTGTTTATTATTGTCACTGTAAATCCACATTTTTTTTCCTGCTAATCCACCCAATGTCAGCTGCATGTTGGACTTGATGATCTTAGAGATCTTTTCCAGTCTTCATGATTCCATGAGAAATTCCATCAAAAATCAAATGACTACCATCTAAATATATGGTAAATTCCACCCTAAATAGATAAGTTCCTTCCTAAATCAGAGAATTTCCATATTCATTCAGAGAAATCCCATCTTAAATCTGAGAAATTCCATCAAAAACAAATTAATGCCACTTAAAATCAGACAAATTCCATCTAAAATCAGAGACAAGTGGCAGCCTGGATAAAGCTGGAAAGTAGCTGCTTACAGAGTGACACAGAGAGAAAATAAATGGGAGAATTACAGTGTTCTCAAAACCCTTCTGACAAAACCTGCATATCAGCATGAAAACTAACAGTGATTTCCTTCTGTTCTTTGTGCAAAGATATTTTGAGCATCTTAATTTTCATCAGATCCTTTATGGAGAGAGTAAATCTTATTCCCCACCAGGAAAACTCACTAAATATGTGGCAGTGCAATAAACACATAAAGAACTACTTATTGCGTGCTTTACCCTACCATAATCATGAGATGCATACATCTTGAGTGTTATTACACTGATTTTGTGCTGCTTCAGAAGTACTTTAGGTTTTGTCAGTTTTGGTGTGTTGGTGGGTTTTTTTGTCTGTTTCTGTTTACTGTTGCTTTTAGTCACTGCAAGTAGTGGAAACACTGAAAGCAGAGGTCAAAATTGACAGCAAAACTGAATCAGGGCTTCTCATGCCAATGAAATAATGAAAACCAGCACTGTTCTTACATCCACAATAATGAATATAAATAGACAAAAGGCTCTGAAAAGCTACTGGGAGAAAGAGAATAAGGCATCCATTTCAAGGAGGAAAAAAAAAATAAAAAAGAAATCTTTTCCTGCCATCACAGATAGCTTTGTGAACTGGATAAATGAGGATGCCCTTTAAACAATTTTCATGCTTCAAGAAATGTCTGAGAGAGAGACGGGTCTCCCTTATTTTCCTTTAAGGGCTAAGACATAAGAGGTTGAATTCTACTTCTATTTTCTACATAGCTATTTCTCACATCAATCCTTCCCAGATAAAATCTGTTATCTCATCTTTGACAGAGTTCAATACTTCATATGAATGTTCTTTCTCTTCCTCCCTCCCCCTCCTCCCACCAGAATTCATTGTCTCAAGCACACATATCCCTATCGCTCTACAGATAACTATTATCAGTGTTCAAGTACTATCCAAATAATGATCAACAGATAATAGGAGATTTGTGCCACTCTTCTCTCTGTTTCAGAACTTCATCTGCAAGGAATCATAGATTTGTTTTGCTTGGAAAAGACCTCTGAAATCATCATCTCCAGCCATCACCACCACACCACCCTGGGCATTAACCATGTCCCAAAGTCCTGTGCCCACAGATTTCTTGAACACCTCCAGAGATGGTGACTTCACACCTCCCTGGGCAGCTTGTTCCATCCAGTGTTCCATCACTAAGTGATTCTGTGGACTTAATGTATTTTCCATCACCATCTGTTTGAAACTGAGTCGAGAGGTATCTCGCCTCCAGTTGAAACTATTTGGAAATAATTATATCTCCTTCTAGAATCACAAAATGGCAATCTGTTACAATACTCCTGAATCTCATCATGCTGTCAGAGAACAGTTATTGTTAACTTGTAAGATTCTTATTCCAAGGGAGGTTTGCACCTGAATGAAGATTTATAGAAATGCCTTCGATTTCAGGAGGTATATAAGTGATAGGAAAAGAGAAGACAGAGCAGATCAGGAATAAAATGTCCTTGCTAATGCCATAGAAAAGAAAGAATGTTTTAACTCCTCTGTTGTTAGAGTCTCTCATTTATTAGACTTCAGTCTATGTAAATCTGCCTAGCTGCAGGCATCTCCTATCCTGCAAAACAAAGCTGATGGAGTTTTCTACAATAATCTTTATTTGGAAAACTCCCTTAGGGATTTTAAAATCATTTTTGAAGGCCTCAGCCACCCAACTTGTCCAAGAAGTGAGCAATGGCTCTAATTATAAATGTCTGGGAGAATTTCTCACTGGTTCAGTTGTACCTAATCTGTCTTTCAGGGAAAGGTAATATCCACCTAAGGCGTAGCTTTCACAAGATGCTCTATATCATCAGCATGTAGCACTGAGGACTCTAGTCAGTCCAACTTCAGCTCAGCTTCTAAGCACCAATGTTTTGCATATTCACAGACTGACTTCCTGCTGCTCAAAGATAGAGAAGAGGAGGCACCAGGGAGTCCTTAGAGTGGCCTTTCAGTACCTGAAGGGGGCCTACAAGATAGCTGGGGAGGGACTTTTGACAAGTGCTTGTAGTGTTAGGACAAGGGGCAATGGCTTTTAGTTAGAAGAAGGGAGATTCAGAGTAGGTATTAGGAAGAAACTCTTTAGAGTGAGAGTGATGAGGCACTGGAACAGATTGCCCAGGGAGGTTGTGGATGCCCCCTCCATGGAGGTGTTCAAGGACAGACTGGACATAGCCTTGAGCAACATTGTCTGTTCGAAGGTGTCCCTGTCCACAGCAGGGGGTTGTAACTACATGATCTTGAATGTCCCTTCCAACCCAAACCATTCTATGATTCTATGACATTGTTTCAATCTGATGTTTCCAATATCAATGAGAGGTGCTAATTCAGCATAATCAACTAAAGCTTGTGACATGCCACAAATGGGACATCAAGTGTGATCCAGATCTGATCCAAGGATAGCAACTGACAATATCAGTGGAACAGAAAAGTCAGATCTCACAGATCTCACAGTGTTTTACGTGTCAACTGTCATAAAGACAATGAACATTTAGGCAACTTCAAGCACCAACAGCACACCCAAATCATACAATCATAGAACATCATATTGGTTTGGTTTGGAAAGGGCCTTGAAGATCATCTAGTTCAACCTCCCTGCCATGGGCAGGGACCTCTTCCGCTAGTCTTGGTTGATCAAGACCTCATCCAACATGGCCTTGAACATCTCCAGTGAGGGAGCATCCACAACTTCTCTGGACTACAGGTTCCAGTGTCTCACCACCCTCTCTGTGAAGAATTTTTTCCTACTGCTTACTCTAGGTCTACCCTTCTCCACCTTCAATCCATTTCCTTTCATCCTATCACTAAGTGCCCTTGTCTAAAGTCCCCCCTGAGCTTTTCTGCAGCTGCCTTCAGGTAATGGAAAGCATCTAGAAGGTCTTCCTGGAGAAAGAAGGTTAAAGAGAACATAAAAGACACATTCAGATTTATAGTTTGTCTACATATGAAAAAGAAGACAGAGTTGATTGCAATGAAATTTATGTACTGATTTGAATAGCCATCTCAGACACTAAACTTGACTTACTCCAAATAGTATAATTATTTCCTCCATGCTTAATGCTCATCAAATAAAACCTGAAACAAGCCAACATCAGGGTAGTTCTGCAAATCTGGCTTAGGAAAAAAAAAACAAAACAAAAACCTATAGGCCATCCTATTTCAAGAAAATTTATCAGGTGTCCAACACATCAAAGCACTTGCACTGCAGTTCTGTCCTACAGTCTCTTTTTAATTATGAGATTCTTCTCGGCAGGAAGACATTCTAAGAGAATTTAAACAATTTATTTTAAAGGCTCCAAACATCAGAAGAGTTCTGTTTCATACATTTAGTCTGTAAAAAAGGAGGCTCTCTACAATTCCCTGAAAAGTGGATGAAGACAGGTGAGGATTTGCCTCTTCTCTCTAGGAACAAGTGATAAAAGGAGAAGAGATGGCCACAAGATGCAAAAGGGAGCTTCAGGTTAGAAACATCTTGAAGTGGAAGGGATCACAAAAACTGGAATAGGCTCCCCAGGGAAGTGGATGAATCACCATCCCTAGAGGTGTTTCAAAGACACAGAAATGAGGTACTGAGGTACATGGTTTAGCCCCAGACTTGCTTGGTCTTTTCCAGTCAAAACGATTCTTAAGAGCAGACTGTCTTAACTCCTTCTGGTTTGTAGCAAGGACATACACTACCTTTTTTGCCTCAATGATCTTAAAGGTCTCTTCCAATTGAAACAATTCTATGATTCTGTGATTTTTATAGCTGAAGAGACTCACTTGAAAACATGAACTTCCACAATAATTTCTCAAACTAACTTTTAACTTAAGACAAATAAAAATCATAGAATCATAGGCCTCGTATTCGAGGCCTCGAGCACAAGCCCTATGAGGAGAGGCTGAGGGAGCTGGGATTGTTCAGCCTGGAGAAGAGGAGGCTCAGGGGAGACTTCATTGCTCTCTACAACTACCTGAAGGGAGGTTGGAGCCAGTAGGGGGTTGGTCTCTTCTCCCAGGCAACCAGCACCAGAACAAGAGGACACAGTCTCAAACTGCACCAGGGGAAGTTTAGGATTGAGGTAATGAGAAAATTCTTCCCAGAGAGAGTTGTTCACCATTGGAATGTGCTGCCCGGGGAGGTGGTGGAGTCGCCATCCCTGGAGGTGTTCAAGAGGGAACTGGATGTGGCACTTGGTGCCATGGTTTAGTAGTCATGAGGTGTTGGGTGACAGGTTGTACTTGATGATTTTTGAGGTCTTTTCCAACCTTGGTGATTCTACGTTTCTATGATTCTGTGACAGAATGTGCCAGGCTGGAGGGACCTCCAAAGGTTATCTAGTCCAACCTCCCCACAGTCATAGAATCCTTAGAATCCTTCCTTGAACACAGGTTGGAAGGGACCTCAAGGATCATCTGGTCCAACCTTTCTTGGGATAAGCACAGTCATAATTTCTCCCCAAACCTCTCTATTCCCATCTGTAAGGATGTTGTTTCCTGCTGAAGGGGTTGGGAAAAGACAAAGAAGGATGAAACCAAAGGGCTTGGTCAGCATGGACATCCCCAAATAGACCAAAACAGCTCAGTTAAAGTGAAAAACAGTCTATTATTGACCAAAGGAAACTTGATTCTGCAATTTTTAACTCCTCACTTTAAAAAAAATATGTTTTTTTTTTTTCTATTGGAAATACAGAGAACTAAATAATGTTTCAAGTAGACCCCAAAAGAACTATGCCTTTATTTTTTTTTTCCTGGCCACAAACAGAAGAGAATTTGTCTGGAAATGCTAAGATATGGAGAAAAGCATTTCAAACAAAAGCAGACATTTTCAGCCTTCCTTGTTTGCCTGTGAAAAGTCAGAGTGACTCACGGTAGGAAATATTTAACTTGTTCTGAAAGTGCATTTCATCTGAGCTCTGCTACGCACATCAACTTTAAACAGAACCTTTTATTTCCATAAAGCTGTGTCAGCATATTTCAAGGAACAAGAAAGCTGATGACAGTTTGCATTATTGCATTTCTTTCTTGGACGATCTGCCATGACCTTCAGCACTGATCCCCTGCAAGATTTTGATTTTACCATCCCAGATTCAAAACAAATTGAGTTGGTGCCATGAAATCGTTGTGGTTTACAATCAGTCAGTGAGAATTTCTGAAAATGAAAGTGGCACTAACAAAATGAGGAATTGTTGAGTCATTCCAATCAGAAAAGATACTGAAGTTCATAGAATTCAACCACTAACTCTACCAACTCTGCAGCTAAACCATGTCCCTCAGCACCATATCTCTGCAGCTTTGAAACACCTCCATGGATGGGGATTCAACCATGTCCCTGGGCAGCCTGTTCCAGTACTTGAGAATCCTTTCAGTCAAGAATTTTTGTCTAACTATCCAAGCTGAACCTCCCCTGGTGCAACTTGAGGCCATTTCATCTTGTCCTATCACTTATTCCTGGGGAGAAGTGACAAGCACCCACCTCACTACAACCTCCTTTCAGGGAGCTGCAGAGAGCCCTCAGACCCCTCTACTCCAGACTGAAAAACCTCAGTTGCCTCAGCTGCTTCTCACCAGATGTGTTCTCCAGACTGAGCTCTGTGGCCCTTCTCTGGACTTGCTCCAGCTTCATCTCTCCTATTTGCCTGAATGAAGCAGTCAGAAAAAGCTTTATGCACCTAAACTGTCAAGACAGTGCTAACATTTTTAGCTTGAAAATGGCAGGATCTAGAGCAGCTCTAAGACAGAAATCATAACGTTGTTAATTAAGCTCTAAAGCAAATACTACATTTTCATCTAAAATAATTAGCAACATTTTCTCTAGGGCTCACTAGCAAGTGCTTAATTAATTAACTGCTATGACACCTTCAATAATGTTTCAAAAAAGAGATGGTTAAAATTCAGTTGAGTCTATTAATAAAGTCTTTGCCCCCTCAAAAGACTAGAACTCAGCTTCTTGCCACCTTCTCCTCGACAGATTAATAGCACAAGGTCCATAGCTATCAGTCCTCCTTGCAAAATGCTCACTATCCTGCAATAGAGTCTTTTAAAGCAAATGTAAGATGACAAGTGATTAGAGATCTGTCAGGCTGAGCAGGAGGAGTTGACACTTTGTTTTTAGCTGAATTTCAAGTCTGTTAGCCTCCATAATTGCACAAAATGAAACCCTTGCATATTTTTCTAAGGTGTGATTGCTGTGAGCAAATAAGGCTTGTCATTCATTTATTAACATGATCTAAAAGTAAAACAAGGAGCGAAAGTCATTTGATTGGCCAACTCTTTCTTCTCTGAACCAATACCATGCTGCTCAGTAGCCATTTTCAAGGGCTCTGAGGGATCTGCATTGCTCATGCTGGCTCATGCAAAGCAGTTACTCCTCTCTTCCTGTCATATTCTACTTTCTTCAGCTCATCTCTTGTCTCCCAACACTAATTAAAGTCTCACTAACCAGAGCATGCTGGGTCCAGAAAATGGCAATGAAGTTGGTGAAGGGTCTGGAGAACAGGTCTGGTGGGGAGCAGCTGAGGGAATTGGGGTTGCTTAGTCTGGAGAAGAGGAAGCTGAGGGAAGACCTCATTACTCTCTACAACTCCATAAAAGGAGGTTGGAGTGAAGTGGGATTGGTCTCTTCTCCCTATTGTCAAGTGATAGAACAAGAGGAAATGGCCTGGAGTTATGCCAAGGAAGGTTTAGATTGGGTATTAGGAAAAATGTCTTTCCTGCAAGATCGTTCAGGCATGGGAACTGGATGTCCAGAGAGGAGGTGGAGTCACTATCCCTGGAGGTGTTCAAACAACTTTGGGACACAATTTAATGCTCATGGTGGTGTTGGGTTGGTGTTTGGGCTCGATGATCTCAGAGGTCTTTTCCAGCTAAAACAGTTCTATGATTCTGTGAGCTGCATGATAATTAGAAGCAGTCTGACCAAGCTGATATTCATCTAATATTTCTCATCACTTTGCTAGAGAATGTGCATTGAGAGTTTCATGACTTTAACCCTTCAAATTTTGTCAGAGACTTAAATGCTATCAGTCAGTACATGCTTTTAAGCCTCCTTAATTGTCACCAATTCAATTACTTGCAAGCTCTCTAATGCCAGCATTTATCTGATATGAAAATAAACATGCTTAGCAAAACTACTCAGACTTGATTTCTCTGGCCAGAAGGTACCATTATGACTTTCCAGACTTTTCCTTCAGTGCATAAATTGAATATTTTCTGCCTTACAGAAGAAAGATTGAAGTACATCTTGTAGAAAACAGTGCATTTTAGACTCCAAGCAACAGTGAGTTTTTTATATCCCCTTAGTAAAATGTTACTTTAATTATTCTTGTTCTCCCTCTTTGGAGGAGCTTTTTCCATCTTTTTCTTTACGGACCAGAATCTTACAAAACAAGGCACAAGCAAACTTTTGTTTCACAACCACAAATCAAAAGGCTCCATCTTGCCCCTCCAACCAGCGCATAGCCACACTTCCTGGAGTTCATTTCTGGGTTTGGTTCTAACTTTTCTCTCCCTTGGCATATTCTGTGCTTGAGCTGGCACTGGTGGATCAAGACTTTTCTACTTCAGCTGTTGAAGCAGCAGCTAGCAGGGCAGCCACAACAAACACCAATCCTGGCAGCTCCTAATGTGTGTCCTTGCCTTTTCTCTTCAGATGCTATTTACACAGTGTTTACATGTAGACCACGTAAGCTTTTCCAAAGCTCTGAGCTTGGGTTTGAAATGGAAAAGCTTATTAGGCAGTGAGGCCTTTCAAATTAAATCATAATAAGTAGCTACTTAAAATGCTTTGGGAGACAGAACCCACTGTCATATATTTTTATCCATAGACTGTGTTTGTCTAAAGAGAAAAGAGGAATCAGGGAGATGTTGTGGACATGGAAGTTTTATTGCTCCACCTTTTTCCTATAGCAAAAAAAAACCCAACACAACCAAGCAAACAAGCAAAAAAACCCTCTTCTCTTAATTTTATCACAAAAAGGAAACTGTGAGAACACAGAAGAAATATAAACATGAATCTAATTTCCTTCAACAAATCTCCAAAAACCATGTCTGGTCTAGTGGAATGAGTTGAAGTCTGAGGAGAGTAGATTTAGATGGATATTAGGAAGAAGCTCTTTACATTGAGGGTGGTGAGACACCAGAACAGGTTGCTCAGGGACATTATGGATGCCCTCTCCGTGGAGGTGTTCAGGGCCATATTGTATGTCAAGAGCAAGATGGACCGGTGGAACTAGATGATCTTGAAGGTCCTTTCCAGCACAAACCCTTCCATATAGACAAAGGCTACAATACATCCCTACTCTCAATTTTTCAGTTGCCTCAAAATCCCAGACAAACCAAATTGAACCATTTAAAAAGCCAGATAGTTTTCTTTGTGCCCCCTCATTTTATTTATTACTTTTAACATGGGATGTAGGACCCATGACCAAAAGTGGAGGTCATAAGGATGGGGCTAGGGTCTTCTCAGTGGTGGTCAGTAATATGACAAGGAGCAATGGGTACAAATCAGAACACAGGAGATTTCCCTTGAACTAGAGAAGAAATGTCTTTACTTTGAGGGTGCTGGAGCAGTGGACCAGGCTGTTTAGCCTGAAGTAGAGCAGACTGAGAGGGGATCTTCTCAATGCTAACCAATATCTAAAAATCTCTGAAAATATCTAGGCTCTTCTTAGTGGTGCTCACTAATATGACAATGAGCAAAAGGCACAGACTAAAACAAATGAGGCTTCAGTTAAACTTAAGGAGAAGCCTCTTTGCTCTGAGAGTGCTGGAGCCCCAGCACAGGCTGCCCAGAGAGGCTGTGGAGTCTCCTTCTCCAGAGACTTTCAATACACACCCAGACACATTTCTGTGCAACTTGATCTAGGTGACCCTACTTTGGGATAGGGATTGAATCATAGAATCATAGAATCAATAAGGTCGGAAGAGACCTCAAAGATCAGGTCCAACCTGTTAGCCAAGACCTCATGACTAAATCATGGCACCAAGTGCCACGTCCAATCCCCTCTTGAACACCTCCGGGGATGGTGACTCCACCACCTCCCTGGGCAGCACATTCCAATGCCTAACAACTCTCTCTGTGAAGAACTTTTGCCTCACCTCGAGCCTAAACTTCTCCTGACACAGCTTGAGACTGTGTCTTCTTGTTCTGGTGCTGGTTGCCTGGGACCAACCCCCACCTGACTACAACCTCCCTTCAGGTAGTTGTAGAGAGCAATAAGGTCTCCCCTGAGCCTCCTCTTCTCCAGGCTAAACAATCCCAGCTCCCTCAGCCTCTCCTTGCAGGGCTTATGCCTGAGGCCTCATTGGATGAGATGATCTCCACAAGTCCCTTCCAACCTCTACAGTTCTGCACATTCTAGTAAGTAAGATAACATCAGATACACTGGGGTGTTTATATGCAGCTTAAAAGATTAAAGTTAAAACATTAAATTACTTGAAACACTTGGCTAGTTGAATGTTCAAGGGAATGAGGTGAAGTCTATCTCACCATAATGCATTTTGCCTGGAGAGGAATAAAAGTAAATTAACATTAGATATTTAGGTGGGGTTTTTTTTGGCAAGACCTCATCTTCAGGACATTTTTACACATGTAATTCACAGCAAAGCCCATGAAGAGCAGTTTAGGTAAACTCTTTTTACGCTGCTCTGGAGATGGTGGTTCCAAACCCAGTACATAATTAAATACATGGGATGGCTGTTAGTGAGTGGTTAATGCATGTAAAATCTCCTTTGACGATTCAAATTTAAACTCACTTTAGTTCTTATAAATCTTGCAGGAGTATAATTGACTTAACGTTTTCTCCAGCACGGCTAATACATTTCTTTCATTTCTAGCTGGATTTTCATACAAATTAGAGTTAGGGCTGCTGAAAGGAATTAGTGATACCTGATAGGCAACACTGAAACATCTGGGGAAATCTGGGCTTTGGATTGGTTTGGGTTTGTTTGTAGTTTTTTTTTCTTGTCTTCCCCCCCCCCCCCCCCCCCCAGTGCCCCCTTAATTTTTTAGCTGTAACCATATGTGGAAGTAATTACTGACCTAAAAGAATGATCTGTTAATGCCAGGACAATAATTGCTACTGTAATTAATCTGATCAATTCTGACACTATCCTACTAGGATCATAAGGAAATAAATTGCTGTGCTATGAACAACATTTTTAGGGCTGTTGTACATTCATTTTCTACGTGTCATTCTGTCATACATTCGTTTTGTACGTGACACAGTCCCAAGCTGCGCCAGAGGAGGTTTAGGCTGGATGTTAGGAAGAAGTTCTTCATAGAAAGAGTGATTGGCTGTTGGAATGGGCTGCCCAGGGAGGTGGTAGAGTCACCATTGCTGGAGGTGTTTAGGAAGAGACTTGTTGGGGTGCTTGGTGCCATGGTTTAGCTAATTAGATAGTGTTGGATGATAGGTTTGACTCGATGATCTCAAAGGTCTTTTCCATCCTGGTTAATTCTATTCTATTCTATTCTATTCTATTCTATTCTATTCTATTCTATTCTATTCTATGTTATGCTATGCTATGCTATGCTATGCTATTCTATGCTATTCTACGCTACTCTATTCTATTCTATTAAACAGACAGAAAATGCATCCTTCTTATAGCTAAAGAAGGAAGAAGAAAAGCATTGCCTACCAGTAGAACTTCACATTCTCCATTTCACTCACTTCAATCCATAGTTTCAATTGCATTGAAATTTAGAGTGACTTCAAACCACCATACCTCTTTCTACTGCTTTTCTCACTGGTGGCCAGTGATAGCACAAAAGGCATTGCTCAGCTGAGCCTAAGGAGAAGCTTCTCTTCTTCAAGAGTGTCAGAGCACTGGGGCAGGATACCTAGAGTCTCCTTTTCTGGAGGCCTTCAAAACCCACTTGCAACTTACAGAATACAACATACAGAATTAACCAGGTTGGAAAAGACCTTCCAGATCATTGAGTCTAACCTATCACCCAACACCATCTGATCAACTAAACCATGGCTCCAAGTGCCACCTGAGGTTTATTTCTGAGTTTCACTGACTTTTTATTTTTTCCCATCACATAGCAGCCTAAAATAGCTGGAAAATTTTTCAGGGAGTGAAGAAGCAACCACCCTGAAGATGTTTCTTTAGAACACTATCAGCAGAAAGGCAATGGAAATTCAGATGTACTCAGAAAATATGAATATAAATGAACAAGCAGTTGTGAAACTTTAATGGAGCATCTCTAAACCAAAATTTAATGCATGGTTACATGCACTGAGTTTGAATGTTCTGGTGATAAGAGCATATACACCTTTCAGGAAACTGGCAATGGAACCCCACTGAAGATGCCATTATCACATTGTGGTAGTTGGACAGATCAGACTCATTTGTTACTTCTAAGCACTGGAGAAGAATCAAGGCATGAATTCAAATGGCTTTTATATTTACCATGTGTCCTGAAGGGTCAAACCCCAAACATGCCCTAGCCCAGACAATAGGCTAAGCACGTGTGAATGTGCTTACCTGGACAGTTCCTGGGGCCAGATGACCAAGGCACATGTGATTAACCTCATGAGCACCTATGAAGGTGCAAACCTGGACACTTCCTGGGGCCCAGATAAACATGTACCACGTGTAATTAACTTTGAGGCACAGCTGTGAACTGTGTGTCCCTCTGGCCAAGTTTGGCTGTGCCCCATCCTATAGGTCTAGGTATCATTTCTGTGTTACCAAAAGGTGTTAATTGTCTTGGAACAGTATTTAAACCAGCCAAGAAGTCAGGCAAAACTTGCCTTCTTCTCACCCAGACAGCAACAAGAGCCAAATGCTGCCTGAGTAGCAGCTGAAGGGCCTGCAATAGCACACCAACTACACCCAGGCTTTGTTCGTACCACAAAGAGACAAGAGCTGAGTAGTAGCTGAAGAACTTGTCCTAACAGGCAACAGCTACACCCAGGCCTTGCACCTGGACCTAGGCAGAAAGGGGAAAAGCTCCAAGGGAACTGAATCCCAGAGGAGGCCACAGCCTTGCAAGGGAACACACAAGAGAGAAGTCTCCTAGCCCTCTCTGAGGCAAAGGCAAGTTCCAGACCTTGAACTGGGCATGACAAGAGCGAAGTTTCTAGCCCTCTCTGAGCCAAAGGCAAGCTCCAGACCATATACTGAACATGAAAAGAGAGAGGCCTCCTTAGCCCTCCCTGCCCCTGCTCAAATTATAGCCACAGCATCTGGGAAGATACCAGACAGAGGAGCAAGTTGTGAGCACCCAGCTAATCTGCCACAGAATCCCATTTGTGGGAAACCCACAGATCACAGCACCTGTATTTCCAATTTGCATTGCTGTACTGGAAATGTTAGATCTGTGCTTAAATCATTTAACTGTCTTTATATGTGGAATGTAATACCCACAACTGAATAGCACTGTAAATATACTGTGTAAAGAAGCTACAGTGGTGTTTGAATATACCACTGCCCAAGATATTAAATTATAAAATATATAAAAATATATATTTTATTACACCATGGGAAAACCTACTTCATAAAATCCCTCCATGGAGATGTTCAAGATGAGGTTGGATGGGACCTTGAGCAACCTGGTCCAGTGGAAGATGTCCCTGCCCATGGCAGAGGAGTTGGAAATACATGATCTTGAATATTGATTCCAACCCAAATCATTCTATGATCTTGGTTGGAAAAAACCTTTATAATCATCTCATCCAATTGCTGACCTAAAGCCACCATGGCCATTAAACCATGTCACTAAGAACCTACAGGAAGGATGGAGAGAGCATTTTCATAAGGGTGTCTAATGATAGGGAAAGGGAAATGCTTTTAAGCTGTGGGAGAGTAGGTTTAGGCTGGATCTTATAAAGAAATTCTTTAATGGAGCAACACTGGAATGCATTGCCCAGAGAGGTTGTGGATGCCCCCTCCCTGGTGGTGTTCAAGACCAGGTTGGATGAGGCCTTGAGCAACCAAATCTAGTTGAGAAACATCCCTGCCCACGGGGAGGTATTCCAACCACAAGAAGAACCACAAGCAAAAAATCCATCTGCAGCTCTCCTGTAGCCCCCTTCAAAAACTGCAAGATCAACCTTCTCATTTCCAGGATGAGCAAGACCAACTCTCTCTCAGATTGTCTTCATAGGGAAGGTGCTCCAACACTCTGATCATATTTGTGGCCTCCTCTGCACCTGTTCTAATGGTTCTATGGCCTTCTTGTGTTGGGCAATACTCAATTATACTACCAGTTCATGATACTAAATAGTGTAGAAACAGAACAGGGAGAAATATGTCAACAATCTGAACCCAACTTCTTGCTGTCATAATATTGTAACTTCTGTACACAGACATAGGTCATGACACATTCTACAACACTCTCAGCTGAGTGGTTGATTTGCTAGTAATTCTGGCAGCAAAATTTGTTGGGTTTTTTTGTTGGGTTTGTTTTGTTTTGTTTTGTTTTTAAGATATCTTAAAGTACTAAATTACCATAAGAGTCTGAAGTGAAACAAACCTTCTGTTTTCCAAATGTCTCTACATTCTGTGTTACAGAAAATGTTGTCCTCCCTCTGTCAGCACTTCTGAACTCCCTGGAAGCTGAGCAGCAGCACAGATATTACTGAGCCTGGCCTAAGAAGCCATGCTGAGGAGTGAAGTAGATCAGCCTGGAGTTGGCGCCACACTGATGCAGCTGCTGAGAGTCTTTAACAGAGGAGAACCAATACAATAGAATACAATACAATAGAATAAAGCAGGTTGAAAGAGACCTTCAAGATCATCGTGTCCAACCAATCCAACCCACCTAAACAACTAAACCATGGCACCAAGCACCCCATCAAGTCTCCTCCTGAACACCTCCAATGAAGGTGACTCCACCACCTCCACGGGCAGCCCATTCCAATGGGCAATCACTCTCTCTGTATAGAACTTCCTCCTAACATCCAGTCTAAACCTCCCCTGGCACAGCCTGAGACTGTGTCCTCTTGTTCTGGTACTGGCTGCCTGGGAGAAGAGACCAACCTCTGCCTGGCTACAACCTCCCTTCAGGTAGTTGTAGAGAGCAAGAAGGTCACCCCTGAGTCTCCTCCTCTCCAGGCTAAGCAACCCCAGCTCCCTCAGCCTCTCCTCATAGGGTTTGTGTTCCAAACCCCTCACCAACTTTGTTGCCCTTCTCTGGACACGTTCCAGCAAGTCAACATCCTTCCTAAACTGAGGGACCCAGAATGGGACACAGGACTCAAGGTGTGGCCTAACCAGTGC
The DNA here is from genome assembly GCA_015227895.2 of Colaptes auratus. Classification (NCBI taxonomy): domain Eukaryota; kingdom Metazoa; phylum Chordata; class Aves; order Piciformes; family Picidae; genus Colaptes; species Colaptes auratus. Next base: position 11,787,685 of record CM037643.1, read on the forward strand.
AGTGTACAGAGGGAGAATGACCTCCCTGCTCCTGCTGGCCACACTGTTCCTGATGCACCACTCTCTGCCCTCTCTGAGCAAGCATACACACAACCATACTTCTGCCAACTGTACTGGAAGCATCTTCTCAAAATTACATTTATGGACCTTTTTTTTTTTTTTCTTTCTTATCAGGTAAAAGAATTCTGATAGATCCTGCTGTTAAAGGCTTGCTCTCTGACAGCTCTTGAAATTCTACAGTCCATATCCTTTTATCACCTTTTCTAAAAAGAGTAAGAATTATAATTAATACTAGTCTATACTGTCGTCAGTATTATCTTCACTACAAGAATAACATCAAAGTGCTGGAGCATATATGGTTTAGGAAAAATTCACTATTGGAGGAGTGGTCAGGCATTTGGAAGAGGCTGCCCAGGGAGGTGGTGGGGCTGCCATCCCTAGAGCTGTTCAAGAAATGTGTAGACATGGCCCTCAAGGACATGGTTTAGTGGGCACAGTGGTGCTATGCTGAAGGTTGGACTCTGTCTTTGAGGTCTTATCCAACCAAAACAATTCTATGATTTTGCTGTTTTTTTTTAATTAGTCAGTACATATTCTGTAACCTCAAAATTGGACAAAGAACATCTATCCTGTCTCTTGTCCAAACAGAAATTATCTAGCTGGATGCTTATCAGAATGATTTAATTTTTAGAACTTTTACTGCCGAGCTTCCTTGATTTAAATCAGCTAATTCTAACAATTTTATTGAACATTGGAGTCATTTTCCTAACACAAAAGTAAATGTCTCATGCTTCAAAAGAACTTTCTTCTCTGTCATGTTTTTGCATGGTTGAAGGCTATTATCTTGTCTCAGTGATCTTCTTCTCCAGATTAGAACAAACCCATGAATTTTCACTTTCTGTTCCTTTAGCATATTTATTTGCATTCTGAGCTTGTTCTTGTCCAAATTCTCTCCTGATATTGCCTGATATATTCCTTAAAAAATTATACAAAAAAAAAAAAGGATGACACACTACTTGAACCTCACTGATAGAAGCAGAGTGGAAAGATGACATCACAATTCTTACAGCAAACATTCCTGTGCATACCCTCATGAAATATTTTATTGTTTGGGGGTTTTGTTTGTTTGTGTTTTGGTTGGGATTTGGCTTGGAAATGGAGGTTTGAAAGTAGTAAAATCCTCTTCTCAGGGGAGACCTTATTGCTGTCTACGAGTAAGTGGAGGGAGGTTGGAGCCAGGTGGGGGGTTGGTCTCTTCTCCCAGGCAACCAGCACCAGAACAAGAGGGCATAGTCTTAAGTTGCACCTGGGGAGGTTTAGGCTGGATGTTAGGAAGAAGTTCTTCATAGAAAGAGTTATTGCCCATTGGAATGTGCTGCCCAGGGAGGTGGTGGAGTCACTATCACTGGAAGTGTTTAAAAAGGGACTGGATGAGGCACTTAGTGCCATGGTTTAGTTGATTAGATGGTGTTGGGTGGTAGGTTGGACTCAGTGATCTTGAAGGTCTTTTCCAACCTGGCTAATCCAATCCAATCCAATCCAATCCAATCCAATCCAATCCAATCCAATCCAATCCAATCCAATCCAATCCATTCTATTCTATTCTATTCTATTCTATTCTATTCTATTCTATTCTATTCTATTCTATTCTATTCTATTCTATTCTATTCTAAAAGATCACCCACTGCATCTCAGAGGACTTTTGGATTGGATCTCTCTAAAAAAAAATTAAAATAGTAAAAAACAAACAAACAAAAAAACCTAACACAATAATTAATAATGTCAAAACCTCAAGGTGCTAATTCAGAGGCTGGTTTTGAAGTCCTTCACCAATCCAGTGCAATTTAACCACTGTTCAACTGCACCAATAAAGTAATTTGCTCTCAAAAATTTAGCGAGCAGCTTTTCACTTCTATCTTAATGCTTCCTGACTCTGTTGTGCTACTGTTTCCAAAAAAGACTGCTGTCCCTGCTGCTTGGGGACATGTATCTATAATGTCTTGATCCAAGCATTTCATATTCAGCAGATGGTAATCTTGGCTGTACATTCCTCGTGGTTTCTCTGAGCCTGAGTACTTAATACCTCCTGCTCTGCCAATCATTTCCTAACAAGCAAATGGATCCTGATCAGACACGTACATGTCCTCACCTTCTCTCTCACCTTTAGTGAACACTGACACTTTCAGATGTTATTCTGAGACATGCACTTTTGATCTGCCAGGTGAAGGAAGAAGTCTGTTACTGTGTTGACAGAATGAGAAAATGGTGGGTGTAGGAAGGGATCTCTGGAGATCATCTAGTCCAACCCCCCCTGCTCAAACAGATGCACCTAGAGCAAGTTGCACAGGAATACATCTAGGTGGGCTTTGAAAGTCTCCAAAGGAGCATACTCCACATTTTCTCTGTGCAGGGTGCTCCAGTGGTCCATCACCCTCAAAGTAAAGAAGTTTTTCCTTCAGTACCAATGAAACCACCTGTGTCTCACTCCATGTCCATTGTCCAATTGCTAGCCACCACTGAAAAGAGCCCAGTCCCACCCTCGTGGCCTCCACATTTTAGCTATTGATCAGCATTGAGAAGATCATTCCTGCTGCTTTTCTCCAGACTAAACAGACCCAGGTCTCTCAGTTCTCTCTTGAACTGCGGAGCCCAGAACTGGACACAATGCTCCAGATATGGCCTCACCAGGGTAGAGCAGAACAGAAGAAACTCCCTCAACCTACTGGACACAATCTTCTTAATGCATCTGAGCAGACCACTGGCCTTCTTAGCCACCTGAACACATGCTGATTTGTCTTCAGCCAGCTGTTGACCAACATCTCCAGATCCTTTTCTGCTGGGCAACTTTCCAGCCAATTTGCCCCAAGCCTGGAGCATTCATGGGGTTGTTGTGACCCAAGGGCAGGACCCAGCACTTGCCCTTGTTAAACCTCCCATACAATTGACCTCTGCTCACTGATCCAGTGTGTCCAGATGCCTGTGCACATACTTCTGCCCTCCAGCAGGTCAACACTCCTGTTCCCCTTAGTGTCATCTGCACACTTCCTGAGAGTGCAATCAGTTTCCTTATCCAGAGCATTCTTGACATTTTTCAAGAGTGTATGAAACTGTAATTACTTAATCTGACCTCAGGGCTGACTCTGCTTTTAGTAGAAGGTTGGACTACAAACCTCTGGAGGTTCCTTCCAATCTTAATTATTGGATGATAAATGATGGAGACCACTGATGCAGATGAAGGCTACAGATATACTGATAAGCTTCAGGTGCTGAAGAACCCTCTTACTTGGTCAAGGAGATAGGAATAATTGTCTCAATGCTGATCTTTTATCTTTTCACTGGGTAGTTTGTAGTATCACTTCACTTGGGACTATTAATGTATAGACAAAGAAATGTCGTTAGTGTATAATGAAGAAGGAGCTAATTTCCCATTTCATTACTTTTTGCTCATTTCTCACTCTCCTTAGAATTATTGAAGTAATTTAGGTTGGTTTCACAAAGGGAAGAATAGACTCATTCCAGAAAGAAGTGTCAATAAAACTGGCCACGATAATGCACTGATTTATTACATGGGGTTGCCTTGAAGGTATTAACCTATATCACAGGATCATGGAGAGAGCTTTGGTTTGGAAGACCTTCATAGCTCAGTAACTGAATTTCTTATTCTATGAAACAAACCATTGTAATTCAACCTGTAGAGCAGCTATTGAGGTAGGGAATAGTTTGTTGTTTTTTAAAAAAAGGTATTCTACAAATAACTTTTAAAGCTTTAGAATCATAGAATGCCTTGAATTAAAAGGGTCTTTAAAGATTATATAGTCCCAATCCCCCTGTGATGGGCAGGGACACCTCCCACTAGACCAGGTTCCTCAAAGCCTCAACCAGCCTGGTCTTAAACATTTCCAGGGATGAAGCATCCACAACTTCTCAGTGAAATCCATTCCAGTGTCCCACCACCCTCATTTCATTCTAACAAAATTGAGATTGTTTAACAGCAAACATATATATTTGTACTGCAAAACACTTAGACTAGTATAAATTACAAATGGATAGCTTCATAGAATCATTAATGTTGGAAGAGACCTCTAAGATCATTGAGTTCAACCATCAACCCAACATTACCATGCCCATTAAACCATGTCCCAGAGTGCCATTTCTACACATTTTTAACACCTCCAGGGATGGTAATTCTACTACTTCCCTGAGCAACTTTTTCCAACAATAGCATCTCTGCTCTTCATGGTGAAAACCTTATTGGTGATCACATATTTATATTTCCATTTTCTTTTCCTCACAAAAGAAAATTTTCTTATTTATGAATAGAATAGAATAGAATAGAATAGAATAGAATAGAATAGAATAGAATAGAATAGAATAGAATTAACCAGATTGGAGAAGACCTTTGAGATCATCGTGTCCAACCTATCATCCAACACCATCTAATCAACTAAACCATGGCACCAAGCACCCCAACAAGTCTCTTCTTAAACACCTCCAGCTATGGTGACTCCACCACCTCCCTGGGCAGCCCATTCCAACAGCCAATCACTCTTTCTATGCAGAACTTCTTCTTAACATCCAGCCTAAACCTCCCCTGGTGCAGCTTGGGATTGTGTCGTCTTGTTCTGGTGCTGGTTGCCTGGGAGAAGAGACCAACCCCCACCTGGCTACAACCTCCTCCATGTACTTGTAGACAGCAATAAGGTCTCCTCTGAGCCTCCTCTTCTCCAGGCTAAGCAACCCCAGCTCCCTCAGCCTCTCCTCACAGGGCTGTGCTCCAAACCCCTCCCCAGCTTTGTTGCCCTTCTCTGGACACTTTCCATCAAGTCAACATCCTTCCTAAGCTGAGGGGCCCAGAACTGGACACAGGACTCAAGGTGTGGCCTAACCAGTGCTGAGAACAGGGGCAGAGTAACCTCCCTGAAAGCTCAACCTACTCTTAGATTCATAGACTGGTTGGGGTTAGAAGGGTGCTTAAAGATCATCTAGTTACAACCCCCATCTCTAATCATCTGTTTCCTTTCCTTACCTGGGCAAGCAAAAAGCTACTTAAACCAAGTATAAAAAAAAATCCCTGCAGGGGATCCATTTTCCCATAAGAGGTTAATACCCAGTGTTCTGGACACAAGGTTAATTGGGGTAATTTAACACATTGAGATAACTTAGAATAGAGAACTATTTAAAAGATCTCTGAGATGGTCAGAAAACAGGTGTATTTCATGTCCATTTTCCATCTGGGTCTCATTAACAACACAGTAAATACATTAACAGCACAGTAAATCTATTAATTTCTGTATGCTTTGGTTCTGAAGTTGTTTGACAAGCTAAATTCATCAAACAAATATCACAAGGTTTAAAATGCAGCTAAAAACCAACCAAAACAGGCTCAAAGTTGACTGGTTGAATAACTTAGGTATCCATGCTGAAAATGTAGCTTTTTCACTTTAAATTCTTCCATTTGCTTTACTAACAATTGTACATAGACTAAAGAAACACATAATTACTGGGATGTTGTATGTCCTTTTTGCTTTAAAAGGTGTTCTGCTTTAAAAGGTGTTCATGAACAATCTGAAAGCTATGTGACGAATCAGAGCAGAAATTCTGCTGGTCTTTCATGTATACCCACATGATTATACCCACATGTATACCCAGCATGGATTTAAGAAGGGCAGGTCCTGCCTCACCAGCCTGATCTCTTTTTATGATCAGGTTACCTGCCTGGTGGATGTGGGGAGGCCTGTGGATGTAGTCTACCTGGACCTCCCAGGTCCAGCTCCAGCTACAGGCTGGGGTCAGAGTGGCTGGAGAGCGACCAGGTAGAGAGGGACCTGGGGGTACTGGTCGATGGTAGGCTGAACATGAGCCTGCAGTGTGCCCAGGCAGCCAAGAAGGCCAATGACATCCTGGCCTGCATCAGGAACAGTGTGGCCAGCAGGAGCAGGGAGGTCATTCTGCCCCTGTACACTGCAATGGTTAGGCTGCACCTCGAGTCCTGTGTCCAGTTCTGGGCCCCTCAGTTTAAGAAGGATGTTGTCTTGCTGGAACGTGTCCAGAGAAGGGCAACAAAGCTGGGGAGGGGTTTGGAGCACAAGCCCTATGAGGAGAGGCTGAGGGAGCTGGGGTTGCTTAGCCTGGGGAGGAGGAGACTCAGGGGTGACCTTCTTGCTCTCTACGACTACCTGAAGGGAGGTTGTAGCCAGGCAGAGGTTGGTCTCTTCTCCCAGGCAGCCAGTACCAGAACAAGAGGACACAGTCTCAGGCTGCACCAGGGCAGGTTTAGACTGGATCTTAGGAAGAAATTCTATATAGAGAGAGTTATTGCCCATTGGAATGTGCTGCCCAGGGAGGTGGTGGAGTCACCATCACTGGAGGTGTTCAGGAGGAGACTTGATGGGGTGCTTGGTGCCATGGTTTAGTTGTTTAGGTGGGCTGGATTGGTTGATGGGTTGGACGTGATGATCTTGAAGGTCTCTTTCAACCTGGTGTATTGTATTGCATTGTATTGTATTGTATTGTATTGTATTGTATTAAATCATTGGCAGTGTCCCAAACATTTTCTTTTGAAACATAAGCTTCAAAAAAAAAATCCTCATTTGACTCTTAACTAGCCTAAGAAGTTAGAATCAGAATGGTTGGGGTAGGAAGAGACCTCTAAAAGCCATCTAGTCCAACCCTTTGCTGTCAGCAGGGACATCTTCAAGTAGATAAAGTGTCTCAGAGTCACAACCATCCTGAACTGGAATGTTTCCAGGGAGCTCCAATGAGAACTTATTGTGGCCTTCCAGTATCTTAAGGGGCCTACAAGAAAGCTGGGGAGGGACTTTTTAGGGTGTCAGGTAGTGATAGGACTAGGTAGGAATAGAAAGAAAATAGAAATTGATAGATTCAGATTGGATGTTAGGAAGAAATTCTTCCCTGTGAGGCTGCTGAGACACTGGAACAGGTAGCCCAGGGAGGTGGTACAAGCCACATCCCTGGAGGTTTTTAAGGCCAGGCTGGATGTGGCTCTGAGCAACCTGATCTAGTGTGAGATGTCCCTGCCCATGGCAGGGGAATTGGAACTGGATGATCCTTGGGGTCCCCTCCAACCCTAACAATTCTATGATTCTATGGGGATTTACCACCTCCTAGGGTAACATCTTTCAGCTTCTCACCACCCTCACTGTAAAATATTTCTTCCTTCCATCTAGTCTAAATCTCCTTCTTTTATTTTAAATGCTTTACTGCTTGTCCTGTCACAACAGGCCCTGCTAAAAATCTGTCCCCAGCTTACTCATAAGACAATAAGGTCTCAAGCTCTTGCAGTAGCTCAGTAGCATTTCGTACTTTTAGTACCACACAAATGCCATATGTTTGTAATTGCTGGGTCACAGATCACAGAATCAGCAAGGTTGGAAGAGACCTCAAAGATCATCAAGTCCAACCTGTCACCACAGACCTAATGACTAAACCATGGCACCAAGCGCCACATCCAATCCCCTCTTGAACACCTCCAGGAATGGTGACTCCACCACCTCCCTGGGCAGCACATTCCAACAGCTAACAACTCTCTCTGTGAAGAACTTTCTCCTCACCTCCAGCCTAAACTTTCCCTGGCGCAGCTTGAGACTCCTTGAGTAGTACTTCATAGAAAATAATAGAATCATAAAGATTGGAAAAGACCTCTAAGATCTTCAAGTCCAGCCATCAACCCAACACCACCATGCCAAATAAACCATGTGTCCAAGAGCCATGTCTCCATGGTTTTTTGACCATCTCTAAGGATAGCACTTTCATCACCTCCCTGTGCAGCCTATTCACGGCATCACCAGATAATTTCTTCCATTTGGGCATCTCTGCGATAGTAGCCTTCTACTTAAGCAACCAGTAAGAGAAAAGAGGCTCTCCAAGGCTTACATTGAGATATAGAGATGTGTAAGCCAAAGACCATGCAAAAGAAAATAGGCAAATATTAGTCATTATGTTCATCCTTCAAGGAGGTTTAGAAGGCAGGAAGAATAAAGTGAGGCTTTAGAGTTTATTTGTGCTACTCCAGTTCATACAGTGCCACTATAGTGTCACTGGAGGTCAAGCTAGTATAGAAGGTGATTAATAAAAAAGACAACAGTTAAAAAAGTTAAAATCCTAAAGTACAACTAACAGGACAGACAGAGAGAAAAATTGGCTGAATATCAGCATTTAGCTGAATCTGCCTACAAGCTGCACCTTAGCCAAAAAATATTCACAGGCATCATTCATTCTCATTGAGTGTGGCAGCCAGATGCAGTAGCGGTCATGATGGTCATTGAGCTTGGCAAATTATTGCATTTCTAAAACAAAAAACTAAAATAAAACCAGTGCTGTGAACTGAAATCCATGGCTTTCCATCAAACTACCTCACCTTTGGTTTGTGTTTGTTTGTTTTTTTTTCCCCCCTCAGCTGTCTATAGACAAGTGTAAAACAAAATGACTTGAACCTGAGTTTAGGGTCACACAGCCTGTAGAGGTATTCTGGAGATCTTCTCATTTACCACGACAATGTAGCTACACATTTTTCTGCAGTACAGCTACACAAGCCTAAGGCAAGGAGGTGTAGACACAAGTTTCCTTGACAGGGTCAATTTTGTCAGATACTGCTATCAAAACAAACTTTATCAGCATTTATTAAACTCTGCAACTGGAGTTGCCACATCCTTCTGCTACATGCAGTTTACTGATGGGAGGTTTTACCATTAAATGCGGTGTCTGTGCATTCAGACTCGGTGTTTGATCCATCTGCACTTTTCCAAAAGAAAAAATAATTCTACAGTTCTACATGATACACACAAATTCTGTGGAATAAATATGGGTCCTCTGATCATAATATAGAGTCATAGAACTGTTGAGGTTGGAAAAAGCCCCTAAGGTCATCAAGTCCAACCATCAACCCAACACCACCGTGGCCAACAAACCATGTCCTCAGGTGGCATGTACACACATTTGTTTAACTCCTCCAGGGATGGTGACTCCACTACCTCCCTAGAGCAGTCTGCTCTAATGCCTGACCTCCCTTCCTGCAAGGAAATTTTCCTAATATGCAATCTAAATCTCTCCTGGCACAATCTAAGAATGTTTCTTCTTATCCCATCACTTGAAAGTGTAGAAAGCAAAGAGTTCTCCTCTCAGCCTCCTAGCCTGGAGAAGAGGGCTCTCAGGGGAGACCTTATTGCTCTCTACAACTACCTGACAGGAGGTTGTAGACGGATGGGGGCTGGTCTCTTCTCTCAGGCAACCAGCACCAGAACAAGAAGACACAGGCTCAAGCTGTGCCAGGGGAGGTTCAGACTGGATGTTAGGAGGAAGTTCTATACAGAGAGAGTGATTGCCCATTAGAATGGGCTGCCTGGGGAGGTGATGGAGTCACCATCACTGGAGGTGTTTAGGAGGAGACTTGATAGGGTGCTTGGTTGCATGGTTTAGTTGATTAGGTGGTGTTGGATGATGGGCTGGACACGATGATCTTGAAGGTCTCTTCCAACCTGGTCTATTCTATTCTATTCTATTCTATTCTATTCTATTCTATTCTATTCTATTCTATTCTATTCCCATACTAAACAACTGTGGGTCCCTCAGTTGCTCCTCACAAGTCCTATTCTCTGGAATGTCAGTGAAATTATTTGCCTAGTTTAATTTGCATGGTACTCTTATTTGGGAAGGTCATCTACTGACTGAATAGCTTAAAAACTCCAAAGTTATCACATTAAAATCCATGACAGTTTAGAAGAGCATTTTTATGTTGTCTGGACAGTTGCTCATGAGCACATATAAAAAAAAAACCTTTCCTAAACTATCTGTCCAGAGAGGTTGTAGAGTCTCCTTCTCTGGAGATTTTCAAGATCCATCTGGATACATTCCTGTGTGACCTGCCCTAGATGATCCTGTTTTGACAATGAGGTTGGACTCGATGATCTCCAGAGGTCCTTTGTAACCCCAGCATTATGCAATTCTATGATAATTAATGTTTAGACCTATTTTCAGCTGGCACTTATTTATTCAGTTTTATTTATAGCTTATTTTTACTCAAAAGCACAAGAAGAAAAGGAAGGTTGCATGATCATCAAGAAAAAAAAATAGTAGAAATTATTCTACTACAATAGAAAGGACCAAATTATTTGTGCTGCTGTTTATAACTACAAGTTAACAAAACTGTGTGCTTTTTCTGAACTATAAGTTATAGAATCATGGAATCATAGAATCAATAAGGTTGGAAAAGACCTCAAAGATCATCAAGTCCAACCTGTCACCCAACACCTCATGACTATTAAACCATGACACCAAGTGCCACATCAAATCCCCTCTTGAACACCTCCAGGGATGGTGACTCCACCACCTCCCTGGGCAGCACATTCCAATGGCTAACAACTCTCTCTGGGAAGAACTTTCTCCTCACCTCAAGCTTAAACTTCCCCTGGCACAGCCTGAGACTGTGCCCTCTTATTTACTGCAACATCCCCCCAAGATGGCTTTTCCTAACACATTTCCTATTTCTAACCTGTGTATTCTCAGGAAAGAGACTATAGAAATATTTCAGAGTAAAAGAAAATGTTTAGTAACAAAGGTTTATTTCCTTCAGGTTTTGAGGTACAGAACTCGAACTATAAATTAAAAGAATAAACATGCTTCTCACCTACTGCTTAAAAGACAGGTGTCGTTGTATGTACTCTGAAGAGCAGACTTGGACTGGAATATAGTCCAGATTATCAGGATCATGACCTGCTGGAGCAGGTCCAAAGGAGGGCCACAGAGATGATCAGAGGAATGAAGCACCTCTCCTATGGGGACAGGCTGAGAGAGTTGGGGCTGGTCAGCTTGGAGAAGAGAAGGCTCCAGGAAGACTCTAGAGCATCCTTTCAGTACCTGAAGGGGACTGCAGGAGAGCTGGGGATAATGGCTTGTTGTAATAGGGTGAGGGGCAATGGCTTTGAGCTGGAAGAGTGGAGACTTAGACTGGACATTAGGAAGAAATTCTTTAGAGTAAAGGTGATGAGACACTGGAACAGGTTGCTCAGGGAGGATGTGGATGCACACTCCCTAGAGGTGCTCAACACCAGGTTGAATGAGGCCTTGAGCTGACTGGTCTAGTGCCCCTGTGGGACGGTTGGAAAGGGAGTAGCCTCCTCTGGACCCGCTCCAGTAGTTCCATGTCCTTCTTGTGCTGCGAGCCCCAGAACTGGATGCAGTACACCAGATGGGGTCTCATGGGAGCAGAATTGACAGGTAGAATCACCTCCCTCATCCTGCTGGTCACACTTCTTTTGATGCAGCCCAGGACACGATTGCCTTCTGGGCTGCAAGCAAGCATTGGAGGCTCATGTTGAGCTTTTCATCAACTGACACCCACAAAGCCTTCTCCTCAAGACTTCTCTCAGGCCACTCCCTGTACAGCCTGTATTTATGCAAGTTTGTTTCTCATAGTAATTAATTTTTACAATGTTCTGTTATCTGGCAAGCCAAAATGATGATAGTCAATGACCTTTTGCAGGCAGGCAGCACGGAAATAAAACCTACACCACAGTGTCCTGGGTCCTTTTTGAATTACTAAATTGCAAACAAATTTTAGGGTAAAATCTTAACCATAACCCTAACCTATCTGAAACTTCCATCCTTAATATTTTTCTGCCCCCATCAAAGAATCCAAATTCTTTGTAACAGGGTAATTATGCTTAAGAAACTTCCTGGGAAACTATAAATTGGTGCTTCTTGATTTTATTTCAGCAGACAAATTATAAACAAGAGGACAAAACGTGGATGTCAAGGCACAAAGGCCGAACTCCATGAAAAGAAGGAATTTCAAATAGCAAGCAGCTCATTAATGGGCAGAGCATCCTCAGCTTTGCATGTCTGTAAACCACAAACCACTGAGAGCTGCATAAAGCTTCGGTTCTTACCCCCTGCTGTGCCTCTTTTGCCATGTTGCACTAAGATGCAGATCCAGCAGCTCAGGGATTGTCCCGTGGAGGACAAACAATGCTTCATTTACTCCCTATGGCATGACCAGAGTTCTTCTGCCAACTTTGCTTTCTTCCTTTCTCCATAAACAGTATCTGCATATCTCAAACCTAACACACAACATACAAAAAGATGCCAGCAACTTTCAACATCCAAAATTGTCTTCTTTTTTCCCATATGCAAAGGCAGGATATAAGGAAATAGAAACAAGAGAGATGGGGCTTTTCAATTTTTAAACAGCCTGTTAAGGATGCCAGTGGCACTAGTAGGCATCAAGATAAAGTTGCAAAAAAAAACCCAAAAAAGACCAAATAGGCATCCTGCTGAAAAATAAACATAAAAATGGAGTAGAGGAATCATAGAATCATGAAATGGTAGGAGTTGGGAGGAACCTCTGGAGATTATCAAGTCCAACCCTACTGTCAAAGCAGGATCACCTAAGTCAGGCCACACAGGAACAAGCCCAGGTGGGTTTTGAAAGTCTCCAGAGAAGGAGACTTCTCTGGGCAGCCTGCTCTAGTGCTTTGTCACCCTCACAATAAAGAAGATTTTTCTTATCTTGAGGTGGAACTTTCTGTGTTCTAGTTTGTGTCTGTTGCCTTTCACCCAATCACAGAGCACCACTGAATAAAGGTGGCTGCTTCTTTTGGCACCCACCCTTCATATATTTATAAGCATTCTTTACAGTGAGGGTGGTAAGACTGTAGCAAGTTGCCCAGGGAGACTGTTGACATCCCCTTCTTCTAGGTGTTCAAGGCTTTAAGCAATCTGATTTAGTGGAAGGTGTCTCTGCCCATAGTGGGGGTGGCTGGAACTAGATGATCTTGAAGGTCCCTTCCAGCCTAAACCCTTCTATAATTAATAAGAGTTCCTCTCAGTCTGGTCTTTTCTTGACTAAACAGCCTCAGGTCTCGAGGCTGTCCCTTCTGAGATGCTCCAGTTCCTTAGTCATCCTTGTCGATTATGGGGGTGGGAGGGTGGGAGGGGGTGGTGGTGTATGGGGAAAAAAGGTAAAATCAAAAAGCACACACTGGAATCTCTTAGTGCAGATGTTGTCCCTTCACCTTTTCCCTACCTTGTCATTTGTAGCTCCCCACCTACAGATCAAGTCCTCTCTCAAGGCAGTAATAAATTCAGATGTGCAACCATCTGCCTAGCAGATGGGGCAGCTGCTGAGCATCGTCAATCACCAGCTTCCACTTGTGCTTGTCATCATCAGGAGTTTAATAGACTCCAGGGCAAGGGGGTGAGCCACGTACACAGCAGGAACAACGGCATGTTGTGCCATCTTTGTTCACCCAGGGTCTCCAGGGAGAAAGGGGATAGTGGCAAAAGAAGGGAGCAAAGGAAAGAGGAAGTTTTTTAATCTCACATGTCGTTCCATAGCAGAATAGGTGTTACCTCAACTTGCTAACAGATGTTAGCTCTCCTGTGCAGCACAGCCCTTCCATCTGAGGGACATACCCTTGCGCTCTGAACTCAAACAGCACTACTCCCAGACTGTTAACACCTGCACTTTGGAGTCAACATATTTTTCTGTCATTTTAGATTGTTAGATTTTTGTTGCTTGGGATATTTGTTTGTTTTTTTTTTTTTCCCTTTATTGTGTTTTTCATTTGTTTGTTTGTTTTTCTTTCTTTCTCCAAATGAAACCAGGAAAGAATTCCTGAAAACCCATTCTCATTTTTGCTTTGTTACCACATGAATATAGAATCATAGAATTGTCAGGGTTGGAAGGGACCACAAGGATCATCTAGTTCCAACCCCTCTGCCATGGACAGGGACACCTCACACTAGATCAGGTTGCTCACAGCCACATCCAGCCTGGCCTTAAAAACCTCCAGGGGTGGGGCTTCTACCACCTCCCTGGGCAACATGTTCCAGTGTCTCACCACCCTCATGGTGAAGAACTTCTTCCTAGCATCCAATCTGAATCTGCCCATTTATATTTTCATTCCATTCCCCCTAGTTCTATCACTACCTCACGCCCTAAAAAGTCCCTCCCCAGCTTTCTTGTAGTCACCCTTCAGATACTGAAGGCCACAATGAGTTTCCTCAGAGCCTTCTCTTTTCCAGACTGAACAGCCTCAACTCTCTCAGTCCTCATAGGAGAGGAACTCCAACCTTCTGATCATCTTCATGGCCCTTCTCTGAACATGCTCCAGCACATCCAGATCTTTCCTGTAATAGGGGCTCCAGAACTGGACACAGTACTCCAGGTCCAGTCATGACACTGAGTTTATCTTAGTCTAATATAATATTTAACATTTATCTACCTTAACTTATCAGCTGACAGCTTTTTCTGTTGTTTTAGTTTGTTGGACTTCTGTTTTGGTTTTTCCTTCTTCAAACACAAAAAGGCAAAAGAAATTAAAGGACTTCCCCAATCAAAATGACTCTATGAAAACTGAGTGAAAACCCCCTACATGTTTGCAAAGGGCAGCAGTAGAAATGACATCACTTTGTGGTAAACATGCAAGAAGAGCCACATCTACCCACAGTGCAGGGTCTGGAGAACAGCTCTGGTGAGGAGAATGAATGGACTTTCTACTGTAAGTGAGGGTTTCTGGCACTTATCCACTAGAGCAAATAAAATGCTAAATATCGAGTGGTAGTAGATCTTGTGAGGAGCAGCTGAGGGAACTGGAGTTGTTCAGCCTGAAGAAAAGGAGGCTGAGGGGAGAACTAGCTCTCTATAATTCCCTGAAAGGAGGTTGGAACCAGGTGTAGGTTAGTCTCTTCTCCCAAGAAACAAGTGACAAGATGAGAGGAAGTGGCCTCAACTTGGCCCAGAAGAGGTTTAGGTGGGATCTTGCTTGAAAGATTTCTGAAGTAACAGGCTTCCCAGGGAAGTGGTTGAATCCCCATCCCTGGAGGTGTTCCAAAGAAGCAGGGATGTGGTATTGAGAGAGATGATTTAGCACCACACTTGATACAGTTAAATACAATAATACAATACAATAAATCCAGGTTGGAAGAGACCTTCAAGATCATCTTGTCCAACCTATCAACCAGTCCAACCCACCTAAACAACTAGATCATAACCATTCTATGATTCTAAGCATATTTTCTTTTTCTTTGGAGCTGAATTCCAATATTCATTTCCTTTCCAACCTAGGTAACTAAACTTCAAGAAGAGTTTCATTTTTCCCTCTGTAGGTTTGCACTTCCATTAGATATCTGATGTGACTGTCAATAAAAAGTCAGCACTTAAGGAAAAGACTCCCCACAGAAATCTAGGAAACTTCATAGCCTGTGCAGTGCTTCTCACTGAGGCGTCAAAGAAAGCTGCTTGTGACTTACTGTCCCCACAGGACACTGCCAGAGGATGTGCACTCTTTTATTTAACATTCTTCATAACTAGAAGATGTGGCTTTCCATCTGAGGTTAATTTTTTTTCCTCTGTCCATTTAACTGATTGATTATAGAGAGAACTTTTCATTTTGAAAGACACTGAAATAAACACAGAAAATACACCCAAAGCAGAAGTCCTAACTATGAACTGGCAGCTTCTTGATGCTTGTTGGGGTTTTTCCTGCTGCAAAAAAAAAATTTAAAGCAGTTTCAAGGTTTGGCAGGGCTGGGGTCTGGTGGGGTTTTGGTTTTACTTTTATTAGCATAACTTTAAAATGTTATTTTGTGGTGTTTTGTTTTGTTTTTTATTTGTTTGGTTTTTTTTACCAGTATAATTTTCATAGCATTGTTTTAATTGCCAAAAACCTTTAAGATCATCAAGTCCAACCATTCCTTAACCCTCCTGAGGCTGGTGCTAAACTATGTCTCTCAGCAACCCACCTCTGCATCTTTTAATCCCCAGATACCTACCAGTTCCATATTTTGATTTCTTTTTCCCTGTTTAACAATCATCAGCTTTACAGAAAGCAGCTCCTTCAACAGAGACAGGGAATTTTGGGCTTGGATACAGGGTAGATACTGTCCCCTTAAAGGCAAAGACTATACATCTACATTTCTCCCACAGTCACATTACTAGGGTGAATTCTGCTCCAGAGCACATCTTCCCTGTATAGTCTGTGAGACATCAGTCCCTTGATGTCTCACAAAAAGTCAGTAGGAGCTTGGATAAATACAAAAATACAGATGAGAAAAGCAGAAGAGAATACAGCCATTTAGGATTGGAACACAAGATACTTGAAAATGATAAAAACACTAATTCATTTGACCTGTGGAGGAATCTCCTCCTGCACCAGTATAGATGAAGGAGCGACCTGCTGGAAAGCAGCTCTGCACAGAAGGACCTGGGAGTGCTGGTGGACAAGGTCACCATAAGCCAATAATGTGCCTTTATGGCCAAGAAGACCAATGGTCTCCTGAGATGCATTAAGAAGAGTGGGGCCAGGAGGTGAAGGGAGGTATTCTTCCCTCTCTACTCTGCCATGGTGAGGCTTCACCTTAAGAATTGTGTTCAGGTCTGGGCTCTCCAGTTCAGGAAGGATAGGGATCCACTGGAAGAAGTCCAGTGAAGGCTACAAAGATGCTCAGGGGCCTGGAGAATCTCTGTGAGGGGGAAAGGCTGACAGACAGGCAGCTATTGAGTCTGGAGAACAGAAGCCTGAGGGAGAGTCTTATCAATATATGTACATATCTAAAGGGTAGAGGTCAAGCGGTTGGGGCTGGGTTCTTTTAAGTGGTGGCCAGCGATAGGACAAAGGGCAATGAGCACAAACTAGAGCACAGAAAGCTCCACCTCAACATGAGGAAAAACAACTTTGCTGTGAGGGTGCTGCAGCCCTGCTCCAGACTGCCCAGAGAGGTTGTGGAGTCTTCTTCCCTAGAGACTTTCAAAACATGCTTAGACACATTCCTGGGCAACTTGCTCTGGATGAGCCTCCTCTAGCAGGACTCAGTGATTTCCACAAGTCCCTTCCAACCCCCACCATACTGATTCTCTGATTTCAACCCTTCCTTACAGCCCGAAAGTACCATAGGGAGCACCATTCTATGGATTCCATTTGTGAGCAGCTTTCGTTGTCGTTTCACTGCCAAATCTATTCATAGATGTACAATCTTTGTGTATAAATATAAACAGACAGACATCTTGTCCCCTCAAAATATTTTGCTGCTAATTTTTCTATTAAATAAATTGACTTGAAAAAGCCTACAAACCCCAAGGGGAAAAAAAAATCTACAACTGCCAATGGGTGTGTTTGATGCCAAGGGGGAAGCAGTCAGAAAAAAAATAATGTAAAATACTATAGATAAGGCACCCAGAAGTTTATTATGAATAACAAATAGAGAAATGTTTGAAACCATGCAAAAAAAGCTTAATAGGATTTTAGGAATTTTCCTATAAGCAAGTCTTGTCAACACATTTTCAAGCTTTTCCTGTTCAGTTGGCTCATAAACATCTGCAGCTAATGCAGATTCTTGTGTCTATTTGTCATAATAGCACATTTATCTCCCTTCAGAGTCACACATATGTGCTCTCTAAGCATCATAAGTATGCAGGCCCTGACTTAACCTCATTTGGTTGACTCCTGTGACCCAGAGCTCAAAAGCTTGAAATCTATACTGAAAAAGATGAGCACCAGCTGTTGACATTCTAAAACTCTTAGCCCATGAAGGAAGATATATTTCTTTTCTTTATGCTGCAGACTAAAGTGACAGGAAGGCATTTCAAATTAAAAAAAAAAAAAACAGAAACTGAGTGCCAGGAATTCAGTCAGAGGGGAAAGAAAAAAAAACAACAACAAAAAAGAAAAAGAAAAAGAAATTACACAACCCCATGCAATGTTAGAGGCTTGAGGCAGAGTGGCTGGAAAGTCACTTGGCAAAAAAGGGCATCAGGGTATTGGCTGATGAGACAGCAGTTTGCTCCAGTGGCCAAGAAGGCCAACAGCATCCTGGCCTGGATCAGGAAGAGTGTGGCCAGCAGGTGAAGCCACACCTTGAATACTGGGATCAGGTTTGGGACTCTCATTTCAAGAAGCACACTGGGATGCTGGAGTGTGTCCAGAGGAGAGCAACAAATACAGTGAAGGGTCTGGAGAACAGGTCTGGTGAGGAGCAGCTGAGGGACCTGCGGTTGTTTAGGCCGGAGGAAAGGAGGCTATGGGGAGACGTTATAGCTCTCTACAAGTGTCTGAAAGGAGGTAGGAGTGAGGTGGGGAATGGTGTCTGCTCCCTAGTATGAGGTTATAGAAGAAGAGTAAATGGCATCAAGATGCACCAGGGAAGTTGAGATTGATCATTAGAAAAAAAGTTTCTTTTTTTCAAGGGTGGTCAGGCATTGGAACAGGCCGCCTGGGGATTTGGCGGAGTCACCACCCTGGAGGTGTTCAAGTGAACATGGGACTTGAGACTTGAATGGCCATGGTGATCTTAGGATGACTGTCGGATTCAATGATCTTGGAGGTCTATTCCAACCAAGAAAAATTCTAAAATTCAATTATTTTTATGAAAGAAATCCAGAAAATGAGGATAAACTAGTGAAGGGTGGATTGTGCCTGCATATGGAAGTATATCTCCTTATTTTTCCTGGCAATGGAGCACAGAACACAAGGCTTATTCACAGACAGCAGATCCTGATTCATCAAGTAGCTCTACCTATAGTGCAAAATTTCAAATCATAGAATCAATAAGGTTGGAAAAGACCTCAAAGATCATCGAGTCCAACCTGTCATCACAGACCTCGTGACTACTAGACCATGGCACCAAGTGCCACATCCAATCCCCTCTTGAACACCTCCAGGGATGGTGACTCCACCACCTCCCCAGGCAGCACATTCCAGTAGCTAACCACTCTCTCTGTGAAGAACTTTCTCCTCACCTCGAGCCTAAACCTCCCCTATGCAGCTTGAGACTGCGTCCTCTTGTTCTGGTGCTGGTTGCCTGGGAGAAGAGACCAACTGCCTCTCCTGGCTATGACAATTCTTCAGGTAATTGTAGACAGCAATAAGGTCTCCCCTGAGCATCCTCTTTTCCAGGCTAAACAACCCCAGCTCCCTTAGCCTCTCCTTGTGGGAGAGGCCTCCCTGCTTGAGGCCTCTCCCCAGCCTTGTTGCCCTTGTCTTGACACATTCAAGAGTCTCAATGTCCTTCTTAAATTGAGGAGCCCAGAACTGGACACAGTACTCAAGGTGTGGCCTAAGCAGTGCTGAGTACAGGGGCACAATGACTTCCCTGCTCCTGCTGGCCACACTATTCTTGATGCAGGCCAGGATGCCGTTGGCCTTCTTGGCCACTTGGGGCTAGAGGTGTGCAAGTCCAGGATGGATAAGGCCTTCAGCAACCTGGTCTAATGGAAGATGTTCCTGTCCATGCAGGGTTTTGGAACTAGATGGTCTAGAAGATCCTTTCCAACCCAAACAATTCTCTGAATATCTGAGTCTTTCAGTTGCTAACATTTTCCTGGCATCGCTCCTTATAGGAAAAGAAAATGGAGAGGAAAATACCAATAAATACATAAATAATGTGTGTTTGATGAGATTTTACAGGAAATAGGGGGAAAAATTAGGGCTATAAGATCACATCTAGTGCTAATAGTACACAGAACCTGTGTTATCCCTGTATAACACACAGCACTAATACTGGTGTATTATTCTTGCTTGCAGGTAGAATTAGAATCCCACTGCGTTAAGTGGTGCACAAAATACAGAGTTTAAAAGCCTTCATGTGAAGTCTTTTTTTTCTTGAGCAGGTAAACTATGTTATATTTCTCCTTCTAACCATTGCTTTGTTCATATAAGCCTTCCCAGGACAGGCCAGTAGAATCTTTCACTGCTTGGTTTATGTAACAGTTTTATTCTCCAGCATTTTCTTCCTCAGTTTGAACTGGGATCACGCTGATAGATTGCAGAAACTGCTGTGCCTTCAGGTTTATCAGAGTACAGTGCAATGACTGCTTGATCTGTTCCTATTTAAACCTGAGACACCACCCAACTGCAGCCACAAGAGATAATTACCATTCTCTTTGCATTCTGGAATTTGCAGATAGCTTCACTCTGCAAGACCAAGACTCAGTCAACAAAGCTTGATTGCACCCTCGTTTACATTTATGTACATTGAGAATAATTCCACAAAATCCAGTGGAAACCTGCAGAGGTAAAAATGGGTGTGAAATGGCTTCTGGAGTGAGACACCAATTCATGCTTTTTGGGTAATGAATTGCCTCATCCACAAGCAGGTGTGTAGAATTGGAGCAATTCATAATGCACTATAATAATGCACCATGGGGAATCTTTTTTTTTCTTCACTCCCCCCCAGGGCTGTTCCTTGTCTTCTGAATCCACTATTTTTCTATTTCTCCTGTCATAGAATCAAAGAATGATAGGAGTTGAAAAGCATCTCTCAACAAGTCCAACCCCTCTGTCAAACCAGGGTCACCAATGGCAGGTCACACAGGAATGCATCCAGACCAGGCTTGAAAGTTTCCTGAGAATGAGACTCCACAACCTCTCTGGACAGCCTGATCCAGGCCTCCACCACCCTCACAACTAAGAATTCTCTCCTCAGGTTGAGGTGGAACTTCCTGGATTCCAGTTTGTATCCATTGGCCCTAATCCTATCACAGGACACCACTGAAAAGAGTCTGGTCCCTTCTTCTTGACACCCATCCTTCAGATATTTGTAAACATGAATAAGGTCCCCTCGTGGTCTTCTCCAGGCTAAACAACCCCAGGTCTCTCAGCCTTTCCTGATCAGATAGATGTTCCAGTCCCTTCATCATCCTCATAGTCTCATTTGGACTCTCTCCAGTAGTTTCTTCTCCCTCCTGAACAGGCAAGCCCAGAACTGGACCCAGGACTCCAGCTCTGTCTCACCAGGGCAGAGTAGAGGGGGAGGAGAACCTCCCTTGACCTGCTGGCCACACTCTTCTTAAGGCACCCCAGGATGTCATTGGCCTTCTTTGCCACAAGAGCCCTGACTCCATTATTTTTCTATTTCTATTTTCTTTCTGATTTATTATTAACTGGTTGAAACTTTACTGCAGCCATTGAAACAGAATTTTAAAGACTGGGGGCAAAAAACCCCATAATATTATCTGGTTTTGTCCACAGCTTATAATTCAGTTTTAAACATAAGAGAGTTTAGATATCAATTTAATACAGAATCATGGAACTGTTTTGATAGGAAGAGACCTCTAAGATTGAGTGCAGCCTTGTGTAGAAAGAGTACACTAGCTTCAAAACTTGTAAAAAAAAATGAATTGAAATATATAGGACTTTATCCTCAAGAAGAGAGCTGTGTCTTTTCTAACCAGAAACATGATTTTGTTGGAACTGACCTCTAAGATAACTGAGTCCAACCATTATCTAACTCTAGCAAGTCTGATGCTAAACAAGCATATAATGATAGAATTATTTGGATTGGAAACAATCTTTAAGATTAGCGAGCCCAACCATTCTCTAACTTGACCAAGGCTGGTGCTAAACCATGTCCTCCAACACTGCATCTCTGCCTCTTTGAAACACCTCCAGAGATGATGATTCAACCACCTCCCTAGGCAGCCTGTTCCAGGCTTCAAGCACCATTCAGTCAACAAGTTTCTTCTAAGTTCCAGCACAAACTTCAGCTGCTGGAAATGGAAGCCATTTCCTTTCATCCTATCAATTGTTCCTAGGGAGAAGAGACCAGCACCCTCCTTGCTCCAGCCTCCTTTCAGAGAGTTGTAGAGATCAAGGCTCATTTTCTCCAAACTAAACAACCCCAGTTCCCTCAGCTGCTCCCCACAAGACCTGTTCTCCAGATGGATCTCTTTTCACATGTGTGCCATGAACTTATGTCATTCCTACAGCTTCCCTTTGCCATCAGGTTAGGTTTTTCTTCCAATTTTCATAGAATCATTATGGTTGGACAAGACCTTTAAGGTCATCTTGACAACCATTTCCTTGTTGCATTTGGAGAAAAACAAACAAATAAACAAAACAAAAAGAAACCAAAGAGAAAACCCAAGAAAATAAACCAGAAAAAGGTGCTGGGACATAAGTTCAGGTAGATGAATGTTAAATAGTAAACTATGCTGAAGTACATTCAACGTGATGCCATTACATTCATGCAGTAGTAGAGTATTCTTTCTTAGCTCCTAAGATCAAAGCAAAACTGAAAGTGAGTTCTCAGGAATTCTTTAAATTCACAGAATCACCAAGGTTGGAAGAGACCTCAAAGATCAAGTCCAACCTGGCACCACAGACCTCATGACTAAACCATGGCATCAAGTGCCACGTCCAATCCCCTCTTGAACGCCTCCAGGGATGGAGACTCCGCCACTGAACAATAAATCAGAAATCTTTATCAATGATAAATCATTATATGAAAAAATGATAGATAATACCCACCAAAAGATTGATATCAACAGGCAGCGAAGGTAAGATATCAGCGAGTGATTTATAACTGCATTTCTAGATGCTTTCTTATGATAGGAAAACTTGCCTATTGAAAAGAACAAATCATCCACCTCCTGCTGAGGCTTTTTTACTTCAGCCCTTTCCACTGATCTTCATAATTTGCCTGTGCTGACACTGCTTACAGCACAGCCAGCATCCACATGATCATGGTATTACAATATCCCTATTCAGGCCACTTTGGGATTATTAAAACTGTAATTTTATCACTAGTCTATCAATTGCTAAAAATATGCTTTTATTATAGAGGTTGAGTGCTTTTTCAGGATGATAGTGGAGCAGTGATGTAGGCACCACCGCTGATAATGTTAGTAGTAACACACCCCCATCGAAAAGGAAAAACACTAAACCATGATTCATATTTTATGTAACATATTTATAAAGCACTGTCTTAATTTCAATTAATTTGTAGTATGTCTGCTATTATACTACCACCTAATGGTAAAAGATAATTAATATACCATTTAACTTCATAAAGATGCCTGACAATCAGGGAACTCTTAAGGCCGAAAAATACATCTAAAATCAAGTCCAACCATCAACCCAAGACCACCATGGCCATTAAACCAAGTCCCTGTATGCCATGGCTACACATTATATCAACACCTCCAGGGACAATGGCTCCATCCCCTCCCTGGGCAGCCTGCTGCAATGCTTGAACACTCTTTCAGGGAAGAAATCTTTCCCAAAATCCAACCTAAACCTCCCCTGGTGCAACTTGAGGGCATCTGCTCTCATCCTACTGTGTTACTTTAGAGAAAAGACCAACCCTCAGCTGCCTCCAACCTCCTTTCAAAGAATTGTAGAGAGCCATGAGGCCTCCCCTCAGCCTTCTTTTCTCTAGACTAAAGAACTCCACTTCCCTCAGCTGCTCCTCACAAGATCCATTCCCTAAATCCCTTTGAATCTCATCAATTTACACACCCACAACCAGCAACATCTTTTTCTCTGTCTTTTCCAGGTGCCTTATTTCTCCTGCTGGAAGACATTCTTTGTACTGCATTCACACTTCTATCTTTCCCTGCAGTTTTTACTACTCCAATTACATTTCCCAGTCACGGATGATTAGACAAGCATACATCATGACAAATAGGGTTGTGTTAATCCTATGTTCAAGAGGACAGGAATTTCCTGTCCACATACAGCTATGTTTGCAGTTGCTTTGAGCTATATAATTCTCTTTCTACTTAAAATATTTTTGTTTGGTTTGGTTTTGTTTTGGGTTGTTGTTTTTTTTTGTTGGTTGTTTGGTTGGTTTTTTTGAAGACATATTCATGAAATCATAGAATGGTTCAGTTTGGAAGAAATCATAGAATCATTAGGGTTGGAAGGGACCTCAAGGATCATCTAGTTCCAAACCCCCTGCCATGGACAGGAATATTTCACACTAGATCAGGTTGCTCAGAGCCACATCCATCTGGCCTTAAAAACCTCTGGCGATGAGGCTTCTACCACCTCTCTGGGCAACCTGTTCCAGTCTCACCACCCACATGGATCTTCCTAGCATCCAATCTGAATCTACCCATTTTTACTTTTGTTCCGTTCCTCCTTGTCCTGTCATTACCTGACACCCTAAAATGTCCCTCACCAACTAATCCCCCTGCCATAGGCAGGGACAAATCCCGCTAGACCAAATTGCCCCAAGCCTCATTCATCCTGGTTTTAAACACTTCCAGGAATGAAGTGCTCACAACTTCTCTGGGCAATCCATTCCAGTGTCTCACCAGCTTCACAGTAAAGAACTTTTTTTTCCTAATGTCTAATCTAAATCTGTCCTGCTTTACTTGTCTGTTGACAATGCACTTGGTTGTCCTTCCCATGTACCAACACCTTCCCAACTCTAAAGGAGAATTCTTATCCTATCACATTGATGTCTGCAGAAGATGCTGTAAGACAGCCTTCTGATTTAATGCTTCTGCTGCCTCTCTTGGCTGAAAAACTCTGTGCACTTGACTAGGAGCATTTCCTTTGCTGCAGTACAAGAATGCCCTTGTTTGATGGATTAAGCATCCTGACGTTTTTAAAGCAGAGTTGTGATGTTTTATCCTCCGAGTAAAGTATGTAGGACCAACATCAACTGTTACTAGTAAAAGCTTGAGGCTTATGGCCACTTTTGTTGGATTTACCTTTCACTACACATAAAGTAAATGAGTTGGAATTTACGGGTCTGTCCTTGCAAAAGTGAACAGGAAGTCTGACAAAGTAATTCTCTGATAATCACAGCAAATTAATCTTGAAGTCCACTGACATGGAACGATTCTTTCTGGCATCAAGCCTGAGGAGCAGGCATAAATCCCTTATTGTAAAGTAGAAGTACTAATTGGAAATCTTAACTAAGGAAAAAATTTCACTTCCCCCCCCCCCCCCTTTTTTATTTTTTATCTTGCCTTAGGAAAATATCATCAAAAATGGAAACCACAGCTGGAAAGTGGTCGACCCCTACCACATCCACACAACTGGAAAGAGGTCGAAACCTCCACATCCTCAACTGGAGAGAGGTAAGAGGTTGAGACCTCCACATCCACAGCTGGAAAGAGGTCAGCCTCCTCCACTCCCCAGTCCACACAACTAGAAAGAGGTCAACCCCTGACACATCCACAACAGGAAAGAGGTTGACCCCCATTTTGTCACAACTGGACAGAGGTCAACCCCACCTCCCCAGCTGGACAGAAGTCAACCCAATGTCATCTTGTGTTTGAGCTCTGTGTAGGAAAAAAATATTACCACCAACTAGTTGTGAATTTGGAAATATTTTCCAAAATAGTTCTTTGCAAGACATTTGCTCAAAGAGAAAAATTCTCCCAGTCACATGCAACTTTGCTTTCCAGCCATGATAATTTACTCTGAGAAAAGCCTAAAAACCTGATTTGGGGAGGAAAAAATAGAAAGAAAAAAAAAATCAAGCCCCAAACACTGGTAGGAAAACCAAATATTCCAAGAGCTTTTGCAAATGGATCTTGGATCTGACAACCTCACACCAAGGACTAATGGTGATGAATTAAGTGCTGAAGAAGCAAGAATTAAACCACAATGAGACAGGCACATGAAGTTACTCCTGTAACTGTGCACGAGTTGCAGCATGCTTTGTCATCATACTGGTGTTTCTGCTTTGAGCTTATATTTGTCTACACATCTGCAAGATCTTTGACACAGTAGAGTTATGCTAAAAACCACCATGGTGAGCGGAGAAGCACAACTTTCACACAGAATCAGGAATGGTAGGAGTTGGAATGGACCTCTGGAGATGAACTCAACCCTCCTCACAAGGCAGGTCCACCTAAAGAAGGTCACACAGGAACATGTCCAGGAGGGTTTTGAACATCTCCAGAGGTGGAGACTCCACTGCCTCTCTGGGCAGCCCTGTAGGTTTTGATACTCAGTATGGGTACCATTTACTGGAATGAAACAAATTGGCTGTCACATTTTTTGTGGTCGGTTGGGTTGATTTCTGATGGTAGGGGTATTTTTTGTTTGTCTTCCCGATGAGGAGGTCAACTGATACAGAACCATAGAAACTCCTGGTTGGAAAAGACCTTTAAGATCATCAAATCCAACTCTAACCTAACATCTCATGTCTTGAGGTATCAAAATTTTTGATGTTATCCAGGATGATGATAAACATTGATGATGCTGTCACACTGACTTGAGACTTTTATTACTCTGTCCACACATTATAAAAATTAGTGAAAGGACCTCTGAATTAAATATTTTCTGCCCATATGGAATCATAGAATCATGTTCTATATAGAATCATGTAATCATAGAATCATGTTCCCTTGGCTCCTCCACACCAGACCTGTTCTCCAGACCCTTCACCACCTTTGTGGTGGTGGTCTCTCTATACCAAGAGAGTGATTGCCCATTGGAATCGACTGCCCATGGAGATGGTTGAGTCACCTTCATTGGAGGTGTTCAAGGAGAGGCTTGATGGGGTGCTTGGTGCCATGGTTTAGTTGTTTAGTTGTTTAGGTGGGTTGTATTGTATTGTATTGTATTGTATTTAGGTGGGTTGGACTGGTTGATAGGTTGGACGTGATGATCTTGAAGGTCTCTTCCAACCTGGTGTATTGTATTATTATATTATTGTATTATTGTTGACCTTCTCTGGACTCACTCCAGCACCTGAATGTCCTTGGAGTGAGGGGCCCAAAACTGAACTTAGCATTTGAGGTATCTGCTCTGATTTCTAGAAGCAAACAATTTGTAGAAGAAATTAAAGTTTCCTTGCCCAAGATATATTCTGAAAAAAACCCAAAACATCTCACTAAGCTGCCTAGACATGTTTTGCAAAACAATTTTAAAGCATCAATATCAGAAAAAAATGTTGAAAATCAGGAATTTCAAAAGCCAGCTGGGTAAGACATCCTGCCTTTCTTTATCTTGCAACTCCAAACTCTGGAAAGTACTTAATCGCTTATCTATGTAGATAAGTGCTCCACATAGTTTTTGCAGTTGCTCAAGATCTGGTTCAGCTTGCTTAATCTATAATAATGTGATTTAAAGCAGTCACTAAAATTCTTATCTTCCATCTCCAAATATGCACTTCAGTCAACAACTTATCATATGGACAAGAGAGTTTGAGAGAGAGCAGAACCTGGAATGCCTCAAAAGGGATTCAAGTGCTCCATCAATCTGACGATCATGAAAAAAACCCACACATGCCTCAAGCATGAGCCCTGTGAGGAGAGGCTGAGGGAGCTGGAGTTGTTTAGCCTGGAGAAGAGGAGGCTCAGGGGAGACCATATTGCTATCTACAACTACATGAAGGGTGGTAGTAGCCAGGAGGGATTTGGTCTCTTCTCCCAGACAACCAGCACCAGAACAAGAGGACACAGTCTCAAACTGTGCCAGGGGAAGTTTAGGCTCGAGGTGAGGAGAAGATTCTTCCCAGAGAGAGTTATTTGCCCTTGGAATGTGTTGCCCAGGGAGGTGGTGGAGTCACCATCCCTGGAGGTCTTCAAGAGGGGATTGATGTGGCACTTGGTGCCATGGTTTACTAGTCATGAGGTGTTGGGTGACAGGTTGGACTTGATGATCTTTAAGGTCTCTTCCAACCTTATTGATTCTATGGTCTTCTCTATCCACATATTGAAAGTTGGGGCTGAGGTGCTTATGTTAAAGTGGTAAATCCCCCAGCAGATGGACACTTCTGTGACATCTGGCTGTGGTGGTCTTAGATTGATGGTTGGACTTACTGATCTTAGAGGTCTTTTCCAACTGAAACTATTCTCTGAGTCTACAATGCTGTGATTTCCTAACTCAGGGCCGCTTCACTCAGAATGTTGTCTTCTGCAAGCCTCTCTGACTGCATGGAGAAAGCATGAATTGCTCCAGCACACAGCCAAAGATCAGCTCCACAGACACCAGGCTCTCAAACACTCTTTTGGGTTATATGAAACAGTGTTTTGTAGACCTGCTCCCAGCTGCCCAATTATATTCACACCCAAAATATCTCTGAAAATTTTAGCTTGGTCCAGACAACTCAAGAGAGGGTCACCGGCAAGATGTCTTCAGAGCCAAACTGATAAGAAGAAAATATAAAAGCACTGAACACTCAGCATTTTTGATCAGATGGATTTCACCACTGAAACTGCTTCAGCTGGAAACTAAAGGCCATCATGTCAATACAGTGTCACAGACTTTGTGCAGAAATACAGGGAGAACAGCAGTGAAAGCAGTAAGAAGATAAAAGTCTGATCAAGAGGATGGGGAGACACATGAAATGCAGCAAGTGTTAAATAGGATGAAAATGGTAAAAGACAGTTGGCTTTTTGCTTCGTTAGTGACACAAGAAAAAAAATATAGAGGACACTATGAAAAAAAAGAAAAAAAAAGAGAGAGATGAGTGAACAGTTTAAGAAACAGCAAGTGTGAGATTTGTCATTTTTTCTGAGAGTGGGAACATCTAATGCAACCTGTAGAACATGAATAGAATAGAATAGAATAGAATAGAATAGAATAGAATAGAATAGAATAGAATAGGCCAGGTTGGAAAAGATCTCAGAGATCATTGAGTCCAACCTATCATCCAACACAATCTAATCAACTAAACCATGGCACCAAGCAGCCCATCAAGTCTCCTCCTAAATGGCCAATCTCTCTTTCTGTGAAGAATTTATTCCTAACATCCAGCCTAAACCTCCCCTGGTGCAACTTGAGACTGTGTCCTCTTGTTCTGGTGCTGGTTGCCTGGGAGAAGAGACCAACCCCCACCTGGCTACAGCCTCCCTTCAGATAGTTGTAGAGAGCAATAAGGTCTCCCCTGAGCCACCTCTTCTCCAGGCTAAGCAACCCCAGCTTCCTCAGTCTCTCCTCATAGGGCTTGTGCTCCAAACCCCTCACCAGTTAAGCTGGAAAATACCTCAAAGATGATCAAGCCCAACTGTTAACCCATGCCCACTAAACCATGTCCCCAAGTGCCATGTCTACACATTTTTTTGACCACCTTCAGGGATGGTGACCACTTCCCTGGGGAGCCCTCATTCATAATGCATCTTCTATCCAACAGTAAAGCATAGTGGCAATTAGCTTTACAGGGAATTTTTGGTTGGTTTTACAATTCTAAATGAGATGACAAAGTTCTTATGCTTTTAAAAAGGACATGAATATCAAGGTTACTAACTGTGACTCTCCATCTGGAGGTAACTCCTGGAATTGATAATATGAACAAAATAGCCCCATTTACTCATCTCATTCCAACACAACTGCAGTTAACACACAGATACTCAAGAGCTGCATTAGTAACACGTACTTGAAGTGGAAATCCTTGTTCTAAAAGCTGTAAAGTTATATTTGGTCCACATCTATTATCCTATTAACCACCGAAAACAAACAAACAACACAAACAAACAAACAAACCCCCCACCAGAGTCTACATAGTCAATACCTAGAAACTCCCAGAGCTAGAGTGCTACAGCTCAAATACTAAGAAATGTAATGTTCTGTGTTTTGATGGGATTGAGTTATTAATGCTGACAGAGCAAAACCCCTGCAAAGACTTCAGACCTGCTGCTCTTAACAGAGGCCTTGTTTCATGCAGCTCAGGAATTCAGTCTCCCAAAGGAGTCTAAAATTAAAGAATCATGGAACCACAGATTGTCCTGGCTTAGAAGGGTCCTTAAAGATCATCCACTTACAATCCCCCTACCATGGGCACTAGAACAGGTTGCACAACCTGGTCTTGAGCATTTTCAGGAAGGGGTGTCCACAGCTTCTCCAGGCAACCTGTCTGATGAAGAATTTCTTTCTTATATCTAGTATTTCATGAGGAAGAATTGCTTCCTCATGTCTCACCTCAATCCAGCTTTTTCTGGTCTGAAGCCATTACCCCTCATCTTATCACTCCATGCCTTTGTCAAAAGTCTCTCTCCAGCTCTACTTCTTCAAATACTGGAAGGCTGCTAGAAGGCTGCCTCTTCTCCAGGCTGAGCAACCTGAACTCTCTCAATCTGTCTCCATTGCAGAGGTGCTCCAGCCCTTTGATCAGATTTGTGGCTTCTTCTGGACTTGCTCTAACAATTTCATGCCCCTCTTTTGTTGGGGGCTCCAGATCTGGACACAAAACTCTAGATGGGGTCTCAGCAGAGCAGAGGGGAGAATCCCCTCTTCCACCTGCTCCCCATGTTGGTGGGAATCAGCCCAGAACATATTTGGCTTCTGAGCTGTGATTGCACATTGCTGGCTCATGTTGAGCTTCTCATCAATCAACATTTCCAAGTCTTCCTCTTCAAAACTGTAAAAACAGCTTCAAGTTGTACCAGGGGATGTTTAGGCTGGATATTAGAAAATTCCTGACTGAGGGGGAAAAAAAACAACCAACCAACCAACCAAACAAAAAAAAACCCAAACAACCCAACAACCAAACAACTACTTAACCATAAAGAAAAAGGATATTTTATCTTTTCAGGCAATATTTCATTAAGAATCTGAATGGATCTGTTTGCAATCTTCTGCTGCACAGAGGAAAAGAGAGGAGAAAAAAGGATGTATCCTAGGCTTCTCATTTGTGTGCTCTTCCAATAGCACTCACACAAGCAATTTGTTTTCAGAGACATACCATTTGTATCTTGACTTCCACATTACAGCTGTGTGAAGAAAATTGCAACACACAACCCCCCTTCTCCCACACCCCTCCTCATCCTTAACCTCTATTAGTCTTGGGCTGTGTGGAATGCATCTGAACCTGTCAGATCTTGTGTTCCACTGCTCTAAGATCAAGCCATATGTAATATTCATCACTTTAAATAATGCTGTAGACAAACACTGTTCACAGCAACTTCCTCAAGCACTGAAACAAGAAGCTGCTGTTGAATATTATAATACCATTTGTTATCTAGCTCAGAAACAGAGAGAGTTCATTATTGGACAAATTAGTTTCTAAGTTACTTGATGCCGAGCCATAAATAATTGGAAACAGCAGAACTGTTCCCAAGCATTTTTCTGCTTTGCTTTTACAGAACTATAGAGTCACTGAAGAGTGGGGTTTGGAAGGGACCTCTGGAGATCACAGAATAATAGAATCATCAAGGTTAAAAAAAGACCTCTAAGGTCATCAAGTCCAACCTTCTGATCCTCTAATCCAACTCTCACTTCCAGAACAGGCTTACCTAAGTGAGGTTGTACAGGAACACATCCAGGCAGGTTTTGAATGACTCCAGACATGGACCCTCCACCTCTCTGGACAGCCTGGGCCAGTACCCCTAAATTAAAGAAGTTCCTCCTCATGTTTAGATGGAAATTCCTGTGTTCAAGTTTGTGCCTGTTACCTCTCATCCTGTCAATGGGCACCACTGAAAAAAAGCCTGGTCCCATCCTCCTGACACCCACACTTGAAGTATTAATCAGCATTGATGAGCTCCTCCTAAGTCTTCTCCAAGGGAAAGAAAAAAAAGTCCAAAATCCCTCAGCCTTTCTTCACAAGACTGATATTCTAGTCCCCTAATCATCTTTGTAGCCCTTTTCTGCAGCCTCTCAAGCAGTTCCCTGTCATTCTTCAACTGGGGAGCACAGAACACAAGACACAAGACTCTAGATGTGTTTTTACCAGGGCAGAAGAGATGGGATGGAGAACCTCCCTCAATCTGCTTGCCACACTCTTCTTAATGCACCCCAGGATAATAATGATCTTCTTGGCCACGAGGGCACAGTGCTGGCTCATGATCACCCTGTTATCCATCAGCACTCCCATATATATGGGATCTGCTTGGAATGGGTAAAATGAGGTGTTTGAGGAAACATTTTCCCTCCATATTTATGTGCTTCTCCTACATTTACTACAAGCTGTATAATACCAAGTTGATCATGTAAATACTATCTGAGAGGAGGCTGTAGTGAGGTGAGTGTTGGTCTCTCCTCCCTAATGATGAGAGGAACTGGCCTCAAATCCGCACCAGTTGAATATTAGAAGAAACTTCTTGACTAAAAGGACTCTCAAAGACTGAAGGAGTGAGGAAGAACAGTACTTAAATGGTTTATAATCACATTATAGGCTGCAGGTGAAAATGAAAGCAGCTTCTTCCATTTGTTGTTCTGATAAAATGTGACCCAAAGCACATTTAATCCACAAGCAGTTCTTCAAATTTGCAGATGGTCATTTAGGCAGCAAGGCATGAACCATTCCTTTGCATTAAGACTATTAGCCTTTATAACTCTCAAGGTTCTATTTTTATTATTTTCCTGAAATTTAGTGAGAGTGCTACATACTGGGGATCTTTCTCGAGATAATAAACTTAGTAGCTACTTGACTGTATTCAATTTGGGTTTGCAGCTCCATTGGCATTAAATATTTACTTTCCACTTCTGAACATTCCCCATTTTAATGAACACCTTCTAGTTTTCCCTGCTAACACCCACTGTCTTACATCATGCAGCTCCAAAGTAGTGAGTACCAAAGGTTAGAGCTTCCCACATCACACAGAAAATTACACTAGGACTGCATGAGCTGAGGCAGAAATGGTACTTCCATTTAATTAGGTCTCAAGTGACTTCAAAATCCACACAGAATTCCCAAAGAAAACCCAAATAATAGAGTGACAGTTGTTGGTGGGGTGGTCTTTTTTATTTAAATTCTTCCCAATTTCAACATGCATACTGTGATTCTTACTTTAAAGGAGCTTCAAATTTGGTCATTTCAAAGTATCAGTTAGGAAGGAATAACAAGATCTAAGGATCCTCTCTACTCCTTTGAGCAGATAACCTGGAGTAGAGCCCATTTCAGAGAAACAGGCTTCTGCTTTTCCCCAGTAGGTGAGAGGAGAGCAGATGTGAGATAATATTAACTGAGCAACACCACTCCTTCCACTATGCACACCCTCCCTGCCCACAACATCTAACCTCAGACTCCACCCAGATGTTTTTGGATTGTCCTCCTGAACTTGAGGGTTAGAAATGATTGGCATATATGGAGATCAAAAAATGGAATGGAGCTTCTCTTACAAGGAGAGACTGAGAGACCTGGGGCTGTTCAGCCTGAAGAAGAGCAGCCTGAGAGAGGATCTTCTCAATGCTAAAAGCTGGAGGTCAAAAGGATGGCACTGGGCTATATTCAATACAATACAATACAATACAATACAATACACCAGGTTGGAAGAGACCTTCAAGATCATCGCGTCCAACCTATCAGCAGCAGTACAAGTTTCAATGGATGGAAACCAGAACATAGGAGGTTTCACTTGAACTTAAGGAGACACTTCTTTACTTTGAGGGTGCTGGAGCCCTGAAGCAGGCTGCCTAGAGAGGTCAGGAACATCCTTCCCTGGAGACTTTCAAGAACATCTGGATGTGTTCCTGTGTGATCTGTCCTGGGTGATCCTACTCGAGCAGGGCAGTTGGGCTCTCTGGAAGTCCCTTCCAACCCCTACCATTCTGTGATTCTGAGATATGACCTTAAACTAATTTGGTTGAAGCTTTCAAAATCTAATGGAAGATTAAAAAAAAATAATAATTAAATAATTATTAAAAAAAAAAGGCAGAACTGGAATTTGAGGGTAAATATCACAGACAAATAATGAAACTCATCTGTGTCTGCAAATATTGTGTGGGAAGAGACAAAAGGTAGCCTACAATGGAGAAGGTTCTGCTTTAATTTTGGTTTTTTTGTGCACTAGGGCAGCAAAACATGTACAAACAAATAGACATTCCAGATGGTTAAGGCAGGCACACTCATTCCTAATAGATCCAAGACATTGTTTAATACCAGCTCCACTCTTGCAGAAGCAGAATTATCCCTGCAACACTGCCAAGGTCAGTGAAAGCATAAGTTGCCTGCTGTGCAAGCATCATTGCACCATCCAGAAGGGCCCAAGAGATGCATGCTAGGTAAGTGTCCTGTCCACATGAAGCCACCTCTGCAGATAAATTGTGCTTCTGAAGACATTAGAAGGACTTTAACTAAAGCACAATTACATGGGAATTGAGCAATAATTGAGCATAACTAATTCATAACCAGACAACATATACATCATGGTTTTATTTGTCAAATCTTGCCATCTGTTGCGTATGTTGTAAGGAGAGAAATCAAAGAAAAGGAGCTGAATTTTTTCCCTCTACAGTGATCAAACTCATTTGAGTTCCTCTATCTCCTTTCAGATTGTAAGACACAGAAGTTCACTGACTTAAGGCTATTTTGCAAGTTTCTGACAGCCAAGAGACAATGAAAAATAGGATTATCATCTGAAAGGATGCCAAGCATTTGAAAATAACTTAAAAACCAAACCAAACCAAAAACAAAATGCCTCTTTTCTTCTAAATTATTTTATTCAGGCTTTTCTTTTTTTTTTCCTCTCAAGCTTTTACAAATCATACCACCTGCTACATTAAGAAAGGAGTATGTTGTAAAAATCTTAGTAGCATCTATTTGGCGGCAGAAAAAGAATTCTCCACTAAGCAAAATAAACAGAAAAAAAGATTAATTTCAAAGGCTCTCATCTTCAAGAGGACAAACCCGGCATAGTGATGTCCTTAAATCCTTTTCATTATTCATCTCTTTTAAATCACTGATTAGCACTATAGCAAAATACTGAAACAGGTTGCCCAAAGATGTGGTTGAGGCCCCATCCCCGGAGACACTCCGACTTGATATGGCCCTGGGCAACCTGATTTAGTTAGAATAGAATAGAATAGAATAGAATAGAATAGAATAGAATAGAATAGAATAGAATAAACCAGGTTGGAAGAGACCTTTGAGATCATCGTGTCCAACCTAACAACTAATCCAACACCACCTAATCAACTAAACCACGGCACCAAGCACCCCATCAAGTCTCCTCCTGAGCACCTCCAATGATGGTGACTCCACCACCTCCCTGGGTAGACCATTCCAAAGGCAATAACTCTCTCTGTGTAGAACTTCTTCCTAACATCCAGCCTAAACTTCCCCTGGCACAGCCTGAGACTGTGTCCTCTTGTTCTGGTGCTGGTTGCCTGGGAGAAGAGACCAACATCTGCCTGTCTACAACCTCCCTTCACATAGTCATAGAGAGCAAAAAGGTCACCCCTGAGTCTCCTCCAGGCTAAGAAACCCCAGCTCCCTCAGCCTCTCCTCATAGGGCTTGTGTTCCAAACCCCTCATTGCCCTTCTCTGGACACGTTATCTCCTCCTTGCTTATTGCAGGACCTTTGAAGGTCCCTTCCAACCAGATGTAATCTGAATTTGTGACATAAGGAATCATAATAATGTGACCCAGGGATAAACATACAAATTTACTCAATGATAAACAAACAAAGGTTCTGAAGATGAGCACCTCACTGTGATTTTCCTGGAGTTTCTTCAAAATTCCTCACTCAGAATGTAGATATTTATATAATCTGTGTCCATACTTGCATGTGATTGTATGTAGAAATCATAGAAGTTTTTGTTGGAGAAGAACTCCAAGATAATATCTACTTTAAAGAGCAAAACTCTAAAGCACTTTTGAGACACAGGTGACTACCTGATTGGAATGATTACCTAATTCCAGGCTTGGAGCTTCCACAGCTTCTCTAAGAAACCCATTCCAGTGGTTCACCACTCTCATGGGCAAGAATTGCATGCTCATGTCTCATCTCAGTTCAGCTTCTTCCAGTTTGAAGCTATTGCTCCCTGTCCTGTCACTCCATGCCTTTATCAAAATCCCTCTCCAGCTCACCTGGAGCCACCTTCAAACTACTGGAAGGCTGCTAGAAGGTCTCCCCAGAGCTTTCTCTTCTCCAGGATGAACAACCTGAATTCCCCCAGACTGTTTTGATAGAAGATATGTTCCAGTTCTCCAATCATCTTTGTGGACTTGTGGATCTCAGCAGAGCAGAACAGGGGAGCAGAATCCTCTCCTTCCACCTGCTCCCCACACTGCTGGGAATCAGCCCAGGACAGTGTTGGTTTCCGGGGCTGTGAGCACCCATTGATATCACATGTTGAGCTTCTCATCACCCAGCACCCCCAAATCTTCATCCTTTGGACTGCCCTCTCTTCACTTATTTGTGTTTGATGAAAGCCAGTAGAATCAGAAAGAATTACAAACTGACAAAGAACATTATGGTCCCAATGAAAGGTACCCTTAATGTTAAAAGTCCTGCACCTGCCACCCTGGTCTAGATGATCAGTGTAGTGGCTTTAAACTCCTTATTTACTGACCTAAATTTTAGTCATAGTTGTTTTGTGGGTTGCTTGTTGGTTTGGTTGTTTGTTTTGGTTTTGGTTTTTTTTTGGTGTCTACTCCAGTAACCCATCAGTGAAAAGCTGTAAACAAAGCCATCTGCTGGTGTCAATAATTTTTCCTAACCAGGTAATCCTTTTCTCTGCATTAATTGCTGCTCACTTCATTCCACTAATTTTGGTGTTGGTTGTTTTTTTCTTTGTTTGGTTTGGGTTTTTTTTTATTTTTATTTTTTATTTTAAGAAAAGTAGGATTGTTAGGATGGAAAACTCAACAGGTTTTGGCTTCCAGCTTCCCCTACAGGCACCCAAACCCACTTAACTTTTACAACTTTTTAATGCAGAATACAGAATTAACCAGATTGGAAAAGACCTTCGAGATCATGAGGTCCAACTTATCACCCAACACCATCTTATCAGCTAAACCATGGCACTAAGTGCCTCATACAGTCTCATTTTAAATACTTCCAGCAATGGTGACACCACCACCTCCCTGGGCAGCACATTCCAATGGCCAATCTCTCTTTCTGTGAAGAACTTCTTCCTAACATCCAGCCTAGACCTCCCCTGGTGCAGCCTGAGACTGTGTCCTCTTGTTCTGGTTGCCTGGGAGAAGAGCCCAACCTCCACCTGGCTACAACTTCCCTTCAGGTAGTTGTATACAGCAATAAGGCCTCCCCTCTCCCACTGTCCATCATTTACCACCAGTCCTGGCTCACTGGAGAGGTCCCAGAAGACTGGAAGCTGGCCAACATGATGCCCATCCACAAGAAGGGCCGGTTGCATGAGCCAGGGAATTACAGACCTGTCAACCAGACCTCAGTGCCAGGCAAGATTATGGAACAGGTCATCTTGAGTGCAATCACACAGCACTTACAGAATGGCCAAGGGATCAGGCCCAACAGCATGGATTTAGGAAAGGCAGGACCTGCCTGACCAACATGATCTCCTTCTAGCCTGGTGGATGTGGGGAACGCTGTGGATGTAGTCTACCTGGACTTCAACAAGGCCTTTGGTACCATTCCCCACAGCAAACTCTTGGCCAAGCTGTCAGCCCATGGCTTGGACAGCAACACTCTGCACTGGGTTAGAAACTGGCTGGAGGGCCGAGCCCAGAGAGTGGTGGTGAATGGTGCCACAGCCAGCTGGCGGCCAGTCACTAGTGGTGTCCTCCAGGGATCAGTGCTGGGCCCCATGCTCTTCAACATCTTTATTGATGATCTGGATGAGGGCATTGAGTCCACTATAAGTAAATTTGCAGATGACACCAAGTTTGGGGCAAGTGTTGATCTGTTAGAGAGTAGAAAGGCTCTGCAGAGGGGCCTCAACCGACTGGACAGATGGGCAGAGTCCAGTATATTGGCATTCAACAAGTCCAAGTGCCAGGTGCTGCACTTTGGCCACAACAACCCCATGCAGGGCTACAGGCTGGGGTCAGAGTGGCTGGAGAGCAGCCAGGCAGAGAGGGACCTGGGGGTGCTGATTGACAGCCAGCTGAATCTGAGCCAGCAGTGTGCCCAGGTGGCC
This sequence comes from Colaptes auratus, assembly GCA_015227895.2. Lineage (NCBI taxonomy): Eukaryota > Metazoa > Chordata > Aves > Piciformes > Picidae > Colaptes > Colaptes auratus. Next base: position 11,825,167 of record CM037643.1, read on the forward strand.
AAGAAGTTCAATGGTATCCTGGCCTGCACCAGGAATCATGTGGCCAGCAGGAGCTGGGAAGTCATTGTGCCCCTGTACACTGCACTAGTTAGGCCACACCTTGAGTCCTGTGTCCAGTTCTGGGCCCCTCAGTTTAGGAAGGACATTGAGATACTTGAATGTGTCCAGAGAAGGGCAATAAGGCCCCTTCAAGTCTAGTTTAAAGCCCTGTCAATGAGCCTTGCCAACTCCCTTCCTAAAACCCTTTTCCCTCTGTGGGATTCCCGTCTGTTGCCAACAGGCCTGGCCTCTTGTAAATCAAGCCAATGGGCTCAACTAGCAGAAGCTGTGTGGGGGTGTTTTGTTTATTGAACTTAATACTGGCCTATCAAAATCATGTTTGGGTAGATCAATAAATTATCTAATATCCAAGAGCAGTGGACCATCCTGAAATTAGCCATATAAAGCATCTAGCAATCACTACAAGTCAACAATTCATATTTGAATATTATTTTAATATCCATTCTTTCTCAATAACACTGGTTTCACAGTCTGCCCCTTTTAGACCCCCACCCACTCCATTTCACCCCTTTCCTCATCAAATCTCAGGGCACCTGAGCTCTGTTATAGTCTCCACCTACCCCAGGTGTGGCCACTTTTTTCCTCCCCACCCATTCCCCTATTTAATCCCCACCAGGAAGGGCAGAAGCCCTAAGCTGAGCCCATCTGGGCTGAGGATCCTCCTCTCGTCTCTGGTGAGTGCCCATGGTGCACACTGGGTGATGGTGGTGGTGACAACAAAGGCCGGGGGGCCTGGTGGCCCCCCGGCTGTTAGGGACATTATTGGTTGCTACTCCAATATCATCCCTGGGTGCTGTCTGGGTCCCCTCACTGGGTCTGAGCTCCTCTGTGTGGTGTCTTGACTGGCTGAGGGTCTTGCTCCCAGCTCTGGGGTAGATGCAAACATGGTGGTGGTGGAGCAGGAGCTGTTTGGGCAGGGTGAAGGATCATCCTGGTCCCTGGAGGTCCTCTTCCCCCTTATCAAGACTAAGCATGGCATTGTCCTCTTTTGAGGGGATGTCTATCTTTGTATGCCACCATGTTTATTTGTTGTTGATGTTCTTCTCAGCAAGAACAATGTCTTAATTTCTATTCAAATAAAAAAAAACTTTAATCTCAAAACTCTTATCTGTTGTTCTTAGTCACAACTGCATATTCTATGTGCAAAAAGCTGAAGTTGTAAAGGAATCATAGAATCATTTTGGTTGGAAAAGATTTCTAAGGTTACATCAGGTCCAACTCTCCATCCAACACCACATGACAAAAAACCCATGTCCCAAAGTGCCCTGTCTACACATCTTGTGTACACCTCCAGGGATGGTGACTCCATCAACTCTCTGGGCAGCCTGTTCCAATACCTGACCACTTTTCCAGTCAAGAAACTCTTCCTAACATCCAACCTAAACCTACCCTGGTGCTATTTGAAGCCATTTCCTCTCCTCCTCCCACTTATTACTGGGGAGAAGAGACAAACCCCCACTTGGCTCCAACCTTCTCCCAGGGAGTTGTAGAGAGCAATGAGGTCTGCCCTCAGCCTTTTCTTCAGAATGAACAAGCCCAATTCCCTCATCCACTTCTCACCAGACCTGTTCTCTAGCCCTTCCACCAGTTTCTTTGCCCTTATGTAGCCTTCTGCCCCACTGTAGCCTGAGAGGACTGGTAGTCCTAGTCAACATTAACAGATTGGTTTCTGAAATGCTATGATGCAGCTCTACTCCTATGGAGCCAGAGTAGAGTTTTCTGCCATTCTAGTCCATCTTTATTGACCAGCTTTCTTTTCTGAAAGAAAATGGTTTCCTTTAGGAGTAAATAATATCTTTATGTAAGAGCACAGGCAAAGTCATCCTTAGAGAAAACTTGGTATTTTTAACACTTTATCACTTAGCAATAACATAAACAATATCTCCTGTCAAACTTCTCTTAGCTAGACTGGAGGACTTCATACTTGAAGCCATATTGAAGGTTAGGGTAGCTTCTGTTTTTCCAAGATGTTTGAAACTGACACATTACACTTGTCTATCTGCAAAGATATTAAAGTCTGTTATCACTTTCCCATTTCCTGAAAAAAAAAAAGAGACAGTTTGCACTTTAAAGTTCTGTTGAAGTCAGTACCTGCTGTAGCCTTCACTAACAGCTAAGCAGGCACAGTCTCTACAGAGTGAGCCGTCTAAAGCAAGTGGTCCTGATAGCACCAATGGGTGTGTGCAACAAACTGGTGTCTGTGAATAAAAACCCTGAGAAGCAAAATCATGACTATTAGTGTTCAGTTAGGGGTAAGACCCTGTCATAATATCATAGAATGGTAGGGGTTGGGAGGAACTTCTGGAGACCATCAAATCCAACCCCACTGTCAAAGAAGGATCACCTAGAGCAGGCCACACAAGGACACATCCAGATGAGTCTTGAATCTCTCTAGAGGAGATTCTACAACCTCCCTAGACTACCTGCTCCAATGTCTGAAAAACCTTTCTGTGAATAAATTTGTCCTAATAGCCAACCTGAAGCTCTCTTGCAACAACTTAAGGCTGTTTCTTGTTGTCCTGTCACTTGTTGCATGTGAGAAGAGACTGACTCCCCCACCTCCCTCCAACCTCCTCTAAGGTAGTTGTAGTAGTATACATTTAACATGTACTCAGTTTCACTCAGCATATTGAGGGCTATCAACTTTAATATTAAAATTGCAGTTACTTAGGCAAAGGTCTTCACTCAGCTACTCTGGCCTTTAACAGCTGTTTAGAAGTTGGGTGTTGATGTTATTCTACCCTTAGTTGGCCAGTTTTAGCCAAAACAGGGGTGGTTTATCTTCACAAGACTCTCTCCTTCAGCTATTTGGCAGCAACTTTGTAGATCTTCATTTAACACAAACCCCTCTTGGTTTTAAATCACCTTGGTCCCAAAGCTACTAAACCAACTTGCCTTCCTGCCCCATGGTAAGCTGGGCAGTTATCCCACAACTTCCACCCTATTTCTGTCAGTTTAACTCTAGTTAAATATGACCTTCTAATATGTGAATATTATTTTTCTAGGAGGTCAACAAGGACTTGAAATGAAAAAGAGAGGACAGAATAGTCCTACAATTTCTCTACAATATTTAACATAACATATTTTACTTCCTAGATTTTTTCTGTTGTGCCAGCAAAGCTGTCCCTAAAATCTACTTCACTAAGAACTATCTTCGAGGCATTGGTTTCCTCCTGGTATAACTCATGCACTTCAAAAGAACTATGTACAGGATGAATGTAGACCATGGTGCCTGCCTATGGCATTGTTTATCTCCAGGTGGAATCGAATTCCCTCAGCTCTGAAGAGCAACATAACAGTAGTGCAACATATATGAAATCAGGTCATTTGACCTCTATGTATTATTTAAGTGATCATTCATCAGGAAACAACTGTTTTAAAAACTCTGAAGTTGCTAGATGCAGAGATTAGTTATATTTTCTGTGCTAAATAAATATGAATTTTAGCTGTTAAAAAAAAACACCCAAATTTCATTTCTTTCACGCTGTCTTAATGGTTTGTTACTGCAGGTCTTATGCTTTCCTGTCTAATATTTTCCAAGATATCTCAATGCATGCAGAGACATCAAAATATATCATAATATTAATGCAGAATCATGGAAATAATTTTGATTGGAAAAGACCTTCAAGATCATGAAGTCCCACCATAACTTAACATCTCATGTCTTGATGTTATCTTTGACAGCTTTTGTCACACTGAAGTACGACTTCTATTATGCTGAACAATAATATTAAAAATGAGTGGAAGTACCTGAGAACAGAACAGAATAAACCAGGTTAGAAGAGACCTTTGAGATCATAGAGTCCAACCCATCATCCAACACCATCTAATCAACTAAACCATGGCGCCAAGCACCCCATCCAGTCTCTTCCTAAACACCTCCAGTGATGGTGGCTCCACCACCTCCCTGGGCAGCCCATTCCAATGGCCAATCACTCTCTCTATGAAGAACTTTCTCCTCACCTCCAGTCTAAACCTCTCCTGGCACAGCTTGAGACTGTGTCCTCTTGTTCTGGTGCTGGTTGCCTGAGACCACCCCCCACCTGTCTGCAACCTTCCTTCAGGTAGCTGTAGAGAAAAATAAGGTATCCCCTGAGCCTCCTCTTCTCCAGGCTAGGCTGAGAATTAAATATTTCCTGCTAATATTTAATCATGGAGTAGTTTGGGTTGGAAATGTCCTCAAAGATCTTTGAGTCCAACCGTCTACCTAAGACCACCACAGCCATTAAACCATGTCACAAAGTGCCATGCCTACATGTTTCTTGAACACCTCCAGGGATGGTGACTCCACCATCTTCCTTGACAGCCTGTTCCAATGCCTGACCACTCTGTCAGGAAAGAAATCACTCAACACCTGGCCTAAATATTCATTGGTACAATTTCAGGCCATTTCCTCTTGTTCTGTCACCTGATACTAGGGAGAAGAGACCAATCTACACTTCTCTACAACCTCCTTTCAGGGAGCTGCAGACAGCAGTGAGGCTCCCCTGAACCTCCTCTACTACAGACTAAGCAACCCCACTTCTCTCAGCTGCTCCTTACCAGACCTGCTCTCCAGACCCTTCACCAGCTTTGTTGCCCTTCTCTGGATGTATTCCATCAACTTAAGGTGTCTCCTGTAGTGAGGGATCCACTCTCCAGCTGGAGAGAAAGGGATTTAAAGGAAAGGAAAAGGATGTTGGGAATTCTGTATTTAGTTCTGCTGAATACAAATGCAATCCCTTGCTTTGGCACTGTATTTCATAGGTTTGTAGATTCATAGAATAGGCTCATTGAGGTTGGAAAAGACCTCTAATATCATCAAGATCAACCCAATACCACCATGGCGAGCATATCTTGAAGTGCCATGTCTGCTTGTTTTTTGAACACCTCCAGGGATGGTGACTCCACCACCTGCCTGGACAGCCTGTTCCAACGCTGGAATTGTTACTAAAGTTATTCAGATGATTTTCAAGCAGCCCCAAACGTATCTGACTGGACTGTAACCACCATCATCACAGTATGAAAATTTCATATACTTATTTTTTAATGTATTCTTCTGTTCATACAAACCAAGCTGATAGAAAAAAAGAATTACTTGTCTATGAGGAGAGCACACCAAATATTTACACTGTGTTAAACAATTTCCTCTGGGTGACAGTTGTGGTCAGTGAACTACAATATCTAATCTGCTACAAAGATTCTTCATGCCCCAATGGATCACAAGCTGACTACAACTAGTCCTGCAGTAGAACTTGATAGAAGCAGAAGAGCAACTGCTACTAGCAAAAACAAACACAGAAAACCAAAAGCAATATTCCCAGAATGTACCAAACCCATGTTTCCATACAAGTAGTCTCTGACTTCATATGTATCTGGAATTCCATTGGAATACTGCCTTAAAAAGACACAGGGAACTCTTCCCATTGCAACGTTTGTCATGTAACTATCATAACTTATTGCAGTTTATGTTTAAACACCCTTTGGCACTACTGCATAACAAGAAAAAAAACCTCTGCAGCTGATCCTCTAGAGTGAGAAAAGGTTCCCCCCTCCACCCCTGCAAAAGAGTATACTCAAAGCCCAGTTTCACCCTTGATTTCATGGAATCACAGAATGGCAGGGGTTGGGAGGGACCTTTGAAGACCATCAAGTCCAACCCTGCTGCCAGAGCAGGGGTCACCTAAAGCAGGTTACACAGGAACACATCCAGGTGGGCCTTGAAATTTTTCAGTGATGGAGATTCTGCCACCTCTCTGGGCATCCTGCTCCAGGGGCTCTGCCACTCCCAAAGAAGCTCCTTCTCATTTTTAGATGGAACTTCCTATGTTCAAATCTGCCCATTACCTCTTGACCTTTTACTGGGGACCACTGAGAAGAGTCTGGTCGCATCTTCCTGATACCCACTGCTTAGACACTTGTAAGCATTAATAGGATCCCCTCCTTAGCCTCCTCTTTTCCAAGCTAAACAGACCCAGCTGTTCCTCATACAAGAGAGAATCATAGAATCAATGCGATAGGAAAAGACCTCAGAGATCATTGTGTCCAACCTGTTGCCCAACACCTCATGACTAGTAAACCATGGCACCAAGTGCCACATCCAATCCCCTCTTGAACACCTCCAGGGACAGTGACTCCACCACCTCACTGGGAATCACACTCCAATGGCAAACAACTCTTTCTGTGAAGAACTTTCTCCTCACTTCCAGCCTAAACTTCCCCTGGCACAGCCTGAGACCATGTCCTCTTGCTCCACTGCTGGTTGAGATTCTAGTCCCCTCTGTATCTCAATGACCCTTAGTGGCCTTGTCACTATAAAAGCAAGCTCAAAAATAGCCTCCATAAGTTAATTTTACTTCTGTGATTTTTCATCATAGAAGCATAGAATGACTTGATTTGGAAAGGGCTTTCCAGAAAATCTAGTTCCAAACCCCCTGCCATAGGGAGAGACACCTGCCACTGGAGCAGGTTACTCAAGGCCTCATCCAGCCTTTTACAGAAATGTAGCTTAAAATACTCCTTCAAGAGACATAATAACTCATCATGAGCAAAGTCTGTGTATCGTGCTAGAAGAAATCATCAGATTGTTTTAGTTGGAAAAGACCTTTAAGATCATCAACTCCAACTGTTGATCTAATGTTGCCATGCCCTATTACACCATCTTGCAAAGAGCCATGCCCACGAATTTTTTGAACACCTCCAGGGACAGTGAATCAGCTCCCTCACCAGGCTGGTCCTATGCCTGACCACTCTTTCAGTCAAGATATTATTCCTGATATCCAGCCTAAACCTCCCCTGGTGCAACTTGAGGCAATTTCCTCTTGGTCTCTCACTTGTAACTAGGGAAAACAGTCCAACACCTACCTTGCTCAAACCTCCTTTCAGGAACTGTAGGGAGACAGAAGGCCCCTCAGCTTCCTTTTCTCCAGACTAATACTTCTGATCAATCTTTCCATTGATTTCTATCATAAAATGCCAACCTGAGCACATTTGTCTTGAAGCATTACTGTAAAAATATGACTATTTCCAATAATATTCATAAATTTCAATGCTTCAGGGAAAGCAAAAGGCTAAAAATTCTCACTCCAGTTAGTGGAGCAGCAGCAACAGCTATTTCTGGGTTTGATGGAGTTTTATTTTACTTTTTAGTCAAAGCTTACTCTTCACTACTGCAATTATTTACATTTTAAAGCCTGATATAAATTACAAATTGATTTATCTATCTAAAGGAATCTCAAGTAGGTAGCAGGAAGCAGAACTCTAAAAACAAAACAAGGAAAGCCAGATTTTCTTTAAAATAAATCAAAAACATCTCTTTTCATTGCACTGTTTATAGGAGTTATCCAAGGGGGGGGAAAAAGGAATGAAACCAGAAGTAATGAAACCTGAAGTAATGACTAAACATTTCTCCAAATCTGAAAGTCTTCCAGCTGGCTGCTGAAAAGCAATCACCAAATCAATCACAGAATGATGGATGTTTGAAGGGATCTGTGGAGACCAATGACTCCAACCCCCCTCCCAGAGCAGGTTCATGTAGATCAGGTTGTACAGGAATGTATTCATATGGGTTTTTAATGATTCCAGAGATGGACACTCCACAACCTCTCTGGGTAGCCTGGTCCAGTGCTCCATCACCCTCAACATAAACTGCTTCCTTGTGTACAGATGTCATCTCCTATGTTCAAGTTTGTGCTCACTGCCTTTTGTCCTGTCACTGGGCACCACTGAAAAGAGCCCAGCCCCAATCTCATGACCTCAACCCTTTAAGTATTGGTGGACATTAACAAGATGGTGAAGTGATGATGATCTCACTTTCCTTTCTATACAACTAAGTAAAATACAAACCATGGATTTGGGAGGGAGAATACATTTTTTTTTCCTACATGAGAAAAATATCTTCATTTTGCATAACTGCACCCTACACCACAATGAAGCATCAGAACATCTCAACTGAGCTCTCCCAGACTGTGACAGATGAAGATATACAAACTCTTTTTTCTTTCTTCTGGTGGATACAAATGAGATGAGGACCTGGTCCTGTGAAACACTATTCACATTCTAAATGGAGCATAGTACTCCCAATTCCCATTGACTTCAAGTGCTCTTGTTAAGTATTATTTGTTGCACAGAAACATTTTTCAGTCTCAGGAGGTCTAAACTCCACTCACATGAATAATATCCATTTTCCCATGCAACTGATAGATTCAGAGAGAGCTGTTCCTCATGCAAATTAGGTTACACCATGAATAGAATTAACCTAAAACAAAGGGATATATATATATATACACACACACATATATACAGAGGAATAGAAAACTTCCCTTCCATATGCAGTTCAGCTGTCAGAGCTGGGAAAATGATTCTGTTCCCTGGGTGAAATGCAGCTCCTAAAAAACCACCTTAAACTGTAGAGGTTAAAGCCACATGAAGATGATCCTCAACATGCTCAAAGAGTTATTTTCCTCTTTGTTTCAGAGCAGAGGGGAAAAAAATGAAATTAACTGAAAGATATATTTAAGCTCCACTTACTAACAGGATCAGTTCTGGCCATTTTTTCTTTATTTTCATTTTATTACAATCTTTGCTTGGAAGCAGCAAAATGAAAACACAAAGGAAAACAAATGAAGAAAAAAACCCCACAAAATCCCACAAAACACAAGCAATCATGGACACTGCTGATGAATAATATAATCCCTAAAATATCCAGTCCATTTCCATGTATAACCTGATCACAGAATGGTAGGGGGTAGAAGGGACGTGCAGAGATCCAGCTAGTCCAATCCCTCTGCTAAAGCAGAACCTGGTCTAGTGGAAGGTGTCCCTGATGGTGGCAATGGGTTGGGAACAAGATCAACCTGAAGGTCCCTTCCAACCCAAACCACTATATGATTAAAGATGAGTAGATGAATTGCACAGGGTGTGTTCTATCCTCGCTTTGACATCTCCTTTTCCTTCCTGCTCCTAGCACTACCCAGGATATCTTCCCCCATAGTACATAAGTTTCACCCAAGCTTCTTTGTTGAAGGGAGAGCCTCCACTCCCTTTTACAAAGCTTTAGAGATGACTTACTCTATAAGTTATTTCCTTGTTTGTCTCATATTCCTCCTCTCATAGCACAACAATATGCAAAAATAATTAGGGTTAGATTCTAGCTAGCAAAAGGTGGGGAGGGAGGATTAAAGATGACAATAATAATAAGAAGAAATAAGTAATTTTCAATAGTTTATAACCAACAACACTATTCTATATTTTCTATCTGAAATTAATCCTGATGGCAAATTACTGTATCAAAAGTTCAGTCACTAGTGTTATTCCCCAGTGTTCAGCAAACACCACTTGGCAGTCAGTCACTAGTGATGTTCCCCAGGGCTCAGTACTGTGGCCAGTTTTCTTTGATGTCTTTATCAGTGATCTGGATGAGGGGACTGAGATACCCTCAGTAAGTTTGCAGATGACACTAAACTGGGTGAGAGTGTTGACCAGCTGGAGGGTAGGAAGGCTCTGCAAAGGGATCTGTCCAGGCAGGACCAATGGGCTGAGGTAATTTGAGGTTTATAAAAGCCCAGTTCTGGGTCCTGCACTTGTGTCACAACCACCCCATAAACACTCCAGGCTTGGGACAGAGTGGATGGAACTGCCCAGCAGAGGAAGATCTGGGGGTCTTGGATGACAGCCAGATGAGCAGGAGCCAGTGTGTGCACAGGTGGCCAAAAAGGCCAACAGCATCCTGGCCTAGATCAGCATTAGTATGGTCAGCAGGATGAGGGAAGTGATACTGCTCTGTAATAAGCCCTGGGGAGACAGAAAAGGGAGGTGAAATATGATCTTGTCTGATCAAGAGAAAAATCAACCATGCGCAATTCTCTGACCCTAGAGGCCAAATTCCACTGTTGGAGAAACCTGCCAAAGAATTAGTCCCAAAAATAGTGTATTCTTTATAGTGAGGGTGGTGAGACACTGGAGCAGGTTGACCAGGGGGGTTGTGGATGCTCCCTTCCTGGAGGTGCTCAAAGCTAGGTTGGATGAGGCTTTGAGAAACCTGGTCTAGTGGAGGCTGTCCCTACCCATGTCATGGTGGGTTATAACTAGGTGATCTTCAGGGTCCCTTCCAACCCAAACCATTCTATGAATGAAAAATTCTGTGTTATCCAGGTGATAGGACCCAAGAACAAAAAGAAACACTCAAGGTATTCCTTAATCATGAAGAAGACCACTCTTCCCCACATCTATCTTAGCTTCACACCAATAGATTTTATTCTGTTTGTGATGTGTCATAAAACTTGTGGCATCAAAACCCAGCCTACAACTCTCCATGATTCAGGAGAGAAATATGGAACTGTTCATATTTTCACCTAAGCTCAAATTATGGTTTCAGTGTAAGGAATTTAATGTTGGACCTTAAAGTGATAATCAGCACAACAAGACCTGCTTAGATCATGTGGAGCTTAAGTATAAAGGGGAGAAAATAGAATAAGGAAGTGTAATTATAGTAGGAAATAGATTTATAAAGAGAAAAGTACTTTATAAACTGTAGGAACAGCTAGAAAAGGTTATTTTGGGATTAATGCTACATGCAAGATTGCTACACAAACATTACTTTAGACCTCTGGGTAACTAGGAAATAATTGATCTACAAAACTCCTGGTTAAATTAGCATTAATATCTAAGAATCTTTCAGAAGCAGAAAATCCCTGCTTCACTGATTCTGATCTGTTAGTAAAGGAAGCATTTCCATATTGTTATGGAAGAATATTTATTTCAAACAACTTCCTGATTTTTTTTCTTAAATAAGTGTTTAAGGGTAAAAAAAAACAACAAAAGAAATAAAGAAACAAACAAAGCTCATCAAGTAATTTTCCTGCCTTTCTAATTCAGGGATAAAGCCAAGTGTTAAAGGGACCCTGTCATGCCCTGAAGACCAGAGCTTTATATACACTACAACATATATATGGTAATGTGATTCCTGTATATCCAAGAATTGCTTCCTCATTTCTCATCTCAATCCAGCTGCTTCTGGTCTGAAGCTATTATTCCTCATCCTGTCACTCTATGCCTTTGTCCTTCTCCAGCTCTTCTGCAGCCACCTTCAAACATGGGAATGCTGCTAGACGGTCTCCCTAGAGCCTTTTCACCATGCTGAACAATCACAACTCTCTCAGCCTGTCCCCATAGGGGAGGTGCTCCTGCCCTCTGATCACCTTCATGGCCTCTTCTAGACCCAGTCTAACAGATCCATGTCCTATTTGTGCTGTGGGCTCCAGAGCTGGACCCAGCACTCCAGGTCGCCTCTCAGCAGAGCAGAGCAGAGGACAGAATCCCCTCCTCCACCTGCTGCCCACACCACTGGGGATCAGGCCAGGACAGGGTTGGTTTCTGGGCTATGAGTGCACATTGCCAGCTCATGTTGAGCTTCTCACCACCCAGTACCTCCAAGTCCTCCTCCTCAGGACTGCTCTCTATCCATTCTCCACCCAGCTTGGATTTGTGCTTGGGATTGCCCTGACCCAGGGTTCTCTCTTGCTATCAATATTCGTATTTTGATTTTCCATTGCGTTAAGCTTATCAAAATGTTCTAATACCAAATCAAGTTCTTAGCTTCACAGAGTGTTACAGCCTAGCATGATTCAGCATGGTGTGGAAACCTCTCTGTTCATCCAAGAACATAATGAATTCTGAATTCTATCTGTCTTTTTTTTTTTGTCTTTTTTATTTTGTGTTTTTTTCCAGACAAGCCTTTAATAGCAGAAGACAATCTGTTAAGAAACACGCTGTATTTCAATTTGCATCCTTCATTTCTGAACTCCTGCAATTTGCAGACTCTCTGTAGATTGGAAATACAAGGTCTGCAAGACAATGGTGATGGGCCCACCCCCGTTGATAATTATGCTCTTTCTCCATTCCTGTCTGTGCTCAGAATGTGTTAGGGGAGTGTTCTCAGCACTCAGGCTGGGACAACACAACGTTATCTTGCATTACACTGATATTAAGCTAGAAATGTATCAATAAATAAATCCATCTTAAGAGAAGTAAATGCTCCAAAACATAAATATATATATATATAAATGAAAAAGAAAAAGAAGAGGTCATGTTAACAAAGCTGAACCATAAGATATAAAAAACAGTCTGAAGTTGCTGTATATTTTACTTTAGGAGATAAAGTTCTTTACCATTCCTGCGAAAGCTTACCCAGATATTAATCTCAGAAATTTGAGCTGAACCAAGCCCTGGTTTTAACTCTTCAGCTAATCTCTTTCCCCTCACTCTGCCTCCAGATAACTTGTTTGTGTGTTCTTTTATCTGGCACCAGGCCTACCACACAGCAATGGTCTCTGCCTTTGGGCAAGTCGTTTGCTAACTTGCTACAATATCTTAGATGATTTAGCAACTTTCCTACATTCCTCATGGGGTGATTAAGTCCTGTCTCTTCTTTAGAACTCGGTCGCTTCAAGCTGGCAAACTTAGCCATCAGTTTAATTATTTTACTGCTAAGCTTTTTAAATTCAGCTGCTGCACCCTGAGAACCTCCCAACATACATGGTGCTCATGGGCCTTTGCCCAGGCATGTTGTATCTTTGTAGTTCTTTACATCACTCTCCAATTACCTGCCTGCTTTAAAGATAACATATATCAGCCTGCAAATTTCATAGACCTTAGAAGATGTCTCCTCCAAACATGATGCTTCTTGTACCTATCTCCACTCCTATAGTGCTCTCTGAAAAGTGAGTCAGAATGATTCACCTTGTGGCCCAAATTCACTCCACCTTACCTTCCTAGTGCAGCTTTGCACATCTAATTGAATGCTGGTTTATTATAAATGTAGATTCCTTAAAGCAAATTGTATATGTTATTGCATCACATCTCTGAACTGATGCATAATTTCTCCAAAGAAAATACTTTATTCTTCTAAGAAAGCACTTAGGGGAAAACACAAAACCAACTAACCAAAACCCCCCAACAATACTCCAAAACTGAGTTTCCTGAGTAACAGAATCAAAGAATCATAGAATTTGGAAAACACTTCTGAGATCTTCAAGTCCCACCCTGGCCATTAAACTATGTCCCAAATGTTTCTTGAACATCTGCAGAAATGGTGACTTCACCATCTCCCTGGGCAACTCATTCCAATGCCTGACCACTCCTGCAGGAAAAAAATTGTTCCTAATATCCAACCTTCCTCTGGCACAATTTCAGACCATTTCCTCTCATTCTGTCACTTGAGACTAGGGAGAAGAACCCACCTGAGTACAATCTCTTTTCAGAGAGTTGTAGAGAGCAAAGAGATCTCCCCTCAGCCTCCTTTTCTTCAGACTAAACTACCCCAATTCCCTCAGCTGCTTCTCACAAGACTTGTTCTCCAGACTTTTTCTCCCAAATATGACCCTAGTCATAATGAGGCCTCAGTGTGGCCTCACCAGTGCTGAGCACAGTGGAATCAATCAATTTTCTGATCCAGCATAGGATGCTGCTGGCCTTCTTGGCCACCTGAGCATAAACTGCATCATGTTCAGACAGCTGTCAAACAGGACCCCAGGCCCTTCTCTGCTGGGCAGTTTCCTGGCACCCTGCTCCAAGGCTGGAGCATTCATGGGGTTATTGTAACCCATGTGCAGAACCCAGAACTTGGCCTTGTTTAGCCTCATACAGCTGACCTCAGCTCATTGATCCAGCCTGTCCAGGTCCCTTTGCAAACCCTTCCAACCTTCCAGCAGATCAACACTGCCACTTAACTTAGACTTATTGAGGGTGCCTCAATTCTCTCATCCAGATCACTGATAAAGATACGAAAGAGAACTGGCCCGAGTACTGAGCCTGGGGGAACGCCACTTGTGACCAGCCACCAACTGGATTTAGCTCCATACCCCATGATTCTTTGGGTCATTGCAGACAGTTTTTTACCCCAGCCAGGCATCCATGCATCTAAGTAATGAGCAACCAGTTTCTACAGGAGGATGCTGTGGGAAGCAGTGTCAAAGGCTTTACTAAAGTCTAAATAAACAATGTCCACGGACTGATGAAGTCTATAATGGTAGTACAAGACCATCTAGCATTCTGTTCATGATTCTTTCCCAAAATAAGCTTTTGCTGCACCTCTGTCAGTATGACCAGAGCTGGTTTTACAATTAGGGTTTAAATTAGGTAGCTCAGAATGCATCAATAGATCATTAGCATCCTACCTGACAACGTAATATATTTAAAAGGATCGATTCTTCCAAGCAATGTTGAGAAAGGATAATCACTGCCTAAATTTACTTTCAATTACCATTGTCTAATTACCATTAGGAGTAAAACATTTATTCAGTATGTTATTATATATTAAGATGTGAAATCCATCTCAGGAGAGTACATTTAGACTGGAGATAAGAAACAATTTTTTTTCAGTGAGGGTCGTGAGGCACTGGAAAGGTTAGCCCAGGGATGTCTCCTCCTTGGAAGTGTTTGAGACCAGATTGGACAAGGCCTTAAGCAACCTGGTCTACTATCTCTGCCCATAGCAGGGGGGTTGGAGCTGGGTGATCTTGTAGGTCCTTTCCAACCCAAATCATTCCATGAATCTATGAAAAAAAGCAGCTTCCATAGAGGGAAAAAAAACCAATTGAAACCTTCCCAGTTGGTTTCTTCCTAAACCAAACAAAATCCGAAACTGCTCTTCACCACACACAACATGATGCTATTGGTGGAACAAATATTATTGTGTGGGTTTTTTTTTCATCCTCCAGCAATTTACACATCACTAATATTCTTCTATACAGGAAGAGTTCTGCCCTGCAGCCTGTCTGCTAGATGATAGCTAACTGTCCTTGTAGATTATCTCAGTTTGGTGGAAGTAATTTGACTTATTTGTGAATATAAGCATGTTCTTGTTAAATCATAGATCATATTTTGTCTGTTCATCCTGCTGACCAGCTAATTTGGCAATGTCTTTTGTGTACATTCATCTAATACTTACATTTAGAACTTCAGTAAGTATCTATGGAAGTGCAGTGAGCTGCATGTGAATCTCATAAAAGATAGATCCTGCCAAAGACATCTTGTTCTACAGAATCATAGAATCATAAAATAATTCAATCCTTTTGATTGGAAAGACCTTTAGGATCATCAAATCTGTCTCTATCAAGGCTGGTACTAAACTGTGTCCCTCAGCACCACACCTGATAGGTTGGACACGATGATCTTGAAGGTCTCTTTCAACCTGGTGTATTGTATTGTATTGTTATGAACTATAACCTCAGGGATGGGGATTCAACTACCTCCCTGGGCAGCCTGTTCTAGTCTTAGAGAACCCTTTCATTCAAGAATTTTCATCTAATGTCCAACCTGAATCTCCCCTGGTACAACCCGAGGCTACTTCCTCTAGTTCTATCACTTCTTACTAGGAAAAAGAGACCAATGCACACTTGGCTGCAACCTCCTTTCATGAGTTGTAGAGAGCCAGAAGGTCTCCCCTCAATCTGTTTCTCCAAACTAAACTATTCCAGTTCCCTCAGCTGCCCCTCACCAGACCTGTTCTCCAGACCCTCAGCAGCTTCATTGCCCCTCTTTGGACATGTTCTAGCACCTCAATGTTCTTGGAGTGACAGGCCCATAACTGACCCCAGGACTCAAAGTGTGGCCTCAGCAGATACAATCATTTCCCTTGTCCTGCTGGCCACATTATTCTTGATCCAAGCCAGGATACTGGTGGCCTTCTTGGCGACCTAAGCACACACTGGCTCATGTTCAGCTACTGCCAAACAGCATCCCCCCAGGGTTCTTCTCTACTCTGCTCCACTCTGCCCCAAGCCTGCAGTCTTCATGGGGTTTTTGTGACCCAACTGAAGGCCCCAGTACTTGGCTGATGATCTAAGTGTGCAATAACAAAAAGATTCTTGTAGTGTTAAATTCACAGTATTGGGAACTGGGGTTATTTTTCCTTCACATTTTCACCTTCCAGTTTTCTTGTCTCTTTTGCGCTATCCTTCTCTCTTCTGCACTAAGGAATCAATAAGAACATCATTTATTTTGCTTCAGCTACATGTGAAGTTTTGGATGCTCCAAGCCTAGAGGTGTTCAAATCCATTTTGGATGGGACTTCAAGCAACCTCATCTAGTGCACAGTGTCCCCTGCCCATAGCATAGGGGTTGGAACTAGACGATCTCAAAGGTCTCTTCCAATCCAAACCACTCTATGAGCCTTAAATTTTGAATACTTATCCAGGCAGCTGATCAATATTTGGTACAAGCACATTCCTAGTTCTGATCTGCATCAGTGGAATTCCATGATCCAGACCGAATCCTTAAATTTTGAATACTTATCCAGGCAGCTGATCAATGTTTGGTACCAGCACATTCCTAGTCCCGATCTGCATCAGTAGAATTCCTGAGCTGTGTTTCCTTGTCCATAAGATAAATTTTAACGCTTCATGCTTCTTGTCCTCAGCCTCAGCAGGGAATCATTGTAATGTCAAACAATCACATAGACAGATTGCATTCTAAAACCATTTCCCGTCCCACCCCTGTCCCCCCTGCCAGGTATCATATTTACATCTGTATTTTACCTAACTAAATAGGACTCTAAACTCTGTAGTACTCCTACATATAAAGTATTAGCTGAACAGCAAGGAAGTGATAAAGAATGTTTGGGGGGGATAGGGACAAAAAAAAAAGAAAGAAACTGCTTTTAATTGAATAAGTGCTCACAATGAAACAAATAAATACCGTGGCAGTATTTATAGCAGTGCATTTAGGGATCGCTAATTTTATTACTTCAGTTCCCTCTGGCAATTAAGAACCAGATAGTTATGGCCATACTACAAAATAATTGAACTGTTTTTCCCAGTTCTGGTTTAAATCATTTTCACTGCACTAAAACAAACCAAAAAAAAAAAAGGGACAATAATTAAAAGAATGCTGATTTAACCCTGCACATAAATAAGTTATGAAGGCGTCACCAATTTATTTAGGTAAATATTTGGATTATAAAATAAACAGAAGAAAATGAGTAGGAAATTCAATTACGCCACATGTAAAGAACTACAAACACTCCAAACCCTATGTTTTTTAGGATAGGATAGGGTAGGATAATATAGGATAGGATAGGGTAGGATAATATAGGATAAGGTAGGATAGGGTAGGATAGGATAGGATAGGATAGGATTAAGCAGGTTGGAAAAGTCCTTCGAGATCATCAAGTCCAACCTATCACCCAACACCATCTTATCACCTAAACCATGGCACCAAGTGCCTCATCCAGTCTCCTCCTAAACACCTCCAGTGATGGTGACTCCACCACCTCCCCAGGCAGCCCATTCCAACGGGCAATCACTCTTTCTGTGAAGAATTTCTTCCTAACATCCAGCCTAAACCTCCCCTGGTGCAAGCTTCATGTGATAGGCAATAATTATTTTGTGGCCTCCTGGTGTAGAGCAGAATATTTCACAATATTATGTGGAGAGAGGAAAAGTGAAATGTAATTAATTATCTAAGAAAAATAAACGAACGCCAAAAGAATTAGCTTTACTTTTGAGAGGGAAAATGACTCTGCCACCAATTTATTGAGATAAATATTTGGATTATAGAATAAACAAGAAAATGAGTAGGAGCTGGAGATAAATATGGTTTTGTGAGACATGACATAGAGTTTGCTAAAATCAGATACCCAGAATCACAGAATGGTAGGGGTTGGGAGGGACCTCTGGAGATCATCAAATCTAACTGCCCTGCAGCTTCACTTAGAGAAGGTCACACAGGAACACATCCAGGTGGGTTTTGAATGTATCCAAAGATTGAGATTCCACCACCTTTCTGGGCAGCCTGGTCCAGTGCTTCAGGATCCTCAAATTAAAGAAGTTCCTCCTCATCTGGTCCCATCCTTCTGACACCCACCCTGGAAGTATTGATGAGATCCCCCCTCAGCTTTCTCTTCTGCATACTGAACCCCCCTAGTTCTCTTGATCTTTCCTCATCAGAGAGATGCTTCAGTCCCTCCATCATCTTTGCAGCCCTTTGCTGTACCCCCTCCAGCAAGTTTCTGTCCCACTTGAACTTGGGAGCCCAGAAATGGACCCAGTACTTTAGATGTGAGTAGAGGGGGAGGAGAACCTCCCTTAACCTTCTGGTCACACTCTTTTTGATGCACCCTAGGATGCTGTCAGCCTTCTTGGCCACAAGGGTACATTGCTGGCTCAAGGTCATTCTGTTGTCTAAAAGCACTCCCTGGCCCTTTTCCCCAGTGTTGCCCTCTGACAGATCAGCCCCATCTGACCAAAACTAGAGCTCCAATCCATCATCCTCAGTTTCAATTTTCTGATTATAAAGAACAAGAATAACACTGGGGGGTTCAGATCCACTTAGAAATAGCATCAAGACCTGCATTTAGTCCTAGAATTGTTTCAGCTTTCACAGGGAAAGTGACTTTGCTCCATTGAACACATTATGCATTTACCTCCAGGAAAGCACTCTGGGCTGTCTTCTATATGCTGTGTGAAGCAAGATCTTGCTTTGCATTAGCGAGAACACTTAGATGACATCATTCTTAAATGTATCCATAAAAGACATAATTCAGTTACCTAATGTCCCTTGACATTTCTTTTCCCTTAATTGATTGCATGCCTGAAGTCTTACACAGGTCCTAAGAAGCAGAAAACATCCTTCTCTATTTCTTTTCACTTTGATTTTGACACCTTTCCTCGTGTTTAACAGGAGCAAAAAAAAAAATACACCCAAAAAACACAAACACTTAAATGTCTAAATGGCCTCCATTTGATGTTACTTACTGATGGTGTTATGTCCCTGACTAAATGCTGACATATCAAAACTTTAAAAATAAGTGCATATATGCTGACTGGTGGCAATACAAACATAAACTTATAGAATGGCAGGTTCTATGATTCCATAAGTTCCATGGATCTGGGATTCTGTGAGTTCCAACCTCTAACATTTGAACTTAGTGGCTGCAAAAGACCTCAAGACCTCTAAGATCATCAAGGCCAACGTTCTACCCAACACTTCTCTAACCACTATACCATGTTCCAAAGTGCCACACTTTGGCACTTGGTTTTTGAACCACCTCCCTCAACAGCTTTTTCAATACGCACAAAAGATTTGGAAATATCTCCTGAGAGCTTCATTTTATGTACCCATTGTGTAAGATAGAGTCTTTAATGAATCTGTGTTAATCTGCATCTAATCTGACAGTGTATTAGCTGTCACAGATTATATGTTCCCACCATTTACATGTAAAGAGGATGAGAGAGAACCATTGAAGACACTAAAGAAGCTGTATTAACCTACAAGTCATCCTCATAAGCTCAATCAGTCATGGAAGGATTTAGTAAACCATTTTCCCTTTGAATGGTCATTGAAGACTTGCAGAACATGAGTCAACTTACTCTCTATAATGAGAATGGTGCTGTTACCTTGTACTCCATGTGTAGAGTTAGTGACTAGGAACGTTATTTAAAGAGGATGCAAAACTGAGACACAACTTGCCAAGGCAAGCTGGACACAAACACAGATTCAAGGATTCAGAGATTACAGCTGATTGGAAAGGACCCTCAAATTTTGTCTTGCCCAATCCCCCTGCAACAAGCAAGGACATCTCCAACTAGATCAGGCTGCCCAGACCACATCAAGTCTGATCTTGAATGTCTCCAGGGATTTTAATACCAAAGTCAGGCTGGATGCAGAGTGCCCACTTAAGCCTACTCTTGTTGGTGTCATTCTAGCTTGACAATCTTAGGTTCTCAGTGAGTTAAGCCTTTTTTGAAGGCAAGGCTAGGGAAGGAGAATCTCTTAGCAGCCTAATGGCCACAGGAATAAGAGCTTCCATTCATCATAATGACAAACTACTAAGTTTGTAGAGCAGAAGGGTGTGGACTTTGTTACTCAACTGTCTAGGGACTCCACTTTCATTGTGAATGATTCAGCTTCCAGCTCCTGCTTTCCTGAATATTTAATGATCTCTATAAATTTGGGTCTGAGAACAACAGAATATGGTGAGGATGTTGGATCATGCTTAGGGCAACCTCACTTCTAATGCCTAAAGCACAGTGAAATAGAAGTTACCTTGATGACTTAAACCCATACAAAGTAATACAAGACAGTTTCACAAGGAGTTAGAACAAGCAGATGTGTTCTCTACCAATGAGACTGGACTGAAAAATTCAACTTAAGCCAAACAAAGTGCACACAACACAGAGCAAATACTGTGAGATTCATGATAAAATCTGGAGAGCCTGGTTGCAGCACCTGTGGAAGGTTAGTTAGGACATAGTTGTGGACATAGCTGTAGGACAAAGTTGTGGACACACTACAGACATAACAATATTTCCATATAAACCAGACAGAACATGCACTGCTGCAGGCACACTACAGGTGGTAGGTATTGCAGCTACTATTAATTCTTATCAGGGACATAATAAATTGATCCTTTGTTAATTCACCTTTCAAATAAACCAAAATTCCTAACCAGAACAACAACCAACCAAGCCCTACTAGATGGCTACTAAATATGTTCCTGACTGCCAAATATCTGGTGGCTTTCTGCAGTTGGATGATGGGAAGAATTTAAAGCTCAATACTTCAAACCTACTAAACCAATTTTATTCCTCCTGTGAAGAATTTTTGCTGGCTTGCACCAAATTTTTGGATGCTTTTGACCAATTTAGGAGATTGTCCTAAAGGTTTGGGGGTTCTCCACCATATTTTGGGTGGTTTTTTTTCCACCACATTTGGGAGTTTTCCACCCAATGTTGAGGTTCGCCTCAAAATTAGATTTGTGTAATTAATGCAAGGTTTGGTAAGAGATATGATTAGGACTGGAGAAAGAAAAATAAAGGGGGAAAAAATCAAACAAAATTTAGAAAATATTTTTCATGTTAATGAACTTAAACTTTAGATATATTAAAAAAAATAGGAAAAAATAAATAAATTACAAAATACTCTTCACGTTGACAAAGTTTTCACTTAACCCAAAGTATTGTAAGTTCCCTTAAAGAAGAAAAAAAGAAAATAAAAAAAAAAAAGAATGAAACAAAGCCAACAAACAAACAAAAAAACCCCAGAAAAATAGTTGTTTAATAAGTCACAGAATCACTAAGGTTGGAAAAGACCTCTAAGATCACCAAGTCCAACCATATGTTGAAATGATGTGATATGCCCACCAGGGATAGGGGGTAGAGAAATTTGGAGTCTTTTGGGGGAAAAAAGAAAACCAAACCTGACAAGTCATCTACTAAAGTGACTTGAGGGCAAGCAGCATGGGACTTCCTCAAACCTGACTTCAAACTAGCTTGCTTTTGTGTACAAAGACACGTGAAGAGCAACGATGGGCTTCTCAAGACACATCATACATTTACCTTCCTGCCCAATTTTTTTTGGAGAATGACAGTGACTTGACAGAGCTAGTTATGGGTTACATCAAACAAAGCCCCCATGCATTAACACTACCATAGCTGTAGATAGCCTGCAGGTTAAACTGAGGTCTTCCATTCCCAGGCTCACCGGATGTCTTTCAACTCAACGCCGAGGCTAGAATTTTCCAACACTAAGTTCTAGCATTGAAATGATCAAAGCTGGAAGAGCATTTAGTGTTGCAAATCTCAGTCTTGCCAGCATAACACGCCTCTGTGGCAGTTCTACATCCAACAGTATGATAAATCAAGATTTTTGGTAATTTGCTCAAAATTTCTGCTTTTTTTCCCTTTCTTTTTTTCGTTTGTTTTTGTCCCCCCCAATAAGTTGATTTAAGCTGAGCAAATCCCATACAGATAGCAAATAGAAAAGCAAGTGAGAAATAGTTGAGCTTGTTTTTTTGAGCTTTTGTATCCTCAAGCCTAGATTCATCCAATCCTGAATGTTAATGGAAACATGAATATTAGAAAAGGGATGGAATATGACAGTGCATATGGAAAATGTTAGGTTTTATTTCTTTTCTAGAAGGACTTTGTTTCAGCTAAATTCTCACTAGAGTGTTGGAAAGTTAGAGCTGAGCAGTTAGAAATATGACAGCCTCTCTATCTTGAGTGTCAGAAGGAACCTGTTCTGCAGTTCAAAACAATTTCACTGCCCTTTATGCTTCTATTTTAATTGTTCAGTTGTGTGCACAGAGTTTATGTGTCAGAGAGGTGTTGGGTTTTTTATTAAATGCCTTGATTAGCATTCACCATATCATCTATCTAACCCCTAAGTCTAACACCTTTAAAGTGATTTGATATTAAACATCCGGGAATTGCAATTTTATAACATTATTCAGCTAAAAGAAAGTTTTATTAAGCAGTTTCTGATTTTAAGGGTTTCCAAGTGTGGAGTAGCCCCTTTTTCCTAACCTGGGAACTCAGCTTGGCTTCAGGTATTTCCCCTAATCCTCAGAACCCCCACTAAGTCAGTGAATATTTGAAGATGCCTAGAACTTCTAAGAATCATGCCACAAAACTCTTACACTAATTAAAAAGCAAGAAAGAAAGAAAGAAAGGGGAAAAAAAGGCCACCAAACCAAAAACCCAAAGCCCACCAAAAAAACTCACATTTAAAAAACCAAAACACCCCCTCCCCCCAAACACCCACACAAAATAAAAAGGCAAAACTAAGCAAAAGCAACCCCCAAGCAAACAAAAACCCCAGCCCCACAAAAAAGCCCTAAAGAGAAAAATAAAACTCTCAGAATCACAAAATATTAGGGGTTGGAAGGGACCTCCAGAGATCATCAAGTTTAACTGCCCTTCAAACCAGGATCACCCTGGAGAAGGTCACACAGGAATGCATCTAGGCAGGTTTTGAAAGTCTCCAGAGAAGGAAATTCCACAACCCCTCTGGGCAGCCTGGTTCAGGGCTCTGTCTCAAAACCTTCTCAGTGAATGAAGAAATAAAAATCAGAGGGTACTACATGCTAAGTGAAAATTGATAAATCTATTATTTTGAGCTGAGAGAGCTGGTGCTGTTAAGCCTGGAGAAGAGAAGGCTCCAGCAAGACCTTCTAGCAGCCTTCCAGTATTTGAAGGAGCCTGCAGGAGAGTTGGAGAGGAACTTTTGAACAAGGCCTGGAGTGACAGGATGAGGGGTAAGGGCTCCAAATTGAAAGAAGCTGGAATGAAATGAGACATAAGGAAGAAATTCTGCCCCACGATGGTGGTGAGGCACTGGAACAGTTTGCTCAGACAAGTTGTGAAGGTTCAAGCATTGAAAGCCAGATTGGGCAAGACCTTGAACAAGCTGGTCTATTAGGAGGTGTCCCTTGCCTGTGGTAGGGAATGGGAAATATATGATCTTGAAGGTCCATTCCAACCCAAACTACCCTATGATTTTATGCACTGCTGTATTCTATCATGGTTGAGAAATAACAGACAATATTGCTTTGACATCAACAAGTCTTCTTTAATGCAAAAATCCACGCAGGAGGGAAGTAGATGGGTTTCTGTGATTCTAAACAGATCACTTTATTTTTTCTGATAGCTCTTCTAAACATACAAAGCTTTATGTATTTGTAATGTCTGCCTGAACACTGAAACCTATCTATTATATAAAATAATTCTGTCTATAAGGAGGAAAAAAAACCACCCCAGTACAGTGCAATTAACAGGGTATCAGAGTATATTTTCATTATATATTATTTTCCTTGACTTGCATGGTCTTAACAACATTGGGAAGATGATAACAGCTTTCAGAAGCTTCCTCAACATGCATAAAGAGCTGTGGTGATGTTGATGACAAGAAGGAATAGTTTCATTACATTAGCAGCACAACCTAACTCTGTAATGCTGCCTATCTACAGACAAATGCAAATCTGCTCTTATGGCTCTGTTAGAAGTATTTATAATAACTCTGTTAGGAGTATTTATAATAACTCTGCTAGATTTGATGAATGAAGTCGCAGTAATTGGTTTCAGGATCTTACTCTGGCTATAGCCTTATCCAGGAACACTTTGGAATATGAAATTGCATATTTCAAGATGTCATCTTTGTTCCAGTTCTACATGGAAGGCATACTGATTGCCTTCAGACATAGAGGTGGACTGATAAAAACAAAAAGCAGCATGTTAAACTGCCTACAGTTTGGAGATTTTGTCAAGATTAAATGAAAGAAAGAAAAGGAAAGAAAGAAAAGGGAGGGAGGGAGGAAGGGAGGAAGGAAGGAAGGAAGGAAGGGAGGAGGGAGGGAGGGAGGGAGGAAGGGAGGGAGGGAGGGAGGGAGGGGAGGGAAAGAAGGAAGGAAGGAAGGAAGGAAGGAAGGAAGGAAGGAAGGAAGGAAGGAAGGAAGGAAGGAAGGAAGGAAGGAAGAAGGAAGGAAGAAGAAAAGAAAGAAAGAAAGAAAGAAAGAAAGAAAGAAAGAAAGAAAGAAAGAAGAGAAAGAAGAAAGAAAGAAAGAAAGAAAGAAAGAAGAAGGAAGGAAGGAAAGAAAGAAGGAAAGAAAGAAAGAAAGAAAGAAGGAAAGAAAGAAGAAAGAAAGAAGGAAAGAAAGAAAGAAAGAAGGAAAGAAAGAAGGAAAGAAGGAAAGAGAGAGAGAGAGAAAGAAAGAGAAAGAAAGACAGGTAGGTGTAGCACAAAAACTACTAATCTACAAAATTTTCTGTAGTAAGAATAAGAAAAGCATTCTCTAAATGTGGGAGATTTCAGTTGTTGTAAGACTGAGATCTTGTAACTCTCTTCTTGAGTGTAAAAATAATCCCAGGTATACTTTTAGTGATTTTAGTATAATTTTATCTTTTTGACAGGGTTCTGCGGTCAGGCATTTGAGATCTCAGGATTGTCTTCCACTGCATCCACTACAGCACAATTTGGAAAGAAAAATGACCAGTTCCTGATTATTGCTCATTCTGCAATCTAGATTAAAAATAAAATCCAAAGAACCATAGTCAGATGTTTTCTTATTCCAGTTGGGTATTTTTTTTAATGCAAGTAGCTGGGGTTTGGTCTCTTCTGCTTCATAACAAGTATTAGGACAAGTGGAAACGGCCTCAGGTTGTACAAGGGGAGGTTTAGAGTGAATAGCAGAGGAAACTTCTTCCTTGAGAGGGTTCTCAAACGTTGGAACAGTCTGCCCAGGCTGGTAATTGAATCCCCATGCCTGGAGGTGTTTCAAAGATGCAGAGGTGTGGTGCTCAGGGACATGGTTTAGCAGGAGACTTGGTAGAGGTAGAGAATGGTTGGACACCATGTCTTTTCCAACCAAAACCATTCTATGATTTCTCTGATTTTATCCCAATTCTATGAAAATGTTCACCAAAAAAAAAATATTTTCAAGGGAAAAAAGCCACCAACCACCAAAAAATATCACACACACACCCCCCAAACAAACCCAAAACCCAGCAGCATTTAAAATTGAATTTTAACTGTGTACTATTTGGACTAAGATCCTCTCTTTGTTCTAAAATGAATATAAATTGACACTTAGCATTTTCCAGAAACATCTGTAAGGAGTTCTTGTGAAAGGTAATGACTGGGGAAAGGGAAAGAAATTAATCTGATCAAGAGAAACAGTGTTGAGAAATGCTAAAATATATGATCCCTGTTGAGTTCTCCCTAACAGAATCCTTTTCTCATCTTTTATCATCCCATCCTGGGAGCATAAAGCTACATAAGAATGTGCTGTGGTTCCCCAGTTAGGTCAGATCAGCATTTGAAAAATGCAAAGTTTGCTAAAATGATGATTTTTTTTCTCATTTATCTAAAGATTATGTATTATTTGAACTCAGCTTTGCTAGATCAAAGTGCCACCTAATAGAGCACCTGCACAAAGTGAATCCAAAAAGCTGTTTCATTTCTGGAAAGAAAATCTACTTCTTGATTTTGTTTGCTATTGAAGGGTAATGATTCCAGAATCAGTTCAGAAGATTCAGACCATTAAACAATTCCTATACCAGAGGGCAAAGCAAAAAATAGTGCACACTGTTATGAAAAATCCACTTAAAGGAATGTAATTATTGCCTCCCATTGCAACATTGTAGGGTGAGGACCAGGCTTTTAAATCCCAAGCAACATAAACAATCTAAGTCTTTATTTGTTTCTTTTTGTTAATTTTTATATCTGATAGTTATCCAGCAAATATGTCTTATTCTAAATTCCCTGGGTTTGGGCACATTCTGGAGTACAGGAAAATTCTGGATATTTCATGGTGGAGGAAAGGGTCAAATAGATCAAATTGCTATTTCCCTTCTGCCACCAGTACAAGAGGAAGAATATGATCCATATGGGTCCATATGGGGTGAACTCTTCCTAATGGTTGGACTCAATGAGCTTAAAATGTTTTCCTCCAACAAAACCAGTTTATTCCTTGCCTTACTATTCACTAGGAACTTGAAGTGTTTTACAGTAGTGTATTACTATAAAAATAAGAGAATAGAATAGAATAGAATAGAATAGAATAGAATAGAATAGAATAGACCAGGTTGGAGGAGACCTTCGAGATCATCATGTCCAACCTACCATCCACACTATCCAATCAACTAAACCATGGCACCAAGCACCCCATCAAGTCTCCTCCTAAACACCTCCAGTGATGGTGACTCCATCACCTCCCCAGGCAGCCCATTCCAATGGCCAATCACTCTCTATGAAGAATGTCTTCCTAACATCCAGCCTAAACCTCCCCTGGTGCAGCTTGAGACTGTGTCCTCTTGTTCTGGTGCTGGCTGCCTGGGAAAACAATCTGAGCAGAATCAAACTGGAACAAGATTGTTGGGATAACATTGACTGGAAAAGTAGTTTTTTCTTTTACTTCCATGGGAGTTTGTATCAGTTTCATGACAAAATTGTGTGATGGAAGTAACATACCATCCGCTGTATTATCATGTAATTCACATAAAGGGACTTGATTGCAAAGGCATATGGTACGGTTTCATCACTCAGCTGCTGAAATGCTGCCACTCTATTTACTGCTTTTCATATGTAAATGGTGTAAAAAAACTTTTGGAAGAGTGAGAGGGGACTTCTGAAGGTGAATCTCTGCTACTGCCAACTCTTTATCCTGAAATCAGAGCACCAAACCTACACTGTTTGCAACTTCAGCAATACTTTTCCCACTCCTGAAAGGTGTAACACTGGTGACTTGAGTTGAGCATAGTCATCTGTGCATTTTCTCATATGGGAGAGATCAGAAATGACCAGTCAACTATTTTGTTTCCATCTGGCCATGCTAGACTGTTCACAGGATGGCAATATCCACAGTCTTCTGGCTCACAGTCACTCACACTGCTTGCCTTCTTACTGAAGAAAAGCTTCAACTGAAACAGGTCTTCTAACACTTTCTGTTCTATTACAGCCAAAACCATATTGACATTTGCTCATGAATATCATAGAATGCTTTGGGTTGGAAGGCACCTTCAAGATCATCTATTTGCAAACACCCCTCCAGGCAGGGACACCTTCCACCAGACCACCTTGCTCAAGGCCCTCTCCAATCTGGTCTTGAACACCTCCAGGGAGAGGGAATACACAACTTCCCTGAGCAACCTGTTCCACTGCCTCATCACCCTCACTGACTAGATGATTTCCAGAGGTCCCTTCCAACCCCTACCATTCTATGATTCTATTATTCTGTAGTTAAACAAAGTGGTGACCAACTTTTGTTTTAATCTCATAAAAGCATCTCATAGTTCATCCTTTCTGCTTTTATTTAGTCATCTTTCTTTTGTAAATTTGATTCAAAAGCCAAAAAAAAAAAAAAAAAAGAAAAAAGAAACATTTGTTTCATCATTGAAATTACTACTGATAATTCATTAGTCCAGCATCTGTTACTAGCTCTTTTTACAACATATTTGCATCTCTGCACAGCTGAGTGAAATTTGTTGCGTAGATAGATTTTAACTACACTTACTGTTCAGAACTGTATTTTTACTTTTATCCCCTGCCACGGTGTATTTGAGGGCTGGGCAGATGCAGAGTCAACTGCTGGTAATGTGACTGGCAGTTGTTCTCTTTTCTAATGAAGAAATACAGATCACAGATAGCAGGATATAATGAAACATCTCGATCTAAATGAAAAGAAAAACAGATCAAGGAAGATTAAATGATACACCAGTAAGCAATGCTCCATTACTGCCTGAGTCTTTCCTTTCAAGGGGAGTGACTAAGCTCCTAGTCACATTTTGACTAGATTAAGCTCCTGAAGTTCAACTACAGTAAGTATAGAGTCCTGCACCTTGGGAGGAATAATGCCCTACAGCAGTACAGGTGAGTGGTTGAGCTGCTGGAAAGCAGCTCTGTGAAGAAAGACCTGAGAGTGCTGGTGGACAATGAGCTGCAATCTGCCAAGAAGGCCGATGGTCTCCTAGCATGTATTAAGAAGAGTGCAAATAGTAAAGTGAGGGAAGTTCTCCTCCCCTTCTACTCTGTTCTCGTCAGGCCACATTTGGAGTATTGTGTTCAGTTCTGGGCTGCCCAGTTCATGAGGGACAGGGAAATACTAGAGAGAGTCCCACAGAGGCCATGAGGATGCTGAGGGGACAGGAGCATCTCTCTTGCCAGGAGAGGCTGACAGGACCTGGGGCTGTTTAGCCTGGAGAAGAGCACCCTGACAAGGGATCTTCTCAATAATGATCAATAGCTAAAAGTGGGATCAATAGCTAAAAGTGGGAGGCAAGAGGGTGTCATGGTGGCCACTGACAGAACAAGTGACAACAGATACACACTAGAATTCAGGAGGTTCCACCTGAACACAAAGAAAGCTTCTTTACTTTGTGGATGGCAGACCAGTAGAACAATCTGCCCGAAGAGGTTGTGGAGTTTCCTTCTCTGCAGACTTTCAAAACCTACCTGGGCACATTTGTGAGTGCTAGGTGATCCTGCTTTAGCAGGGGGGTTGAACTAAATGATTACCAGAGGTCCCTTCCAACCCTGGCCATTCTGTTATTCTGTGATTTTACACACATTGAGTTACCACATGCTGCTGATAAGCAAAATCCAAGTGTTGCTTAGAATTTCAGTGTGCTCTGGTTCAGCACCACTGTGTTACACTGTGATTAGTCCCACTGTCAAATACATTCAGTATTATTACTAAGAAAGTAAAGCAAATTGGACACCTTTGGTGTTCACCTCAAGCAATCCATTACTGGACAAGTAGTGGGTTGATGAGATTAATCTACAGATACCCAGGTGCTTGTTGCTTGTCACTGTGGTAGGGAGTTATCCTCTGACTGTCAACATTTACAATGAGCTGTTCAAATAAGGAACAAGCGTCATAGTAGAAACTAGATTTTGGTTCAATTTTACCTGTGGTTTAGCTTCTTTTGTAAGTAGTATCTTTATTGTCAATGGAAAGCCAGGAACAAGCAGCAGACACAGACTCACTGTGCCTGAAAATTCGGGCAAAACACAAACTCTAAAATATTTTTGGTTCAATGCACTACACTGAGTTCAAGAATCTATATTTAACCTACAAGAGCCCACAGTGCAGCCCTTCTTTTAACAGTTGAAAACCCTCTAAAATGTAGCCTTGCCTTCCATGTTCCATTTTCATCCTTGCAATTTTCCGTTGTGCAAACTGTTCTCAATTAAAGCATTTTAAGTGAAATGTCAGTGGATTGGATTAGATCAATTTATTTATTACTCCAATTCAGCTAGATGGTAATAATCCCTGTTTTAGATGGAAATAAGGCAGGGGAGGGGGGAATAATAGAGATTAGGAAATAATTAGTCATATGGACAGAAAATTGCAACATAAGGTTCGACATGAGAGTGTAGAAGAAAAGGAAAAAACTTAAAAGTAAAAATACATCAGGATAAAAATGTTGGTAAATCCATAATATCAGGAGAAATTTGGTAGTGAACACCCAGTGAATTAGGTGTGGATTTCCAGGAATTGATGCTACGACACAAAAGACCAGTGCGGTTCCAGCTGGCTATAAGAAGTAATAAAATCATAGATCATAGAATTGTTTTGGTCTGAAAAGTCCTTTAAGATAATTGAGTCCAACCAACTACCCACCCAACCCCACCACGGCCATTAAACCCTGTCCCCAAGTGCCATGGCCACACATTTCATAGAATCATAGAATCAATAAGGTTGGAAGAGACCTCAAAGATCATCAAGTCCAACCTGTCACCCAAGACTACTAGACCATGGCACCAAGTGCCACATCCAATCCTCTTTGAACACTTTCAGGGATGGCAACTCCACCACCTCCCTGGGCAGCACATTCCAGTGGCTAACAACTCTCTCTGTGAAGAACTTTCTCCTCATCTCAAGCCTAGAACCTGAACACCGCTCAGGGATGGTGACATCTTTGCCTCCCTGGACAGCCTGTTCCGATGCCTAACCACTCTTTCTGTGAAGACATTTTTCTCTAGTGTCTAACCTAAACCTCTACTGGTGTAACTATCTTTTCCTATCACCTGATACTAGTGGGAAGAGGCCAACCCCCACCTCACTACAACCTCTTTTCAGGGACTTGTAGAGAGCTATGAGGTCTCTCCTCAGCCTCATTTTCTCCAGACTAAACAGCCCCATTTCCCTGCACTGCTCCTCACCAGACCTCTTCTCCATACCCTTCACCAGCTTCCTTGCTCTTCTATGGGCACACTCCAGCACCTCAGTGTCCTTGGAGTGAGGGAGCCAAAACCAAACCAAATATTCAAGATGCAACCCTACCACTGCTGACAAAACCATCACATTACAAAAGAAGTGGGAGCACTTCATTCTCTGTATGACAGACAAATTATCACACACAAACCCTTCATTTATTTATGTGCACTAAAATGATTGGAACGAGAACAGCAAAATGTCACTCCACATATTACTCTGTTTTATAGACATGGCTTAAAAATAATTTGTAGAAGCAAATTAGCCAGGCACCAGGGTCAGTTGATTATTAATGTGACACTAACAACACAGAGACACTGATTGACCAACTGTTTAATCCAAATCCAGAGGAAAATAAATAAATCTAGGAAATAGGGTCATCAAATTATGTACCAGACCAGAACCTAAATAAGCAACTAAGCTGTTGAGGGGTTTGGAGACCACATCTAGTGAGGAGAGGCTGAGGGAGCCTGAAAAAGAGGAGGTAGAGAGGAGACCTTTTTGCTCTCTACAGCTACCTGGAAGGAGGTTGGAGTAAGGCCAGTGTCAGCTTCTTTTACCAGGGAACTAAGGACACAACAAGAGGTAATGGTCTTGAGCTATACCAGGGGATATTGAGGCTGGATATTAGAAGAATTTCTTCACAGAAAGGGCTATCATGCATTGGAACAGGTTGCCCAGAGAAGTGGTGGAGTTACCATTCCTGGAGGTGTTAAAAAGATGTGTAGACCTGGCACTTTGGGACATGGCCTAATGGTCATGAAGTTGCTGTGTAGAAGGTTAGACTGGGTGGTCTTAGTGGCCCTTTCCAACATATTCCTTCTATGATTCTATAACATTTCTAAGCATTGCCATGTTAAAGAGTCAGTCATATCAGATGACAGTGACATAGTACACAGTGGGGTAATTTTACTTTTAGGCATGCTGGCCTTATGAAATAAGCACCTACTAGGAGCTGGGACATGTTATATTTTGGGTTTTTTTCCTGGAATGTATCTTTTTTGCCTAGTTTCACTCAAAAGTGATTGAATCCTCAGACTGCACCACTGCTTTGCCACAGGAACCAAAATTTCTAAAGTGCTGGCAGTCAGCAGTTTAAAAGAATGCTCTTGCACAAAGGAAACCTCTTAGAGAGATTCAAGAATGCTTAAGGTTCAAAGGGACTTTCAGGATCATCTAGTTCCAACCCCCTACCATAGGCAGGGATCACTTCCACTAGATCAGGTTACTCAAGGCCTTGTCCAACCAGGCCATGAACACCTCCAGTGATGGGACATCCATGACTTCCCTGGCAATCTGTTCCAGTGTCTCACTACCCTTTCTTGTAGCCCCCTTCAGGTAGAGGAAGGCCACACTAAGGTCTCTCCAGAACCTTCTCCATGCTGAATAGCTCCAACTCTCTCAGCTATAATTACAGGGGAGGCTCTCCAGCCCTCTGATCATCTTTGTGGCCCTCCTTTGGACCCACTCCAGCAGTTCCATGTCCCTTTTATGCTGGGGGCACCAGAACTGGATGCAGTACTCCAGGTGGGCTCTTATGAGAGCAGAGCAGAGCAGAGGAGCAGAATTTTCTCCCTCATACTGGTGGTCATACTTTTGATATAGCCTAGAACACAGTTGCCTTCTGGGCTGCAGCAGTGCATTGCTGGGTCATGATGAGTTTTTCATCAACTGACATCCCCAAGCCCTTCTCAAGACTGCTTTCGAGCCACTCCTTGCCCAAGTTCAGAATTATGAAAGCAAACACCTAACCTGACTTGCCCTTCTGAGGAAATGTGCTTTTTAGCCTGAAAGTGTTAAGATACACCTCCAGGCACGCTCAGACCGATATTAGATTTGACAGGGGTAGGTATGTAAGAGGTAGATGTCAAGCTGCACTTAATCAGTTTCTGGAAAACCAAGTGTTGTTCTTCCTACGAGGAGGACTTTTCAAAGCAGCCACTTCAAAATGGGTCAGAAGGAGTCAGTTTTTAGTCAGTGGGTGTTAAATGCTGCGTGTCTTCATTCCCCGACAATGACACACAAGCACTATGTGCAGTCTACATCTAGGAGCTTTGCCTCTTGCTGATGTTTGGACATTGTTTGTAGGAGGTCAAGCTTGTTTGGGCAAGAGAAGTAGCAAGCACAGAAAACATGGTTCCACATGAGTGTTTATAACATCTGATTATACCAGAGAGGCAGGAATGGAGGTGAAAGAGGATCTTGTTCTATGTTATCTGAGTATTTCATCCAACAACTGGAGGACACAGGAATAAAAATAGCCATGGGAACAGGGATCATAATTTCAGATGTTCCCCTCCCACATGCAAGTACGGAGCTGCTCATAAATGTTATTACTCTTTTTGTTTGTTTCATAATAACTTTAGCATGAAGAAAGCATTTGGCAAACTCAGCAAGCTGCAGTTGGAGGTCATTTATCCAAAGGCTAATCCAAGCCCATCCCTCACTCCAAACAATTTATGGTAGTCAATGAACAAAGTGTAATAACTGAAATTAATCAGATTAAATGTAATGACCTAGTGGTTGGGTTTTTTTTTCTTCACACTAGTAATATCTTAAGGACCTAGCACTTTCAGTGTGTTTTATCAAGGAAGCGACTTAAAATGCTAATGAATCACAGGAGTCATGATGTCACCAACTCATATAAAGTCCAAACAGATTTTTTCATCAGCACAGATTCTGAATGCACCTCTCAAAGTGCTGAAGAGACATTTGGAGGTACTGAGAGATCTTGACAGCAATGTGCCCTTGTGGCCAAGAAGGCCAATGGCGTCCTGGGATGCATGGAGTGTGGCCAGCAGGTTGAGGGAGTCTGTCCTCCCCCTCTACTCTGCCCTGATGAGGGCACATTTGAAGTATAGTGCCCAGTTCTGAGCTCCCAAGTTCAAGAGGGACAGGGAACTGCTGGAGAGGGTAGAGCAAAGGGTTACAAGGATGCTGAAGGGACAGGAACATCTCTCTGGTGAGGAAAGACTGAGAGAACTGGAATCTTTTAGTCTGGAAAAGAGAAGACTGAGGGAATATTTCATCAATGGTGATCAATACTGCAAGGGTGGGTGTCAGAAGGATGGGACCAAGTGTGTTTTGTTTTTTTTTCAGTGGTGCTCAGTGACAAAACAAGAAGCAACAGGCACAAACTTGAATATCAGAAGTTCCATCAAAACAGAAGGAGGAATTTCTTTAATTTAACAGCACTGGAGCACTGTGACAGCCTGCCCAGAGAGGTAGTGGAGACATCCCAAACCCACCTGGACATGTTGCTGTGTCACCTTCTGGGCTCCTCAGCTTAGGAAGGATGTTGACTTGCTGGAACATGTCCAGAGAAGGGCAACAAAGTTGGTGAGGGGTTTGGAACACAAGCCCTTTGAGGAGAGGCTGAGGGAGCTGGGGTTGCTTAGCCTGGAGAGGAGGAGGCTCAGGGGTGACCTTATTGCTCTCTACAACTACCTGAAGGGAGGTTGTAGACAGGTGGAGGTTGGTCTCTTCTCCCAGGCAACCAGCACCAGAACAAGAGGACAGAGGCTCAAGCTGCACCAGGGGAGGTTTAGGCTGGAGGTTAGGAAGAAGTTCTATACAGAGAGAGTGATTTCCTATTGGAATGGGCTGTCCAGGGAGGTGGTGGAGTCACCATCATTGGAGGTGTTCAGGAGGAGACTTGATGGGGTACTTGGTGCCATGGTTTAGTTGATTAGGTGGGTTGGATGATAGGTTGGACTTGATGATTTTGAAGGTCTCTTCCAACCTGGTCTATTCTATTCTATTCTATTCTATTCTATTCTATTCTATTCTACCCTATTCTATTCTCTGGGTGAAGCTGCCTTGGCAAGTGGGTTGGACTAGATCTTGAGAGGTCCTTTCTGACACCTACCATTCTGTGATCCAACCTAAAGTATACTGTTTAAAAATCTGTAAAATATTCCTTTTTTTTTTCCTTTTTTCTTTCTTTCTTTTTTTTTAAATCCACCTTACACTCCCCACTGAAAAGGATGAGAACAAACCAGCTGAATTGCAAAAAGAGGATTAGTAAATTACTCTCTTTGCTTGATCTGCTTAGCCACCCTGGGTGGTCTGCCCCCAAAAAATCTGTCTACTAGCTCTCCAGCTGGCAACTACAAACTGCTGTCTGTTGAAACCACAGCACAGCTGTATGAATGCCATTAAAAATCTCTTTTTCCTGCAGATACTACATTCCAGTTGCTTAACCTATGCTAAGCTGCATCAGAAGAAAATGAAAGATGTGACAAGTCCATTT
Source organism: Colaptes auratus (assembly GCA_015227895.2). NCBI lineage: Eukaryota > Metazoa > Chordata > Aves > Piciformes > Picidae > Colaptes > Colaptes auratus. The sequence continues at coordinate 11,859,948 of CM037643.1, forward strand.
CCTAACAATTTATTTTGCAAAATGAAGAAAATACTACAGAACTTACACCACAAACACAAGAGCCACAAAGCTGTTTTGATGATCATGCTTTGACTGTAGCTTAGGAGAACTTTTGCCCACATGGAAAATGACAAATCCCTTCTCACTTTACTCTCAGAGAAGCATGGTGTCCAGTCACAGGACAAAGGACATTAGAAACAAGCCTCTGAAGGTCCCTTCCAACTCAATACATCCTATGATTGTTATTGTATGATTCTGTTATTGTATGAGCTTAGGAAAGATGTTGACTTGCTGGAAAGTGTCCAGAGAAGGGCAACAAAGCTGGGGAGGGGTTTGGAGCACAGTCCTGTGAGGAGAGGCTGAGGGATCTGGGTTGCTTAGCCTGGAGGAGAGGAGGCTCAGGGGAGACCTTATTGCTCTCTACAACTACCTGAAGGGAGGTTGTGGGCAGGTGGGGTTGGTCTCTTCTCCCAGGCAACTGGCACCAGAGCAAGAGGACAGTCTCAAGCTGCACCAGGGGAGGTTTAGGCTGGATGTTAGGAAGAAGTTCTTCACAGAAAGAGTGATTTGCCATTGGAATGTGCTGCCCAGGGAGGTGGGGGAGTCACCACCACTGGAGGTGTTTAGGAAGAGAATGGATGGGGTGCTTGGTGCCATGGTTTAGTTGATTAGATAATGTTGGATGATAGCCTGGACTCGATCTCAAAGGTCTTTTCCAACCTAGTTTATTCTATTCTATTCTATTCTATTCTATTCTATTCTATTCTATTCTATTCTATCATCTAGTGCAACCCTCCTGCCAAAGCAGGATCACAGGTCATGTACACTTCCTACTTCACTGCTGTGCAGAAAAAAACAGCGAAGCTGAAAAAATGAGTGATGCTCATCTAGAAATACCAAGACACTTGAAAAATGTACTTATTACACAGATTCTTGGGGAACAGATGCAGGAGAAAGAGCAAGAGAAGAGAAGGATCTGGGGAGACCTTATAGAGGCCTTCCAGTATGTGTAGTGGGCTACAAGAAAGCTGGGGAGAGACAATTTACAAGGGCTTGTACAGATAGGATGAGGGGCAAGGCTTTGAGCTTGAAGAAAGGAGATTTAGCCTGGACATTAGGAAGAAATTCTTTATAGTGAGGGTTGTGAGAGACTGGAACAAGTTGCCCAGGGAGATTGTGGGTGACCCCTCCATGGAGGTGTTCAAGGCCAGGTTGGATGGAGCCTTGAGCAATGTGGTCTAACAGGAGGTGTCCCTGCTCATGTCAGTGGGGATTAGAACTAGATGATCTTGAAGGTCCCTCCCAACTCAAAGCATTCTATAAGTAAACAAGGTACATCCTTTTCTTTCAGCCTTTTCCTTTCGTCTGTCACTGGGCACAAACTGAAGGCAGCCTTCCTGCTGCAGTTGAAAACATTGACCATATAGCAACATGAAACAAACAAAACATGCTCTTAGATAACTCACATGGTATATTTTAGTCATGTAGGCTAATTTTCCTCGAGTAGCTCATCACTGTGATTTCTACCCATTTTTCTCTTCTCCACTTTTCATTTAATGATGCAAGATTGGGAGACAACAGCAGGCAGCACAAGGAAAATACTAAGCATGAAATCTGTTAATAATGACCACCAAAGGAATGCTGCTCTTCTGGCAGCTACAGCAGATGGCCAGAGAATGGTCTGCAATTAATAAAGAGAAGCTCAGAGGGACCAAGTTTTTTCTGGGTGCAAGAAGAGCAATAGTTATCAGCTGAATACTAGCTTGGGGTGTTTGAAGTTCTGGTTTTGTCATGAGGTTTCTGTTTTCATTTCTGTTTTTGTTTAAGGGATGATGGTGGGGTGTGCTGTTTGGTTGGCTGTTTTTTGTTTTCTTGTTTTGTTCCCTCCCCATTCCCAGTATTAGGTATCAACATTCAGCCATCTGAAGCAATAGTCTCTTATCTCCAGGTGTCTACTTTAAAGTCATCATAGAATCATAAAATGGTTTGAGTTGGAAGGGACCTTCAAGATCATCTAGTTTCAGCCTGCCTGCCATGGGCAGGGACACCTTCCATGAGACCATCTTGCTCAAGGCCCCATCCAACCTGCCTTTGAACACCTTCAGGGATGTGGCATCCGTAACATCTCTGGGCAACTTGTTTCAGTGTATGACCACCCTCACTGTAAAGAATTTCCTCCTAATCTCCAGTCTAAATCTTCCCTCTTCCAGCTCAAAGCCATTCCCTCTCATTCTTCCTTCTCAGAAGTCCCTCCCCGGCTCTCCTGTAGCCCCCTTCAGGTACTGAAAGGCTGCTAGATCATCTCCCTAGAGCCTTCTCTTCTCCAGGCTGAACAGCCCCAACTTTCTAGGCCTGTGTAGAGGTGCTCCACAAGGGAAATCCTTCAGCCCTTTGATATCTTCACAGCCTCCTGTGGACCCACTCCAACACTTCAATATCCTTCATGTGCTGAGGGCAACAGAGCTGTATGCAGTCACAAATTTACACTTCAGACTTTAGCATTAAGTTTATGTATAAGCATTTTAGACCTTTACTCTTCATTGACATTTGATGTGCATCAAACGAAAAGAGTTCCACTGTGCCTAAGTGATTATTTATTTAGCCAATTTCTACAACTTAAAAGGTTAAGGTCAGTTCCAATTCCATAACTCTATCTCATTTGGAAAATAATACCAAATTTTAATCCCCAAAGAGATATCCCTCTTATTTTAATGCAGAACTATGTCCATTAAGAGTAAACACAGGAGGGTTCCTTTTATGTTAGTAAGAATTCTCTTCCCAAATATACACCCAGTCAGGTGGTACTTTCATTGACAACATGCTCTAAAAAACCCAAAAATAATAAAAATGTAAAAAAATAAACCAAAACATCTAAACAAGCCAGCATAAAAACAACTAAAAGAGATTAATTTAACTGAAAAAAAAAACCCAAACCCCAACAAACAACAAAACCAAACCAAAACCAACAAACCCTCACATTGTTAAGCCTGATGAGAAGCTGAACATCTGTCGTGCCCACAAGATAGGAAATCCAATGCTGGGTTTGGAAATGACATTTTGTATATGTTGCTACTAACAAAAAAAATGATTGTGAATTAACATATAGTGAGAGGAAAGAGTCTGAAGGTGCACCAGGGGATGTTTAGGTTGGTTTTGGTTGCAGTGCTACAGGCTGGGGTCAGAGTGGCTGCAGAATGGCCAAGCAGAGAGGGACCTGGGGGTACTGGTCGATGATAGGCTGAACATGAGCCTGCAGTGTGCCCAGGCGGCCAGGAAGGCCAATGGCATCCTGGTCTGCATCAGGAACAGTGTGGCCAGCAGGAGCAGGGAAGTCATTCTGGCCCTGTGCTCAGCACTGGTTAGGCTACAACTTGAGTCCTGTGTCCAGTTCTGGTCCCTCAGTTTAGGAAAGATGTGGAGTTGCTGGAATGTGTCCAGAGAAGGGCAACAATGCTGGGGAGGGGTTTGGAACACAAGCCCTAGGAGGAGAGGCTGAGGGAGCTGCAATCGCTTAGCCTGGAGAAGAGGCTCAGGGGAGACCTTATTGCTCTCTACAACTACCTGAAGGGGGGTTGTAGCCAGGAGGGGGTTGGTCTCTTCTCCCAGACAGACAGTACCAGAACAAGAGGACACAGTCTCAGGCTGCGCCAGGGCAGGTTTAGGCTGGATATTAGTATGAAGTTCTATACAGAGAGAGTGATTGCCCGTTGGAATGGGCTGCCTGTGGAGGTGGAATCACCTTCATTGGAGGTGTTCAGGAGGAGACTTGATGGGGTGCCTGGTGCCATGGTTTAGTTGTTTAGGTGGGTTGGATTGGTTGATAGGTTGGACGCGATGATCTTGAAGGTCTCTTCCAACCTGGTTTATTCTATTGTATTCTATTGTATTGTACTGTATTCTATTCTATTCTATTCTATTCTATTCTATTCTATTCTATTCTATTCTATTCTATTCTATTCTCTTGATATTAGAAGAAACTTCTTGCCTGAAATGGTTCTCAAAGACTGGATCAAGCTCCCCAGGGAGGTGGTTGAATCCCCATCCCTAGAGGTGTTTCATCAAGCTAGAGAATGGTTGGACTCAATGATCTTAAAGGCCTTTTCCAACCTAAATAGTTTTATCTTTGTATGTTTGTTTGGCACCAGACTGGGTAAAGTTATCTAATGGTTAGACCTGATGATATTAAAAGTATTTTCCAACAAGAATGTTTCTGTGATTCTATGATTTATTACATCATGACCGCAACTCGTACCAATACATCTCCTTCCTGTGAGAACTATGAAAGGTTATTAATAATAAACAAAAATAGCAAACCTCAAAAAATAAATAATAAATGAAGAAAACACAAGTAAAGAAACAAAAAAAACCCCAAACCAACCACCCAAAACAAACAAACAAAAAAGAAAAGCAACAATGCCCCCCAGTACAATCCAAGAGAACCCCAAAGAAACAAACAAAAAGCCCCACCAAAGCCAGCTCAAGCATAGAATTATAGCATCTTAAAGATCATTTAGTTCCAACCCTCTTGCCATGGGTAGGGGCACCTCCCACTAGACCTGGTTTCTCAAGGCCCCATCTAGCCTGGCCTTGAACACCTCCAGGGAGGGACCGTCCACAGCCTCCCTGGAAACCTGTTCCAGTGTCTCACCACCCTCCCTCTAATGAATTTCTTTCTGATATTCAACCTAAATCTACCTTCCCCTGGCTTAAATCCATCCCCTCTTGTCCTATCACAGTGGATGCTGATGTAATGAGGATATTTCAGGCAGTGTCCTTCTGACCTTACTGGAAAACCAACATGAACTCTATTGAAGGAGGGACAGGTCTGACTAAACAAACAACCTCACTGCAATTTGCTGCATCCCATTAGCTGCTATCAATGCAGTGAAGACCATGAAAATTGAAACATGGTTCATTAACTGTGTGTTGGTTTTTGAGAAGTAACTCTGATATCTATGTTCTCTCCAATGACCAAGAAGAATCTGCACTGCAGCAACCTGATGACGTGTTTCAGTGCATAGCTTATTGACCACCTGCTGCTTAATATGCTACAGATGATACTTTAACAAGTCACATGAAGCTACCAACAGACAAGAAAGAAAAGCCTCTCATCTGAGCTTGACTGAAGAAGTATGCTTGAGTCCATAACAAAACTAAATTTTTTCCCCCTCCTAAACTTCAGAACGATTTGCAACCAGAGCAGGTTGAAACTAGATTTAGGTTTGACATTAGGAAGAAGTTCTTTGCTATGAGGGTGGTGGACCACTGGAACAGGCCCACCAGAGAAGTGTTGGAGGCCCCATCCCTGGAGACATTTAAGGTCAGGTTTGCTGGTGCTCTGAACAGCATGATCTAGTTGAGGCTGTTCCTGCTCACTGCAGGGGACTTGGACTAGATGACCATTAAGGGTCCTTTCCAACTGAAAGCATTCTGCTATGATTCTGTGGCTTTAAAAAGAAAAAAAATATACTGTTTCTGCTAAAAACATAAATTCCCTTCCTGGAGGAGACCTTAAGAAAAGGTTACTGAGAAGTGTGAGACTTTTCTCTGAGATGCACTGTGGGAGACCAAGGAGCAATGGTTATATATTGAAATAGGGGAAGTTCTGATGCTACAAAGAAAAAGAACATAAATGTGAAGATATCAAACAGAGGAGCAAGTTGCCCAAAGCGGTTCTCTAATCTTTCCTTGAACTGGCTGAACAAAGCCCTCATCAGGCTTCAGTGTGAATTTAGACCTGATATTGCTTTGAGTATGAAGTTTCATTTGCTAAACTCTTTTCCAGTGGGAATTAATTCTATGGAGAAGGGAATCATAGGATCATAGAATGCACTGGGTTGGAAGGGACCTCTAAAGTTCATCACCAAAGACTTCTAACATTTCCAAATATTGTTTTGTAGATGTATGGTCTTTATGTATAGATGCATCATTTGGATTTATTAAAGAAACAAGGACCCAGAAACTCAATATAAATTACCTAGCACCTACTGTAGGGAATAAATCATCTTTTGGACTTCTATAGCCAAAAACGAGAGGCAAATTCCTCCACAGACTAATAAAGAGTTGAGACATTTTATGTAAAACTTCAGCCTCGAGAGGAGAAGTCTCCAGGGAGACCTTCTAGCAGCCTTCCAGTAATTGAAGAAGGCTCCAGGAGAGCTGCAGAGGGACAAAGTCATGGAGTGACAGGATAAAGGTAATGGCTTCAGACTGGAAGAAGCTGGATTTAGATGAGACTTGAGGAAGAAATTCTTCCTTATGGGCATGGTGAGGTGCTGGAGCAGGTTGTGAGGTTCCCAGCCTGGAAGTGTTGAAAGGCAGGTTGGACAGGCCTCAATCATTCTAGTAGGAGGTCTCCCTGCCTATGGCAGGAGCATTGGAACTAGATGATCTTCAAGGTCTCTTCCAAACCAACCTATTCTATGACATAGATGTGTATATTCACACACGTGAAATTCACCCTCTAAAAGTCAGGAAGGAATAAAATAGACTTGGTAGAGGAATTCAGTAGATCACCTAGTAATGCTCTTCCTGGTGATTCCTATGCACTCCATAAGATGAGTTTCTGGGTTCTCCGGGGTTGGGGTTTAAATTTGGGGGGGGGGGGGGTAGTTTAAATCATTCTTTGGGATTAACTGTAGAAACACTTTGCAGCTTGTTTCCACACTTGCAAAGTCACAAACAAGGAAACCCGACACCCTGATATCAGCATTTTGCATTCATCAGCCAAAATAAACATCTTTGCAGAAGAAACAGTTCGGTGGGAAGATAAGACATGCGTGTCTCTTCCTGAAGACAAACCTATGCTAGATACCCCACGTGCTAGATAAGCTTCCCAAAAGAGTTAATCCCTATAAAAGTAATTGTTTTTCTTTGCTGCCAAGGGCAGGAAGACCTTGAACAATCTGCTGAGTAAGTGTGGGTCGCCTAAGTTGGAGGTGCCTGAAGCCAAACTGAATTTTGATTTTTCTCTAGGGCAAAAATCTGGAAAGAAAATAAAAACAAACACAAAAACAACCCCCAAAAAAAGAGAAAAAAAAAAAACCCACCACATAAAAGCAAAGCAAAAAAAAAAAAACAACAAAAAACCCACCCCAAACCAACCAGAGAAAAACAACAGAAGAAAAAAAAATCCAAACAGAAAATGTAAATCAAATCCAACCCCCAAATTAAATCCATTCTCATCTGTTCTCATATCTGGCAAGGTTTGTAAAGTTGTTACAGCAGAGGATACCTTGGTAGAAGCATGTTTGTGGGAGAAGATAAGCATCTACTTCCATTTATCAGAAGCCATAAGGAAAATGAGACAAAAAAATCAACAATAAAGAAAATGAGAGTGAAAATCAGCAGTAGGAAACCTATAACCACCGTGCAATCAAAGAACACTAATGAATGGCTAGTTTAGGAAGTGACATCAGTATCATAGGCACCTTCAACAGAAAATAGGTCACTTCAGTAAATGGAGGTGAAAGCACATTAAAGAAAAAAAAAAAAGGCTGTCTTCACATTTCTCTTCAAGAGAAAATAGATCTGGCTATGTTAACGGATGATATGAAATCTCTAATGACTTCCAGTCTCACAACATAAGCTTAGTCAACATCTGGCATGATATTCTACACTTGGAAGTCTTAGTCTTGACTGACTGGATTTAGGCATGGAGCCAAAAGAAGTGATGAATCACTCTGCATCTCAGCAATCTGATATTCTTACATCAGAAGCTGGAGGAAGAGAGAGAAGTTGTTTGTTTAAAGCCACCTAAGTGGCATAGAGCTGGGGTGAAATTCTCATTGTTAACACAGTTGTATTTTAATTGACCTTTAAGTGGTAATTACATATTAAATAATTATACACATTAAATGTAACTCTATATGTTAAAGGAGATGCTATTTCAGGGAAGAGGTCTCTCACCTGGAAACAGCACAAGTAATTTCTAGTCATAGAAAATGTTGGCAGAGATTTCTCCTCCTTTTTATTCCATTAAAATCCTACTACACTTACAGGGCTACTTCATATTGAATATATCAACAAGCAATGAATATTCACAGAAATAAAGTAATTTCATATGGTTGGATGACTGTTTGATGGAATTCATAGAATTCTATAATGGTTGGGTTGGAAGGGACCTTCAAGATCACCTTGTTCTAATCATTCTGCCATGGGCTGTGACACCTTCTACTAGATCAGCTTGCTCTAGGCCCCCATCCAACCTGCCTTTCAACACTTCCAGGCTTGGAGCCACACAATTTCTCTGGGCAACCTGTTCCAGCACCTCACCACCCTCATGGGGAAGAATTGCTTGCTCATGTCTCATCTAAATCCAGCTTCTTCCAGTTTGAAGCCATTATCCTTCATCTTGTCACTCCATGCCTTCATCAAAAGTCCCTCTGCAGCTCTCCTGGAAGCCCCCTTCAGCTACTGGAAAGCTGCTAGAAGGTCTCCACAGAGCTTTCTCTTCTCCAGCATGAACAAGCCAAACTCACTCAGCCTGTCTTCATATGAGAGGTGCTCTAGCCCTCTCCTGAAGCAATTAAAACAATAACTGCCTTAAAGGAGAACAGAACATTGCTACTAAACAAGCAATAAGCCCAAATCAGATTGCTGGTAAATACAAAAGTTCTTCCACCAATTTTGTCTTAATTCATCCAGCTCAGACATATTGTTTCCTCCTATAATGCAATGTGTCTCCCTGGGCAGTCTGTTCCAATGTCTGACAGCTCTTGCTGGAAAGGAAGTTTTCCTAATATTCAATCTAAACATCCCCTGGCACAATATCAGGTCATCTCATCTCACTGTATCACCTGATACTAGAGAGAAGACACCCACCTCACTCCAACCTCCTTTAAGGGAGCTGTAGACAGCAATGAGGTCTCTCCTTAGCCTCCTTTTCACCAAAATAAACAACCCCAGTTCCTCACCAGACCTGTTCTTCAGACCCTTTATCAGCTTCACTGCCCTTCTCTGGACCTGCTCCAGCACCACAATATCCTTCTTGTAGTGAGGGCCCCAAAACTGAACTCAGTACTCAAGGTGTTGCCTCACCACTGCTGGTGAAGGGAACAATCACTTCCCTGGTCCTGCTGGCCACATCATTGCTGTAAATCAATAATGACAGAGATGTTCATGGTAAAGATGCACTAGGAAAGGGAGGCTCTAAGTTATTCCAGAATCACAGCCCAATGGTCCACTGAGAGAAAATAAATCATTCTAATTCAATAGAGTAGATGGACTTGAAGAACATTGCAGCATGCACCAAAGTATCTATGTGCCTGAAATCCTTAAAATCCATTTTCTTCTCAAAACTGCATAATGAGGCATTTAATGTACATTTCTTCCTTCTTTATGATTATTCTTAGCCAGCTGAACTTAACCTTTAATTGAATGTAACATAAATAATTTAAAATGCTGGATTGGTGACACTTTAAAATGGAGAAAAAAACATTAAGTATATTCCCAGTATAAATATAAAATGCCCTTTTCATTTCTCTCCAGCTAAAGAATCTCATTTATTATAATTAATGCTGGAAAGTTACTTTTGTTGGAGTCATTTTCACATTAGTGGGTTTTAACTGTTTTCATATAATTATCAGCTGCAAGTTTCTTTATTTCTTATGACAATTGTAAAAATTAAAAGAGCCACAGCTCTTACAGCTGAATAACTAACAAGTTTCTGAGAGACTCACAGAAAGCATAGGATCTTTAAATACATTAAAACATCAAACTGAAACAAAATTCTGCTCTTCTGAAGCACTAAGAGGCATCTTCACTAATAGCCATCATCAGTAATGGCACAGCTTTTTGCTTTGAACTCCAATAATATCAGCGAATAGGTTGCTAATTTGATCAGAAGACTAGAAATCTTTTTAAAGCATCTACAAAGATCATAGAATTGTAGATTTTTTTTTCCATTGGAAAAGACCCCTAGCATCACTGAGTGCAACCATCAACACAGCACCACTATGGATGTTAAACCATGTTACAAAGTGCAATGTCCACACTTTCTTCAGCAACGCCAGGGACGTGAATCCGCCGCTTCCCTGTGCAGCCTGTTCAAGTTCACTCTTCCATCAAAGAAATTTTCCTAATACCCAACCTAAACTTCCCCCTGCACAATTTCAGGCCATTTCCTCTCATTCACCTGATAGTAGGGAGAAGACACCAACCCCCACCTCACTCCAACCTCCTTTTAGGGAGTTGTAGGCAGCAATGAGGTCTCTCCTTAGCCTCCTCTTCTCCAGACTGAAAGATGATTTAAGGCTGTCTTAATTACTGTGCTAACTATCTCTTCATGCCTTAACAAAAGAGTAATTATTCATTAAGGCTCCTGAAGCATTCAGCAAAATAACCTGCATTATATTACTAACAGTTCTACTCCTATATGTTACACTAAAAGTAATTCATTAGGCAGCAGATTATTTTTTCTAGGTACCTAAAACAGCAAGCATGTCCCCAAATTCTCCTGAGATTTACTCTGCATTGTGGGCAAGTTCAGTATGAAGAAAGGAAAGACATTTATTGAATTCTGTTGGAGTTGTGGAGCTTTGTAAACTTCCCCATCCCAGACACTAAATATACTTAATAAGAAAGAACACACTGGTTGGAAAAAAAAAAACAAACAGCAAAGGTTAGAAAGTGTCAGAGCAGCTCCAGTTGAATTAAGCATTGCACATTCATGGTTGGACTCAATGATCGTAAAGGCCTTTTCCAACCAAAACAATTCTATGATTCACTTCTAAAATCAATAGGACATGAATGCAGAGCTCAATTTACTCAATAACTTCTTTAATATACTTTTATCATCGTTGAGGAAAAATATTCATTTAGGGAAAGGGAAGCTACCAGCAAGGAGCTGTAGGGGACACAGTCTCAAATTGCACCAAGGGAAGTTTAGGCTTGAGGTGAGGAGGAAGTTCTTCACAGAGAGAATCGTTAGCCATTGGAATGTGCTGCACAGGGAGGTGGTGGAGTCACCATCCCTGGAGGTGCTCAAGAGGGGATTGGTGCCATGGCTTAGTAGTCATGAGGTGTTGGGTGACAGGTTGGACTTGATGCTCTTCGAGGTCTTTTCCAACCTTGTTGATTCTATGATTCTATGAAGAGACAAGGAAGAAAAGCCTCTCTTCTGAGCTTCAATCTGCAAATTCTTTGATTGAAGAAGTTAAGGATGCTTCTGTTCATAATAAAGTTGTCTTTTCCCCTCCTGAACTCCAGAATGGTTTAAAACCAGAAAAGGATAGATTTGGATTGGATATTATGAAGACTTTCTTTGGACATTAAGAAGTTCTTTTCTATGAGAGTGGTGAAACACTGGAACAGATTGCCCGAGGGAGGTGGTGTATCCCACATCCCTGGAGACACTCAAGGTCAGGCTTGATGGAGCTCTGAGCAACCTGACCTAGTTGGGGATGTCCATGTTTACTGCAGTGAGGTTGGAGTGGATAACCTTTAATGGCCCTTTCCAGCCCAATACATGCTATGATTCTACTAAATGAAATTAATGTTTTGAGCCATATCAGGTCACTACAGTTCCTTTTTCTTCAGTTTTATTTTTTGTTTCCTTTGTTGATAACAGTTCCAGACAGAAAAGAACTGTGGTAGAGAAAATATTTCAGTTGTATAACTGAAGTTCCTCAGTTAATGCAGCATTTATCGAGAAACTTCTGGATAAGGTCTTTATTTTTTGGAGAAGTTGTCCCATTTAAATTCAGAGCATGAGTATTAGGATGTGGGACTCTACCTGGTGAAAGCTAAAGGCAATTGTTTCCTTTTGAAGAGGAAGGCAAGAGAAAAGTATTCACTTCTCTGAACCTTTGGGGGCATCTTGGGCTTTTCTCTGCATTCCCATTGTAATTTGTGAGATGAGATCTGTCTGTGTCTCCAGTTTCCACACCTATGCCCCTGGCAAGTGATCTATGCCTCTGAGGAACATCCTTTGTTAGGAACACCATGGCACTTGCCCTCTGCATTGCCATTTATGCAATCCACTATGAATTCCTCTTTGACTCTCCATCTGCTTTGCTTCATTAGGCCTTCTCATGCCATTCTTATTTGCTAAGGTTTAATCCTGAAGATAGGGCCATTTGCTCTATAGGATGAAACAAAAGGTGAGAAAAATCAATTCTACTCTGGCCCTCTGCACAATATTGTTGAGTTCCTCTGATCCAAACTGACACAAAGACATTTTGATATAGACTAAAATTTCAAACTTTTTTTTTCCCTATCAAAGTTGGTGTCATCCTGGTAAAGAACAGAATATTTTATACTTGTTTCAAACAAACAAAAAAATAAAGAGGACTGTTGAGGGGTTCCCCTGCTAGAGAGCAGTTTTGTGGAGAAAGACCTGGGAGTGCTGGTGAATGTGTGCTGGTGGACAATTTCACCATAACCAGCAAAATACCTTTGTGGCCATGAATGCCAATGGCATCCTGGGGTACATTAAGAAGAGAGTAGATAACAGGGGAAGGGAGGTTCTCCTTCCCCTCTACTCTGCCCTAGTGAGACCACATCTGGAGTACTTTGTCCAGTTCTGAGCTCCTCAGTTCACGAGGGACAGGGACTTGCTTGGGAGAGTCCAAGAGAAGGTCACAAGGATGCTGAGGAAACTGGAGCCTCTCTCTTATGAGGGACGACTGAGAGCCCCAGAGCTGTTCAGCCTGGAGAAGAGAAAGATCAGAGGGGATCTTCTCAATGCTAAGCTACAATTAAAGGGTGGGGTTCAGGAGGATCGGGCTGGCTCTTTTAAGTGATGGCCAGTGCCAGGAATAGGGTCAATGGGCACAAACTAGAACACAGGAGGTTTCACTAGATCTTAAGGAGAACCTGTTTTCCCATGAGGGTGCTGGAGCCCTGGAGCAGGCTGCCAAGAGAGATTTTGGACTCTCCTTCCCTGGAGAGATTCAAAGCCCACATGGACATATTCCTGTGCAACCTGGTCTAGGTGAGCTGACTCTAGCAGGGGGCTTGGATTCAATGATCTCCAGAGATCCCTTCCAACCCCATCAATCTGTCACTCTGTGCTAACATATGGCATCCAAATTATTAAACCTTTTTTTTCCAGGTTTCCTCAGGCCTGTGCTAATTGCTAAAATCTGAGACTTTTGGCCAGAGCATGCCAAGAGTAAAACCAAACTCTATGCTGTTTTTATTCCTATGCCAGTTTGTTGTACTTCTGTACACCAACATGCTGGAAAGAAGATCTCGGGGAAGATGTGAGTCAGACTGTGCAGGTTCCATATGACTTGTGAGTCATGGTGTGCAGGTTCCTTCCATCTTGTCAGATGGATCAATCACCATTTTTTGAGTGCTTAGGACAGCTGAAATATTTTCTTCTATGCTCCACATGTCATTGAGGAATTTCTATCCTCATGCTGTTAGAAACTCAAGTAAGCATGAAAAATTTTTGGTACATATTTTTTGAGCACTTCTTTCACCCTAAATGTTTTAACTGAATAATGAAACTGCATCAAATAAAGTATCTTATGCTGTGGAGCAATGAATCAGATGTCTTCAAACACAGCTACAAGACTTAGATTCCTTGCATTTTAAAAATCAGCATATATAACAATATCAATCATATCTCCTCTTGTGTCACCCACCTATGTTCTCATCTTCCAATGCCACTAGAAACGTCAAAGACAGCAGAAATTAACTGTTTATAACGCTCTCATGTACTTAAGATCAGAGAATCACAGAATCATACAATCACATGGAATCATTTTGGTTGGAAAAGACCTTCAAGGTCATCAAGCCAACCATTATCTAACTATAACAAGTCTGGGCATAAACCGTGTCCCTTGCACCACATCACTGTAGCTTCTAAACATTTCAAAGGATGGGGACACAACCACCTCTCTGGGCAGACTGCTCCAGTCTTTGAGAACCCTTTCTGACAAGACATTGCTTCTAATGTCCAACCTCAATGTCTCCTTCTGAAATTTGAGGCCATTTCCTCTCATTCTGTCACTTCTTACTAGGAAGAAGAAACCAACACACACTTCCCTCCAACCTCCTTTTAAGGAGTTGCAGAGAGTCAGAAGGCCTCCCCTCAGCCTTCTTTTCTCCAGGTTGAACAACTCTAGTTCCCTCAGCTACTCCTCATCAGACTTGTTCTCCATAGACTTCATCAGCCTCATTGCCCTTCTCTGGACACACTCAGCACCTCGGTACCTTTCTTGGAATGAGGGTCCCAAAACTGAGCCCAGGAGTCAAGGTGTGGCCTCACCAGCTCTGAGTACAGGAGCACACTCACTTCCTTGGTCCTGATGGTCGCATTTTTGCTGATCCAGGCCAGGATGCTGATGCCCTTCTGAACACACTGCTGGCTCATCTTCAGCAGGCTGTTGATCAACACCCCCAGGCCTTTCTCTGCTGAGCAGTTTCCACTTACTCTGCCCCAGGCCTGAAGTATTTATGGGGTTGTTGTCATCCCAGTGCAGGATCCAGAAATTGTCCTTGTTGAATCTCATACAGTTCGGCTTGGCTCATTGATCTAGTCTGGTCATGTCCCTCTGCAGAACTACCCTCCAGCAGATCAACACTCCCACTCAATTCAGTGTCATCAGCAAACTGACTGAAGGTGCCTCCTTCCCCTCACACAGGTCATTGATACGGATATTGAAGTGAACTGGCCCCAGCAATGAGCCCTGGGAAACACCACTTGTAACCAACCGAATTTATCTCCATTCCCCACCATCCAGACAATTTGTAACCCTTCATATTGTCCACGCATCCAGGCCTACTTGAGCTCTGGCTATGCATGAGACAGCTAAAACAAATGTATTCTCAGAAATGTCAAATCTCCTGAAATACCACAATAATTCCTGCATTTTTATTGCAACAAGTGAGAGGGTATGGAAACCATTCTAACACAAATTCAAAGGAGCAAGGAAAGATAGCCCCTGTTCATGCAATTAAACATTGGAAGATTAATGAAGGCACCCCACAGTTTTTTGTTTCTTGAGGCCTCATTGAAAAAACCTTCTCTCAAGATTTCCTCTGTGGACAGTAATTTAAAGCAGTGTTACAATCTCAGAAAAAGGCTGAAAAAAAAACCTTAGATCCAGAAAACAACAACAAATCATAAGAAAATAATTAAAACAAAATAAAAACAAAACAAAACAAAACGAAACGAAACAAAATAAAATAAAATAAAATAAAATAAAATAAAATAACTAAACCCCCACAATACACACATACACCCCAAAAAAACCACAAACAACCCAGCTCTTTGGTGGTGTATGTGAAATTTGAGCTCTGCTACCCTGGGATTTGACTTCCCTTGTTGATGAAATAATGTAGATTGCCTAGTAAAAGAACAAGTGGCCCTGCAGGGCTCTTTAGGATTGATTTGCTCCTTAGATACAGGAATTAAGCAGGTAAAGACAAGTATGGAAAGCTGGTGTGGGCATGTTTGATTGCAAGAGAGCACACAGCCATCAAAATAAAATAACTCCATCAAAATAAATTAATACTAATCAATACTGACCTTCCTTCACTCTTTACATCTTACTTCTTCCATCACCTAAATCAAAATCCCTATTTGTATCTTAATTTGAAATACAGACCAAGCAGAGATTTTAATTATGACTCAAAATGACTGGATTATTAGTAGTCAAGGTGGTGTTAGGCAGAAGGTTAGACTTGATGATCTTAGAGATCTTTTCCAACCTCTAAGAGGCTGGAAAGTTGAGGGGGGTTTTTGATAAAGGTATGGAGTGACAGCATGAGGGGCAATGGTTTCAAAGTGGAAGAAGCTGTATTGAAATGAGACATGAGGGTGGTGAGGCACAGGAACAGATTGCCCATAGGAGCTGTGGAAGCTCCAAGCCTGGAAGTGTTGAAAGCCAGGTAGGATGAGGCCTTGCACAAGCTGTTCTAGTAGGAGGTGTCCCTGCCCATGGCAGGTGTGTTGGAACTAGATAATCCTAAATGTCCCTTCCATCTCAAACCATTCTATGATTCAGTGGTAAGTGATTTTACTTAAATGTAACAATGTTACACATCTTGAAGGAACTTTGGGACATTGTTTAATGACCATGGTGGTGCTGGGTTGATGGTTGAACTCAATGATCTTAGAGGTCTTGTCCAATCAATTCTAGGATTCTGTGATTCTGTAACTTGGGGTAATACCTTTGTGTTCTGTGTACTTTCACTCTAATTTTACTCCAAGTCTTAAGGCCAGTTTAATATGCTTGAAATTGGATTTTTTTCTCTTTCTTTAAATGTCATAACTCCTGTAAATTCAATTGTGTGGCAAAATACTTTTGTCCCTACTGTCCAATATTTTGTAAATACAGTCAGATTTGGATTTGAATCAGTAATTTATATTTAGTACTTCTAAAAAGGAGACTCAAGGCAAAGATAGTTTCTTCTTTTTCTTCATCAGTCTTTTATGGGTTTTTTGCATATAGAAGGGAAAAAAAAAAACAACCCTACCCCAGCTTTTAGAACACCAAACCCAAGTTACCAAAGCTGGATGAAAAAGGCAGAAGTACTAAAATTTTCTATTTTATAAAGGTTGTAGATTCTAAAATATTGCCATTTGCTGCAATGAGGAGTAAATAAATGCACCAATAGATGAGTAGCTGGGAACTGGCAGTAGAGAACAAAATGTATAAAATGGAGAAGAAATACCCCTATTAAGGGGAATAAAAGTCCCTATTAAGGACTTCTTTTGGATCTTCATTATACTTGAAGATTAGAAGGGGCAGAAAGATATATTATTTTCCAGGAAACTGGAGAAATTGTCCTTAAACATACGTAGAGAAACGGGAGAATATAGCACTCTCATTTTTTCCTCCTGAACCAAGAGAAAATAAATTTCTCTTGATTATCTGCATTAGAGTTTTGGGTTTTGGTTTTTTTTTTTTCCTCCAGGAAAGAAGCTGCCATAGATGCAAAGGTTGCTAAATATTCCATTCATAAACCAGATGTCTCTTCTTCCTTGAGTCTGTAAATTTTGGATTGCATTTTGTCCTCAGTCTGCATTCAGAACTCCGACAGTTATCAAAGGGAGTTCTGCAGTCTGCAGCAGTGGGAGGCAGCCTGAGCTAGCAGCTGGCACAGAGGACTTGGACAAAAGCCTAACTCCACTGAGTCAATAGCAAAGCCCTCATCAATTTGACTGTAGACTGGAAGTTGGTCTCCAAATTATGACTTTTTCTAAGGGGTAGGTAGTGTTTGGATCAACTGGCAGATGAAAGATCGATCCCTGGGCATACCACTTCACTCGCTGATGACTTAGTTCTCCACTTTTCATTTCAGTATGTTCTTTCATATCCACCTTGGTGAATTGATTTGAAATTCAGAGCTGAGCAAGGTTATGTAAGTGCAACTGTCTGGATCTCATGAGTATTTGCAGGAAGGTCTGACTCACCAAGACGTGTACATGTGTGCACACCCACAGGCACGTAGAAACCCTTCTCTCACTTCACCCTAGCAGATAGAACTGTAGGGATGCTTCTTTAGCAAACCAAAGTCCTTCTCCATTTTCAAATTATTGCTCAATAGCCTTTCTATTTCAAAGGCAATAAAAGAAAGACAATTTTTAGTAGCTGACTGGTACAAAAATGCTCTTTCTAAAAGTGATGAACAAATATTGATGTATGCACTTTATTTTTAAGAGCAGGATGCTGAAATACAGAATATAGAATACAGAATTAACCAGGTTGGAAAAGACCTTCCAGATCATCAAGTCCAACCTATCACCCAACACCATCTAATCAACTAAACCATGGAACTAAGTGCCTCATCCAGTCTCTTTTTAAACACTTGCAGTGAAGAGTATGTAAATTTTAAGAGCAGGATACTGAAACGAGGAGTGTTTCATTTTTATAAGCAAGATACTGAAATTAAGAGACTATCATTTTTAAAAGCAAGATACCTGCAATTAGGAGAAATATACTTTTAAAAAGAGTGTGCTGACATATGGCATATTTAAAGAGTGGGATATAAAAATCAAGAGTATTTTATTTTTTAAGAGCAGGATAATGAAATAATAGGTATTTCATTTTTAAGAGCAGGATGCTGAAATCAGGAGATTTTATTTTTTTGCAAGCAGGATATTGAAATCAGGAGCATTGCATTTTGAAGAACAAGATACCAGCATGAGGAGGACTTTAAGGGCAGGCTACTGAAATCAGGAGTATTGTTGTTTTGTTTTTTTTTTTTTCAATGCAGGATGCTAAAATCAAGAGTATTTTATTTTGAAGAGCAGGTTACAGAAATCAGGGGCATTTTATTTTAAACAACAGGATACAAAAATCTGGAGCATTTTACTTTTAAGGGCAGGATACAGAAATGCAAAAATAATTATTTTTTTTAGAGCAGGATGCTAAAATCAGGAATGTTTTATTTTTAAGAGCAGGATAGTGAAAATAGGAGCATTTTTTTTTTTACAGAACAGGACAATGAAATCAGGACTATTGTATTTTAAGAGTAGACTACAATATCAGGAGTATTTTATTTTTAAGAGCAGGATGCTAAAATCAAGAGTAAATTATTTTTAAATACAGGACACTGAAAATCAGGAGCATTTTAAGATCAGGATAATGAAATCAAGAATAGAGGAAATAATCTTAAAAAAAAAAAAAAGAAGAGGAGACATATGCTCATATCCTCACTCTTGAACACAAAGTGAATTAGAGCAAATACACTGGAAAAGAAGCAGAGAACAGCAAGAGAGAGATTCAGAAAATCAGGAAAATACTGAACAATATGCCAGATTTGCCATCAATGTGTAGGGATGGATTTCTGACACAGAAATGTTCTTCCCTTGGATTCCAGCAGCCCCAAGCATGACTGCTCTGAGCAGAGAAAATCCTAACCAAGCTGAAAACAATTCATTTGTGGAATCATAGAATGGTAGATGTTGGAAGGAAGCTCTGGAGATGATTGAGTCCAACCCCCAGGCAAAGCAGGAGCACCTAGGGCAGGTAATACAGGAACACATCCAGGTGGGTTTTGAAAGTCTCCAGAGAAGGAGACCTAAGAGCCTCTCTGGGCAGTCTGCTCCAGGGCTTCAGCACCCTCACAGTAAAGAAAGTTCTCCTTATGTTGAGGTGGAACCTCTTGTTTTCCAGCATGCAACCATTGCCCCTTGTCCTATCACAGGCCACCAGTCAAAAGAGACTGTTCCCTTCTTCTTGGCATACACTTTTAAGACGTTTATAAACATTGATAAGATCAGTCTTCTCTTCTCCAGACTAAATAGGACCAGGTCTCTCAGCCTTTCCTTATCAGACAGAGGTTCCAGTCTTTTCATCATCCTTGTAGTCTCTGTTGGACTCTCTCCATTATACCCTTATCTCTCTTTGAACTGGGGAGCCCAGAAGTGGACACAATATTCCAGATGTGGTTCACCAGGGTAGAGTTCAGTTCTGGGGTCTTCACTCCAAGAAGGGCATTAAGGAGCTGGAACAAGTCCAGAGAAGGACAATGAAGATGGTAAAGGCTCTGGAGAACAGGTCTGGTGAGAAGCACCTGAGGGAACTGGGGTTATTTAATCTGGACAAAGGGAGGCTGAGGGGAGACCTTCTGTCTCTCACCAACTCCCTGAAAGGAAGTTGGAGGCAGGTGGGCATTGGTCTCTTCTACCTAGTGTCAGGTGATAGGATGAGAGGAAATGGCCTCAACTTATGCCAGAGGAGGTTTAGATTGGATATTAGGGAAAACTATTTTCCTTCAGGTGTGGTCTAACATTGGAACAGGCTGCCCATGGAGGCACCATCTGTGGAGTTAAGAAATATGTGGATGTGATACTTTTGGGACATAGTTTTGCTGCCATTGCAGTGCTGGGTCAATAGAATCATAGAATCAAAAAGGTTGGAAAATACCTCAAAGATCATCAGGTCCAACCTGTCACCCAAGACCTCATGACTACTAAACCATGGCACCAAGTGCCCCATCCAGTCTCTTCCTAAACACCTCCAGGGATGGTGATTCAACCATCTCCCTGGGCAGCACATTCCGATGGCTAACAACTCTCTCTGTGAAGAACTTTCTCCTCACCTCGAGCCAAAACTCCCCTGGTGCAGCTTGAGACTGTGTCCTCTTGTTCTGGTGCTGGTTGCCTGGGAGAAGAGACCAACCCCTCCTGGCTACAACCTCCCTTCAGGTAGCTGTAGAGAGCAATAAGGTCTCCCCTGAGCCTCCTCTTCTCCAGGCTAAACAACCCCAGCTCCCTCAGCCTCTCCTCATAGAGGTTGTGCTCGAGGCCTCTCCCCAGCCTCATTGCCCTTCTCTGGATATGTTCAAGAGTCTCAATAGTTGGACTCACTGATCCTAGAGGTCTTTTCCAACCAAATCCATTCTATGTTTCTATGATTCTATGTAGCTGCCCATCCTTCTGTAGTATGTTAGTAACCTCATAAAGCAAAAAAAGATGGCTAAGAATAGAACTAAAAATATCTAGCAGCTCTAGGGATTTGTAACAATCAAAATGCACTTCTCTCCATTGTAAATATACACTTCAAAGGGCAAAGAACTCTCAAAGAAAAAATGCCATATAGTATTAACTATATGTATATTTTAATGAACTTACATTTATTAATAAGTTTATAAGAAGTTTATTAGCTTATATTAATAATATAAATCCTTTCCTCTGTGAGGAAACTCAGACATATGGGGTGAGGTCATCTAAAGGAAGATGGTAAAAGATTTAAAGGTGGGGGGGCAGGAATAAAACAGCTGATGTTCTTCTGAGCCAGGTTTATTGCCTTACAGAAGCCTACACCAGAATAACAGGGATCCCTGCACAGTGTGTCTTCTGGCTTAGAAACATGGGTGGATATTTTTCCCTCCTTTTTTTTTCTTACAGTTGTTTTTCTTTTCCCCACAATACTTTATTCTCCACTGGTTCAAGACAGAATACATCACTGAACATGTCTGTGTTCGAAAACAGCTCTGATATATGTTGTTAGCTTTAGAGAATCCAAAGTTCATTGCGTGCCTAGTGATAGTTTAGGATTAATCAGAAACAAGGCTAAAGAATTGTTGTGTACATATTTTATGCAACCATTTGTGCAGCACTGTCTGGTATTTTGGATTCAGGCAAGCAGGGTAGCATTTATATAAAAGACATTGAGATATATTTTTATTAACATGTAGATGTGGCAGCACTGAAAGAAGCAACAACCCTTAAAAGGAGGTACTAGAATGCAATCACTATGCTGAAAACTTTCCATAGAGTCATAGAATCAACTCATAAATTTGATATTCTAATAAGATCACCATGAGGCAGCAATGAGCCCTCGTAGCCAAGAAGTCCAGCAGTCTCCTAGGGTGCATCAAGAAGAGTGCAATCAGCAGGACAAAGGAGTTTTTTCTTCCCTTATACTCTGTCCTAGTGAGGCCACACTTGGAGTATTGGGTCCAGCTTTGGGCTCCCAAGTTCAAGAGGGACAGGGAACTACTGGATAGAATTCAGAGGAAGCTACAAAGATGATGAGGGGACTGGAGTATCTCTTACAAGAAGAGGCCTGGGGCTGTTTAGCCTGGAGAAGAGTAGACTGAGAGCAGATCTTCTCCATGCTCAGCAAGAGTTAAAAGGTGGGGGGCAAGAGGATGGGGTCAGAATCTTTTCAGTGGTGCCCAGCAAAAGGACAAGGGACAATTTTGATAGCCTTCAGAGGGATTTTAGTGTTAAAATATGCTTCACATCAACAACAGGAGGATGGTTAATGACCTGTGGTAAATCAGGTCCTTTTTAATTAATCTTCTTATTATTCCCCTTCTTCTTTGTGGTGTTGTTCATCTTCTTTGTATTCCTCTTCATTTTCTTCATATTCTTCATATTCCTCTTATTATTTGTATTCATCTTCTTTGTATTCATATTGTTCTTATTCTTGTTCTGACTACCATTGTTTAGAAAACCACAATGTAAAGCACATGGTGACTATGAACTGTTCAAGTCAGTAGGACAGGTAATTCCATGGGGTTGGGTTTTTTAATGTTCCTCTGAGATATGTGGTATCAGGCAGTGTCAAAGCCAGAAGGCTATGACTAAAAGACCAGGAAACTCATTTACCATGGTAATGTCTTTACCCTTGATATACAAACACGAACGTAATAAAAATGTTCTCAGGAAAATTACTGTCCAATTTAGGTGAAGACAGCCCCATTCCAACAGCAAAATTGGAGAAAGCAGCTTCACATATGAGCAGAATTTCCTTCTAAGGAACGCTCCAAGGGCAGGGGATAAATTAACTCAGAAGTTACTTCTGTTTCTGCAGATTGTCCTAATTAACAAGATCTTTGCATACTGAATTTTCACAGTCAATCTGCTAACATTTCTTTTTTAATTCCCCCCCCCCCTTTTTTTTTTCCTCCCCACCACCACCCTGCATCTGATACCACAGCTAATCATCAGAACAAAACTTCCATCTACATCTGACAGTCATGTAGGCTGGAAGGTAATGTACAGCACATTCTATATAAAAACACTCCACCCTTTCCTTTTTTTCTTTAGTTTTTCTTTCCCTGAGAAAACAGAGAGAGGTCTCGAACCAGCAAACAGAAAGCTGAATTTCCTATTTACTTTGACTGTGAACTCAACCTTCTTACATTTGCTTAACTCTTAAAAAAAACCAACAACCCAAACACAACCAACCAACACCCTATTTTCCTTAGTGGGTTTGGGAGGAAAAAGAAAAACCAAAACTATGAAATGCATCACAGGGTTTGGTGCACTGTCCTGAAAATGCTCCTTTCAAATGAAAGGAATTCCAAAGCAATTAGTTAGAACTGCACTTTTTTCACAGTTAAAATAAACAGCAAATATTGGAAGTCATAACATTATTATTAATATCAATTGAGGTAGCTTCCAAAATGCTATTTCCAGGGGGAAAAAATAAAAGGGAAAGCTGAATGTCCTCTTAACTTTGACTGTGAACTCAATCTTCTTACATCTGTTTAACTCAAAAAGATAACTTATTTTTGTTAATCATCTTAACATGGGGGGGGAAAGAAAACATGATATACATCAGAGGGTTTGGTGAGCTGTGCTGAAAAATGCTCATTTCAAACTTTCAAGTGAAAGGAATTCCGAAGCGATTAGTTAGAGCTGCGCTGGTTTGCAGCGAAATTAAACAGTAAATATTTGAAGTCATAACAATTATTATTAATATAAACTAAGAGAGCTTCCAAAGTGCTGTTTCCATGGAAAAATCTGCCTGAAAACCCACGATGGTTCCCGCTGAAAAAAATCTCACCAAGCTAAACCCAGCAGATTACCTAGATTCCAATTAGATGTGACAAATGAACCCTCGACAGATTTCAATTCCAATTCTATTTCTGTCAGAGAGATCTGTTAATGTTGCAGATGAGCTGATCAGAATTGGAACAATGCAGTTCTGCTTAAAATAGTGGGGGAAAAAACCTGCAAGTGGACTGAAGAATCAGATCGCAGAAAACTCTTACTCAAATGTCGAGTATTACACGTAGGGGGGGGGGTTGGCAAAACTGAAGTACATTCCATCCTGCTCTGTCATTCCTTTGAGATTCATGTTAACAAAACATCTCTGGAGGCAGGTGACATGCCACTGTTGAAATGTTGGCTTTCAAAGTGTGACAGCAGAATCCTAAGTCTATAAAGTCTAATTCTCCTCACAACGTCACCCACTTTGCAAAGTCCTCAGTTCAAGGCTTAAGAACAGAGAAAGAATTCTTCTTTGCTACGTGCAAGTCCTGCCCTTCAATGCATTACATCTAATATTCAATATATAGATATTATATTTTAATGGTAGGTTTTTTAGTCATTTAGTGACAGAATAATACATTTTCCTAGCTCCATGTTTCCATCTAGTCTATCCAGACAATGCTGATGTCTGTATTTGCAGACATTTATATACAGACATATTTACAGAAGAACTACAAATTCTTCCTTGCCATCTTTCAGAAAAGCCCCAAGCCAAGCAAAACAAAACCAAAGTCATCTCTAAAATGTTATGATTATCAGAAGGCAACACCAGTTCTCCCTTCAACACACAACCATAAATAAACTGGTTTCCTTTGATTTTTTTGCCACCATTCAAGCACTTACAATTTTCAATTACACTTCAGTAAAAGTTTTGTTTTCCACTGGCTACATAATATATTTAAAAACAGATTCCACTTTAGCTCTAAAGTTTTCCCACTGAGGTTCAGGCATATTCCAAGTATTATCTGAACTCGGAATTTCATCTCTGACCAACAACTGCACTGCTATATATCCAGGGCAATTAACAAATGGTTTTGGTTCATCATCTCAACAATGGAATCTTAACCCAAAGCAGAAAATGAAATAACCTGTAATATTAGACATACATGTAAAAATAGATGATAAAATGAAATTATCAGACCAATTTAGATATAAAAACCTAAAAAATCTTGTTTTCTGACATTTGTTTGCCCATTTCATTTTTCTCCCCTACCACACACCCAGAAGAATGAAATTTAAAGAGATATATTCATATAAACCACCAGAGAGAAGATATAGACACACACTTATACACACACATAAATTAATAGGTTTTGGGTTTAATTGGATACTAACAGCTTGGTGTGGGGTCAGATAGTCATTTGCTGTTGGGATATACATTGGAAACAAGTGTAGGCTGCTCTAGCCATTTCCACTCAACCATACTCAATTTGGCAATGTCTTACCATGGATAATAATAATTTACTTTTTAAATTCTTTTTAAATTAGGTCTATCTTGGAAAATAAAATAACCTAAACAATTATCCAGTGCTGTAATCTCTGAAAAGCTAAAGCATGCATTCAGCTAAACTAATTCATTCCGTGAGAGACAATATGCCCCCAACTACTTGTCCCACCCGTTCCCATTGGATTAGCAATGCTAGCATTTCATTAGTTATCAAAAGTCTATACATTTTGACATGCAAGCATTTCTTGGGCAAAAGAAAAGCCAATGGTGTCTTTTCCACTGCATTAGCCAAGCCATTATTTCACTGGTTATCAAAAACCTGTACATTTTGGCATTCAATAATTTTTGGGGCAAGAGAAAAGACAACGAGGTCAATGGTTGACTTCCTAAACTTTTAGGTGGAGCCCAACATGAGGAGAACAATAAAGCATTCAGGTTTTATGAATCTCAAATGGAAGAGAGGGTGTTTATAAAGATTCTAAATAGTTTTTAGATGGAAAGGAAAACAAACCCTTCACATACAAATCACCTTTACTTTTGTAATAGCTGCAGAATTTCTGTGGGATAAATAAAGATCCAGCATTTTTCCCCTTACTACATCAGCAGACCCTTGATTTAAATGAGAGGTTCAAAAAGGATTGGGCAAAATAAAGCATGAAGAAAAGGAAAGCAATCTTCTTTTCTACATAGCAAATAACAGTGTTACTTTGAAGAGAATCTATATAATATTTTGGGGGAAAGGGAAATCTCTAGAAATTTTTTGGGGGGGTTATTGGGGTTTTTGTTGTGTTTTTTTTAATCCTACTTTCTTTTGCTGATGCTGTACATATTGCATATTGTGAAATTTCCTACATAGCTGTTAAATAAAATAAAACAAAATAAAACAACACACCAACAAACAAATAAAAAACCCACAGAAAAAAAACAAAACACACAAGGAAGAAAAAAGAGAATGCATGTCCCTTATGGTCTTTTTTCTCAAATGGAAAGTATGGAATTCAACTCAATTACCATCTCCCCAGCCCTCTCTTGGTATTTTTGTTTGGGTTTTGTGTTGTGGGTTTTGTTTTGGTTTGTTTTCACTGTTTTAGCTGCTTTTGCAGTATGCTTTTTATATCATGGCAAGAAAAGAGAGTGCTACTTTTATCACTAGTGTTATGTTCCATTATTGTGTATATCTGCGCTCTAGCAAGCTTTAAAAAAATATCAAATAATTGCAAGTTTAGCTATTTAATGTATTTATTTTATGGTTTGGGACTGACCTTTTCAAAAGTCTACTTTAGTATCACTTGCTAGTGAGATTATGTGTGTGGATGTCGTGTTTGCCCCTACCATTTTCCATATGCTCTGCCTCACCAACACTGCCATCCGGCGTAGTCCTTTCGTAGTTGTCCTCTGGGAGTGGAAGGGCACCCAGTCTTGGCCCTGATGAACTCTTACTGCTTGGTGTTTCTGACTCCTCCAGACCGCTGTCATAGCAACTCTGCAATGACCCCTGATGCGGGTCCTGAGGCTGACTCACAACAGAAAACGTCACTCTACGAAATGGCTGCAAGAGAAAAGATTCTGAATGTCACTGACAAGTTCGGGCTTTCAACTGAGTCTTAAAACATGACTTAAGCAAACTGATATTTTTATATATTTTCTTTGTAACATTTACCAATTTAAATGAAAGCAATCAGCAAAGTACAGTCCTCAACAGGCTGCTGGACAGAGTATCTGTGGATTTGCATTGCCAGGTGCAGTCAAGAACTTTTCAAGTGGTTGCAAAAGCTAGGAAAACTGTCTTACAGTTATTTATGAATTCAGGGAACTTTCTCTTTTATTCAGTAGTAATAAAATGAATGGAATTGGTATCATCAGCCTGCAGAAAGTTGTGTGCATGTGCATGGCTAAGGCAGCATGGGTGCATGTAAACCCTCACCTGGAAACTGTATGGGGGGTGTCAACAACTTAAATGTGCCCAGAAGGCTTCCTTAAAATCACCTCCTGTGGTTGTGAAAGGTAGTTGGCATCAGAAGGGGCAGGGGGGAAGGAGGGGAACAAACAACAATGGAACAGGAAATGAAGGAGAAAATAAAAATTAGGAAAAGA
This sequence comes from Colaptes auratus, assembly GCA_015227895.2. Classification (NCBI taxonomy): domain Eukaryota; kingdom Metazoa; phylum Chordata; class Aves; order Piciformes; family Picidae; genus Colaptes; species Colaptes auratus. Next base: position 11,886,680 of record CM037643.1, read on the forward strand.
GGAAAAAAAGAGAAGGGAATAAAGGGGCGGGGGCAGAAAGAAGGAGAAAAGAAAACAAGAAGGTAATAAAAGAAGGAGAAAATGAATGGAAGAAAGAAGAAAAAAGAAGGGGGAGAAGGGGGGGAATGGAGAAAAAATAGAGGGGAAAACAGGGAATAAATAGGGGGAAAAGAAAGAAAAGTGTGGGGAAAGATGAATTTTAAAAGTTAGAAAAGAAGGGGAAATGAAGGGAATAAAAAGGAGGAGAAAATAAGAGATGAAAGAAGGGGGAAAAATGAATGAAAAATAGGGAAGAATGAGAAAAAAGGAAAGATAAGGAAAAGAAAGAAAGAAAAATGGAAAAGAGGAGGAAAAAATAAAGAAGAAAAAAGAAGAAAAAGGAAGAAAAAAGAAGAAAAAGGAGAATAAAGAAAAAAGGAAAAATAAGGAAAAATAGGAAAAGGGCAAAAAATAAGAAAAAGGAAGAAGAAAGGCAATAAACCAACAATTTAAAAATGAGGGTAAAAGAGAAGAGAAAGCAAAAATGAGGAAAAAAGAAGGAAAAAGGATAAGGAAGGAAGAATAAGGAAAAAGAAAAGGAAAACAGGAATAAAAGAAGGAAAAAGAAAAATGAAGGAAAAAAGAAGGAAAATAAAAGGAACAATAGAAGAATAAAAGGGAAACAGGAAGGGAGAAAATAAATGGAAATATGAAGAGGGGTAAAAAGGCAAAGAAGGGGAAAAAGAAGGAGAAAAAAAAGGAAGGAAAAAAGTGTTGGGGGAGGTTGGCAAGAGAGAAGGGAAGTAAAAGAGGAAAAAGAAAGAAAATGAAAAAAAAAATCAGTCTTTTAGTCCCTTTCCCTAAAACACTCCTTGTCTGCAGACAGTGTGTTTTGCCAGCTCACTGAGTAAAGCCTTTAACGTTTCACCAGCTCAACTGTCACTGGTTTCCACTGGGACTGTGGAAACATGCATGGTGAGAGATTTGCCTCCATTTCAACACTGCTGAGCTCTAAACCCATGGCAGCAGTGAGCACCCCAGGAACTGGGACAGTCTGTCCTTCACATTTCAGAGGATGATGGTGGCAGGTAGAATATTCAGTGAGAAACCAGGGGATTCTTCTGTGATTTGAGCTACACTCAAGGAAGAATGATACATATAATGTCATCCTGGAATTCCATGAAAATCCTGGAATTCCATGAAAATCCTGGAATCCAAATCATTATATCTTTGCAGAAAACTATTGTTCACAAATCTAGAAAACCCACAGATGCTCTAGAAGCACCAATACATTCATTTTATAAGACACTATGCAGACTGGCCCTGGGTTTCAAATTTGAGGTCTGAGCACTGCCCAGTTTTGAATTTAGACAGATTTCAAGTCCTTATGATAGAAGGAAACAAAAACATCTATCACCCCCACTGTGGTCACTATAGGATGGAAAAATTCATGCAAGGCAGAAAGAGAGGAAATAGCAGCTTCAACCACTTATACAAGCCATGAAGGATAGAGTCCACATGACATGGTTTAATGGCCATGGTGGTGTTAGGCTAAAGGTTGGACTCAGTGATCACAGAGGTCTTTACCAATCAAAACAATTCTGTGATTCTATGAGGTCATGCACAGAATCACAGAATACCAGGTTAGAAGGAAACCAAGGACCATCTGCTCCAACCTTTGATTAACAAGTCAACAAGTGGAGGGATGGGTGGAGTTTCAGTTCGAATTTTTAACCTTTTCTGGAGGATGCAAAGTTTTATATAATACTAAGTTTTCCAGCAGCAGGTAGGTCAACAATTGGTTGCTACAAATAGAAGAAAATTCTAAGGGAAGAGTCATGGGATTCTCCATGGTGAGCTTTCAACCTTTGAAAGTTTCCTTCTGTTCCCCAGCAGCAAAGTGCTTTGATAGCAGCTTAATTTAGAGCTAATGAAAGAACAGAGAAGAAAAAAAGAACAAGAAATAATACAAAGGGAAATAAAAATGGGGAGGAGAATCAATGCACCCTAAAATAATTTAGAATTGCTGCTTCTTTTGCTAATGTGGAAATAGTAGAAACCACAGAGAAGGGTTAGAGCTGCTCTGTCAAGATGGCTTAACTACAATACACACTTTGAATATGTTTTCCCCAGAGACGCTCAGTGAGATCATAAATGTATCATGGGCTGCATCACAAGAAGTGTGACCAGCAGGATGAAGGAGGTGATTCTTCCTCTCTGCTCATCTCAGTACTGCGTACAGTTCTGGTGCACAAGTAGGACATGGAAGTTTTGGAGAAGGTCCAGAAGAGGCAGGCCTGGGAACAGGCTGAGACAGTTGGTGGTGTTCAGCCTGGAGAAGAGAAGACTCTGGGGGAGACCTTAGAGCAGCCTTGCAAGAAAGCTGGGGAGAGACTGTTGACAAGGGCTTGTAGTGATAGGACAAGGGGCAGTGGCTTTGAGCTGGAGGAGGGTAGATTTAGACTGCAGGTTAGGAAGAAATTCTTTACAGTGAGGGTGGTGAGATACTGGAACAGGTTGCCCAGGGAGGTTGTGGATGCCTCCTCCCTTGGAGGTGTTCAAGGCCAGGTTGGATGGGGTCTTGAGCAACTTGGTATAGTGGGAAATGTCCCTGTCCATGGCAGGGGAGTTGAAACTAGGTGATTTTGAATGTCCCTTCCAACCCAAACCATTCTATGACTGCATGAATCATTCCTTTCAAGGAGTATTCAGAAGGAATTCCTTTGTTGGGCTGCACAGGAATCCTAGAAGCTTTCCTTACAGGTTTTGAACTATTCTGGAAATATGAAGTCCTTTTGCAGCTGTCTGTCCTGCAAGAATTTTGCATTGCTTTTGTATCTGTATTTTTATACTTAAAGCTAGGTGTTCCCTTTTTGTTTGTTTGTTTGCTTTAATTACTGCATTACTGTTAATTTTCTCCAAAGAAATGAATAAATAAGGTTAGAAAAAAAAGGTTAAAAATTTGTATTCTGTGATACAGTTTTAGATGTGAGAAACCAACGTTCTTTTGTCTTTTACTGATGGAAGTAATAATTTCCCTCCTTAGAAAGACTTTTAAGTACATTAAAAGATGTGCAAGAAAGGGCAATATTTCATATATTTGTTGTTGCTTTCAAATAGGACTGTTGAAAATACTTGCAAATAGAAGTTAAGTTTTCAATTCTGCAGTATCATAGTATCAGTCAGGGTTGGAAGGGACCACAAGGATCAGCTAGTTCCAACCCCCCTGCCATGGGCAGGGACACCCCACACTAGATCAGGATGGCCAGAGCCTCAGCCAGCCTGGTCTTAAACACTTCCAGGGACAGGGCCTCAACCACCTCCCTGGACAACCCATTCCAGGGCTTCACCACTCTCATGGGGAAGAACTTCTTCCTCACATCTAGCCAGAATCTCCCCACCTCCAGCTTCATTCCATTCCCCCTAGTCCTATCACTACCTGATGTCCTGAGAAGTCCCTCCCCAGCCTTCTTGTAGGTCCCCTTCAGATACTGGAAGGCCACAATGAGATCGCCTCTGAGCCTTCTCTTCTCCAGACTGAACAGCCCCAAATCCCTCATAGGAGAGGTGCTCCAACCCTCTGCTCATCCTCGTGGCCCTTCTCTGGACACCTTCCAGCACATTCACATCCCTCCTGTAATAAGGGCTCCAGAACTGGACGCAGTACTCCAGTTGGGGTCTCACCAGAGCTGAGTAGAGTAGTATCTGCTACTCTTGTTAGACTGACCTAGCTCAGAGGATCTTTCTCTTAATTCTTGACACAGAACTTACATTTATTTCTTCATATTATTACTGTGGTATCTGGTTAAGTCCCTCCCCAGCTTTCCTTTAGCCCCCACTTAGGTACTGGAAGGCTTCTAGAAGGTCTCCCTGAAGCCTTCTCTTCTCCAGGCTGGACAACTGCAACTTTCTCAGCCTGTCCCCATAGAGGGGGTGCTCTAGCCTTCTGATCATCTTGGTGGCCCTCTCTGGACCCACTCCAGCCCTTCCATGTCCTCTTGATTTCTTTTTTTCTTGGAAAATACAGATTCACTTAGTATGTCCAAACTGTTACTACAAAACAATTTGTATGTCTACTACTAATTGGAAGTAGCTCAGGGAACTGCCCAAGGACACAGAAAAAGAAGCTGTCATCATTAAGGAACAGTGGATTTGACTAATTCAACAGATTTTTTAAAAACAGGGTTGGGGGGGAATTAACATACACACTGTGATTTCCCATTTCCTTTGCAGCTTTTCATCCCTCCTGATATGTCAAACACGGAATCATAGAATCATAAAATGCTTAGGGTTGGGTGGGTCCTTAAAGATCACCCTTTGGACAAAATAATCTGGGTAAATATATTAGTATTCTCAATTATCAGTCATAAAACATACTGAGTTTTTATGTATTTCATTGATTAAGACTAATTGTGCCTCTATTTTTTTTTACACCCAGAGGATGCTGATGTCTTACAGACAAAACAAATGCAAGCAGAAAAGCATAGAGTGGTTTAGTAGTCGGGGGGGTGTTTGGTAGAAGGTTGGCCTGGATGATCTTAGAGATCTTTTCCAACCTTAATGATTCCATGATTGATGTGAAATTACTCTGTGCACATGTGCATGCATGTTAAGTGCTTATGTAAGTCATATTAGAGCTTTAATTGTGACTAACAATGTTTAAGTTAAATGAAATTTAATCAAGAAAGCCTGAGCAGTGGAATGTTGATACACAGCAAATACTGTTTACAGTTTACTCTTTATGAATGCAAAAAAAACCCTCAGTAAACAACATTCTTCACGTACTCCAGCCTTCAGTTTGATCCTAATCTGTAAAACACAGAATCAAAGAATGGTTTTGACTGGAAAAGACTTTTAAGGTCATCGAGTCAAACCACTCTCCATCTGTACCAACTCTGGTTCTAGACCATGTCCTGCAGCACCACGTCCCTGCATCTTTTAAATAACTCCAGGGATGGGGATTTGAACATCCTTCTGGGGAGTATGTTCCAGTCTTTGAAAATCCTTTCAGGCAAGAAGTTGCTCCTAATATAAAAGCCAAACATCTCCTGGTGCAACTTGAGGCCATTTCCTCTCATCATATCTCTTGTTACTGGGAGGAAGAGACCAACACCCACCTGGCTCCAATCTCTTTTATGGGAATTGAACAGAGACAGAAGGTCTGGCTTCAGCCTCCTCTTCTCCAGGCTGAATGACTCTAGTTCCCTCAGCTGCTCCTCACCAGACTTGTTCTCTAGACCCTTGATCAGCTTCCTTGCCCTTTTCTGGACATGCTCCAGCACCTCAATGTCATTCTTGGAGTGAGTGCCCCAAATCTGAACCCGGGTCTCAATGTCTGGCTCATCAATCCTGAGCCCATGGGGACAACCTTTCACTGGCCCTGCTGGTGACACTATTCTGGATCCAGGCCAGGAAGTTAGTGGCCTTCTTGGCCACCTGGGCATATGCTGGCTTATCCTCAGCTGATGTCAACCAGCACCCCCAGGTCTTTCTTTGCTGGGCAGTTTCCAGCCACTCTGCCTCAGTCCTGGACTGTTCGTTGGGTTATTGTGACCCAAGCACAGGACCCAAAGCTTGCTCTTATTGAATCTCATCCCATTGTCCTCAGCCCATCAGTCCAGCCTGTCCAGGTCCCTCTGCAGAGCCTTCCAACCCTCAAGCAGAACAACATTCCCTCACAGCTTAATGTTATCTGCAAACTTGCTCAAGTTCCCTCTATCACCTCCTCCAGATCATTGATAAAGATATCAAAAACAACTGGCCTCAGCACTGCGCTTTGGGGAACATCACTGACGCCCTGGCCTGAAGTTCTAAAGAACACTCCACATTAATGACACAAACAAGAGGCAAGGAGGATGAATACTGTGATTAATATTGCTGAAAAGATAATAAGATTATGGTTATCTCATATACTCATTGCAATTCCCAAAACAAGGATGCAAGCTGCACTTTAAGAAGGAGAAACTGACTACTGCATTATTATTTTGGTTCTATTCATTGATGCAATTCCATCAGTAGCATTTCATAGCAAAATGGACACGAGAAATTTTGAAGTGCTGACAAAATCAGGCACATACCCATGAGGCAAGAGGAGAGGGTTATGCTGAGCTTTATTGATTTTCAGTGCACAACATTAATACAGCTCCATCTGCCAGCTCTGGGAATCAACATGGAAGAGCTGCTTTTACACAAATAAGCCCAGTAGCTCTTCAATTTGTCCTTAACAGCGAAACAGCAACCCTAAGCTTTTCCTGGTCCCTTAACAGGAAGAGTCCATACAAGATATGCACTTAGTAAAAAATGATAGGATGAGAGGAAATGCCCTCAAGCTGCACCAGGAGAGATTTAGATTAGATATTAGAAGAAACTTCTTCGCTGCTAACTGGTAACAGGATATGGATTTATTCCTAACTATACCTGCTTGTGGGGGCCCTACAAGAAAGCTGGGGAGGGACTATTTCCAAGGGCATGTAGCAACAGGACAAGAGGCAATGGTTTTAAGCTACAGAAGAGTAGACATTAGGAAGAAGTTCTTTGTTATGAGAGTGTTGGAACACTGTAACTGGTTGCTCAGAGAAATGTTGGAAGCCCCATGCTTGGCGACACTCAAGGTCAGGCTTGATGTTTCTCTGAGCAACCTGATTTAGTTGGGGATGCCCCTGCTTACTGCAGTGAGGTGGGACTAGGTCACCTTTAAAGACCCTTTCCACCCCAATACATTTTGTGATTCTATGATCATATGTTTGCATAGTCTTTGCTAGATTTGTGTTTAGTATTTGCATTTAGATTACTCGTAGATACAAGAGAATAAGGGGAAGTGGCCTCAAGTTGCACCAGAAGTTTAGAATGGTTATTAGAAGAAATATCTTCACTGCTATCTGGTAAGAGCACATGGAATTATTCCTAACTATATCTGATTGTGGAGATGATCAGATCTCCGAGAAAACATACAATTCATTTACCCCAAAGGGAAATCACCATTTCTTCCTTCTTTCAACTGTATTTCATAATCTATTTTTCCCCCTTCAACAACAAAAGTCACCCCAGAGCCAAAGACATACTTCTTACAGTCTCTATTAATTAAGTCCTCTTAAGTTATTCTATGATTCAGTATTTTTCTTAGCCTGTATTACTTAATATTTCCCTGTCCAAGCTAGAAAATGAAACTATATTATACTTTCAACTCATGAAGAACCCTAACTGGGGTTTCACAAGCTCATGAAGAATCCAGAGCTTGGCATTGGGGACAGACTGTGGATAGACTTTGTGAATGCATCCATATAGTTGCACAAGGCTTAATTGTGACACTTTGCCACCACTATAAGAGATATTTTGCCTTAATTTCCTAAAATTTGTAGTTTTGCACTGTGTTTTATGGTGCCTCATTTTGTTTATAGAATCACAGAATGGTAGGGCTTGGAAAGGACCTCCAGAGATCATCTAGTCCAGGATCACCCAGATCAGGTTGCACAGGATCATGATGTCCAGATGGGTTTTGAAAGTTTCCAGAGAAGGAAACTTTGCAACCTCTCTATGCTGCCTAGACAGTGATCTGTCTTCATCCAAGTAAAAAAACAACTTCTCCTTCAGTTCAAGTGAAACCTCCTGTGTTCTAGTATGTATTTATTGCCTATTGATTGTCTTATCACTGGGCACCACTGAGAAGAGTCAGCCCCCATCCTCTTACACCCCACCCTTTAACTATTGATCAGCATTAATAAGATCTCCTCTCAGTCTTCTCTTCTCCAGGCTAAAGAGTCCCAGGTCTCTCACCCTCTCTCACTAAGAGAGCATGATTTCTGTAGAGCAGTTGCTATCACCTTTGCTATTCTGTTGGTTCGAATTCTGATGCACCTGTACTACAGTACTGGAATAGAAGAGTTAATCCTTTTTTTATGTTTTATTGAGAGATCAGGTTGCAACCATCAACCCCTTCTCAGCCAACTCATTCTGGACAGAAAGTGGATGTACTGAAGTGTAACTACTAGAAGAGCTGGCAACTCTCTCTCCTAATTACTTAGCACTTAGATAAAAATAGAAAGATTCCATCAGGCCTTCCTGCTGTCACAACACCTACATCCCAAAAGAATCAGGATTTTGAAAATATTTTAAACAACTGCAAAATGAATTCCAGGGAGACACTTAATCAGAGTCACAGAATCATAGAATTGTTTTGGTTGGAGAATAGAATAGAATAGAATAGAATAGAATAGAATAGAATAGAATAGAATAGAATAGAATTAACCAGGTTGGAAAAGACCTTTGAGATCATCAAGTCCAACCTATCACCCAACCCCATCTTATCAACTAAATCATGACACCGAGTGCCCCATCCAGTCTCTTCCTGAACACCTCCAGGGATGGTGGCTCCACCACTTCCCTGGGCAGCACATTGTGATAGCCAATCACTCTTTCTGTGAAGAACTTCTTCCTAACATCCAGCCTAAACCTCCCCTGGCACAGCTTGAGACTGTGTCCTCTTGTTCTGGTTCTGGTTGCCTGTGAGAGGAGACCAAGCCCCACCTGGCTACAACCTCCCTTCAGGTAGTTGTAGACAGCAATAAGGTCTCCCCTGAGCCTCTTCTTCTCCAGGCTAAGCAATTGCAGCTCCCTCAGTCTCTCCTCCTAGGGCTCCAAACCCCTGTCCAGCTTTGTTGCCCTTCTCTAGACACATTCTAGCAACTCAACATCTTTCCTAAACTGAGTGGCCCAGAACTGGACACAGGACTCAAGTTGTGGACCACCACTAAGATCATCAAGTCCAGTATATCAAGAAGCATAAAATCTAACCCAAAGTCGATATCAAGCTAATGCAAATTATTTATTTTTAGAATATTTCTGCTCATTGATTCAGCATTAGCTTGGGCACTACTCAAAATCCTGGAAGATCAGGAAATATGGTTCTTATTTTTCCTTAACTCTCAAATCAGTTGACTTCCCACTTTTGCAACATGTAATGTCTTGGGTTATTCACTAGGACTGAAGCTGGCCAAAGAGACAACACTGGAGAGCAGAGAACCATAGCATTGTTTTGGTTGGGAAAAATACCTAAAATCATGAAGTCCAACCATCAAAACCAACACCACCGTGGCCACAAAACCATGACACAAAGTGCCATGTCCATACACTCTTTGAACACCTTCAGGGACAGAGACTCCACCACCTCCCTGGGCAACTTGTTCACAGCATCACCTAAGTCAACTAAAATCACCTAGTCCAAGCCCGCTGCTTGAAGCAGGGCAACCTGGAGCACTTTTTCCAAGGGCTGCAATCAGTCAGGTTTCTAACCTCTTCAAGAATGTAGACTCCACAGCGTCTCTGGAGAGACCACTGGTATTTGATTAATTTAATTGATTTGAAGAAAATAGATTTTAAAACATATATCCACACTCTGCTGTTCCACTGCCCTGCCCCTCCCAAAGTAAAAAAAGACCTGAATTTCAGTTTGTGCCAAAGCACAAAAAGCCCTGATGATGAGTCAACCCTAAATAATCTTCTCATTCCTATCAGAGGGAAGTCAATCAATGTCAAGCTGCTCATAAGCCTAACAGAGTGACTCTGAGATATGTACAGGTAGATCTGAAAAACAGGCAGGAGAGATACATCAACTCATCACAGCAATTCAAAGTGTTTCTTCAGCATTTGAATTTTGATAAAACATGTCATTATCCTTTTCTTTCTATTCATTCTTAATTGCTGGCAGCTAGTTGGAAGCCAAACAAAATATTAATGAACAATTGCTGTTCAGCATGAATAGTTCCAACCCACACAACTCTTTCCCCCATTCAAATCACATATTTTCACTCTTCTGCATTTCTATCATTGTGGTTAATACAAAATTGGCAGGAAATTAAATTAAACAGGCATTATTGTTCAATGAGAAGGCTGAAACACCTCAGAGAAGTATTACAACAGAGGAGTAAAAGAGGAGACACACATGGAAGAATAACCAACATTTTCTTTTAAATTTACAGTCATAGAATCAAGGTTGGAAAAGACCTCAAAGATCATCAAGTCCAACCTGTCACCCAGCACCTCAGGCCTACTAGACCATGGCACCAAATGCCACGTCCAATCCTCTCTTGAACACCTCCAAGAACGAAGACTCCACCACCTCCATGGGCAGCCCATTCCAATGGCTAACAACTCTCTTGGTGAAGAACTTTCTCCTCACCTCGAGCCTAAACTTCCCCTGGCACAGCTTGAGACTGTGTCCTCTTGTTCTGGTGCTGGTTGCTAGAGAGAAGAGGCCAACCCCTTCCTGGCTACAACCACCCTTCAGGTAGTTGTAGAGAGCAATGAGGTCACCCCTGAGCCTCCTCTTCTCCAGGCTAAACACCCCCAGCTCCCTCAGCCTCTCCTCATAGGGCTTGTGCTCATTAAGCAGATTCCTAATGACTCTTGTCTCTGCCAGGAGTGAAGAAATAAAAGGCATGTCCATGATTTCCATAAATATCATCCAAGAAGACACCAATAATAGGAAGAGCATGCATTTCTCCATGACACAATGCTCCTTTGTGATAAAACCCTGATATCAAAATACAACACACCAGTTCATTTAGGAAAAAAAAAAAAGAAACAAGGTCTGCAAGGCTTTTAAATGAAGCCAGTGTTCTTAATGATTCACAAGAGCTCTTCTTGGTAGCTATCAAAAGGTGAGCATAAAGAAACAGGGAATAAATTAGAATTTGTGGTAGAGATGGTCCAAATCATTCTATTATACTCATAAAAATATAGTTGTGCCCTCGCTTCAGTGTCCTATTGTTTGAGAATTAGAAGAATCAAGCATTTATGACCCTGAAGTGCTCTTGTATTTTTCTACTGTAAGAAAGAAATGTATGAAGGAAGACTTTTTTTGCTGCCAAAGAACAATTAGACTATTAAATAAGATTTTATCCTATTTCTAATTTTTTTATGCTCAGGAAAAATAAAGGCAGCTTTTCCTACATCTTTCATGTAGATTAAACACCACTTCAGTGCATTCAGTAGTTTTTCCCCAGAACTCATTGCATTGGATTTCAACTTTTTTCTATTATTTTGCATTAAAAGTTTCTGAATACATCTTTGTTTGCCAGATCTACTGCTGGAACAATATTCATCTAGCCAAGAGTCATTCCAGTATCTACTCACGACTTAGACTTTCACCATGCTTAAGGATCTTTACTGTCAAACTTTTCTCTCCAATCAGGTTCATAGAATGGTTTGGGTTGGAAGGGACCTTCAACATCATCTAGTTCTAACCCCCCTGCCACATGCAGGGATGCCTTCACTAGACCAGTTTGCTCATAACCTCATCCAGTCTGGCCTTGAACACCTCCAGGGGAGGGAGCATCAATGACCACCCTAGGCAACCTGTACTAGTGTCTCACCACCCTCATGATAAAGAATTTCTTCCTAATGTCCAGTCTAAATCTACCTTCCTCAAACTCAGTCTAAATCTACCTTCCTCAAACTTCATCCATTCCCTCTTGTCCTATCAAAACATGTTTTTTTCTTTTCTTAAACTATTTGGAGAATCTCTTCCTGGAGGTTTTTGTTTGGATTTCTTTCCTTTCTGTTTTCCAGCAGAGAATTTGCACCCCACAAGTAGGACAAAGGTTATTATCTCTCTAAGCTCCTGCTTTTCAGCATCAGCATGATTTCATCCTGCTGCACTGTGTCAATAAAGTTTTTCATTGGCTGTGAAAACAAAAGCAAATCTCTAATTTCCATCCTACCAGCTCTGTCACCCAAATATGGGTGTCCACTTCTGAAGCCCCCAAAACAAGAATAACATAGGTCTGTTAGAGCAGGGAGAGAGGAGACCACAAACATGTCAGAGGAGTGGAGCACCCTCACACACACACACAAAGACAGGATGAGAGTGCTGGGGATGCTCAGCCTGGAGAAGAGAACACTTCAGGAAGACCTTCTTAGCAGCCTTAGAGGATTTGAGGGACAGCTGAAGTGGGGCTTTTAACAAGGTCATGGAGTGACTGGACAGTCCACAATGGCTTCAAATCTGATTTAGATGAGACACAGGGAATAGTTTTTTCTCCATGAAGATGGTGAGGCACTGGAACAGGTTACCCATGGAAGCTGTGGGAGCTCCAAGTCTGGAAATGCTCAAGGCCAGGCTGACTGGGGTCTTGAGCAAGCTTGTCTAGTACAAAGTGTCCCTGCCCATGCCAAGAGAGTTGGAACAAGATGATCTCACAGGTCCCTTCTAATCCAAACTATTCTATGATTCTATTTGCATATCAGCTCTACAAGTCTTCAAGTGCCTGGTTGATGAGTGTATGTACATTTATTATTTGATCCTTTTTCTTCCAAGAGCTATTGCTGAATTCTCCTAAGCTTTGATGCTTTAGCCTTCCTTGTTAACACAGGGCCAAAATATTTTCTTGTGAGCAGCTACTAAAAAGAAATTCTTCTTACTAATATTAATAATTAACCTTTTTAACAATGATGGTAGAGCAAGAAAATCAAAAGGTGAAACTTAAGACCCAAAGAGTCCCACTTTGAGGCAATGGATGTATTAATAATTCAAATCTTTATTGATGGTTATTTTTTCCCCCTGTTTGTCTAATGAGTTCTATACAGAGCACTGTGGCCTGTTAGCACTATCTACAAAGGATTTTCATCTAATCTTAGCAGCAGGAATATTTTTCACCACTCTGAAGATGATGTAGCTTCTTGTGCATCAATGCTTTGTTAATACTAGAGCCTGGTGTTCTGAAAGGTCCGTGTATGCTGCAGCTATCTGGATCTAAGATTTCAGTGCTTTTCTGGCCAAGATCCCTATGCAGACAGAATTTCTCTTTGTGCAGGGAAACAAAACAGAGAAAGCAATTTTTTATACATGGTTGTGTCTGCATTAGCAAATAGAGATCGATTTCTGAAGCTCATTCCTTCTGTGAACTGAAATATTAATGTGGATTCACCCAAAGTGCTGTATGGAATATGATAATTTGTATCTATTGTGAGCTGTTCTGTCCTTCTAAAGGATTTCTCTTTATATATAGATTTTTTTTATATATGGATGTTTTTATATATATATACTTAAATGTGTACATATATATATGAATGAAATAGAATGCTGTGCCAGAACCTCAAGTGGTATGAGTCTAAATATGAGTATTACATAATTGTATTAATTGTATCTATCACATCACATTTTAACACACTTGGATTACAGAAAATTAATATGTGTAAGACAGCCTTTCTAGTACCAGCCTTTAGCTAGGAGTAGCTTTGCATAAATGGCTTTAGAGGTAGGGTTATGAAGCTACAACTTCTATTTCAGTGCCTGATAACTAGATTAAAGAATTATATTCTTTTTCAACACATTATATTTGCAATGTTCCAGATTCAAAGAATCTGCTAATGATCTTAACCCAGCTATCACAGAATAGTAGAATGGTTTGTCTTAGAATCATAGAATAGTTTGGGATGGAAGGGTCCTTCACATAATCTGGTCCAAATCACCCTGCCATAGGCAGGGACACCTCCTACCAGACCAGGATGCTCAAGCCCCCATCCAACTTGGCTTCCAACACTTCTAGGCTTGCAGCCTCCACAGCTCATCTTGGCAACCTGTTCCAGTGCCTCACAGACATCATGGGGAAGAATTTCTTCCTCACATCTCATCTCAATCCAACTTCTTCCACTTGGAAGTCATTATGCCTCATCACTCCATGCCTTTGTCACAAGTCCCTCACCAGCTCTTCTGGAGCCTACTTCAAATACTGGAAGGCTGCTAGAAGGTTTCACTGCAGCCTTTCTCCAGGCTGAACGAGTCCAACTGTTTCAGCCTGTTTTCATAACAGAGCTGCTCCAGCCCACAGGTCATCTTGGTGGCCTACTCTGGACCCATTCTAACAGGTTTTAATAGGAAAAAAATAGCATTATTTTGTAACTAGATATCATTAAGCCCAACATCTCCTCAGTTAAAAGCATGACTACACCAGTAACATGACCTCACCAATTTCAAACAGTTGAAGTGTAGAACTGTGGTTCATCTATATGCAGTCATCAATATGCAACCATACATTAAAAATGGAAAGTTCTATCTCTGGTTGATGGGAGCAGCATGCATGTCAGTGATCAGAAATACAGAATGGTGCAAGGATTCCCTTTTAAAAGATTCAGGTAGTCTTCTCCAGTTGCTTTCAAGATCTTTTCAGCAGAGCTCAGCTATGGCAAAATATCCATGGATATTTCTTTGGGTTGCTTTCATTGCTCATAGGGAAGATGTATGATTTTTTTTTTGTTATCAGAAGCATGCATTTGCTAAATCTTGTGTTCCTCTGGGCTCTTTAAGGCATTCTGAAAATTGAGTAATAGAATGAAAAAATACTGCAGGCCTAAGAAATGCCTGGGCTTGATTGCATATCTCAAATAAATACAACAGACAACAAAGGATTTATGAAACATTTTGTTATGTAGCTGGTGAAGGATGAGTTTAAAATTACACTTCACTAAACTCTACAGTTTAGTTTGTCACTGCATAACCATCCCTGTCATAATTGTTTGCAAATATTTTTTTGTGTGATTCTAAGAACCTTCTCAACATTCTCCATGAATACACTGCTGTGGGGTCTCAAGTGCTACAAAGAGTTTACAAACTGAAGTTCACAGAATCATAGAACTGTTTTCATTGGAAGACACCTCAAAGATCTTTGAGTCCAACCACCAACCAACACCACCATTAAACCATGTTCCTAAGTGCTATATCCTCATTTTTCTTAGGCACCTCCAGGGACAGTGACTCCATCACCTCTCTTGGCAGCCTGTTCCAGGTTTTAAGGGTTTGGGTTTTTTTTGCTCCATAGCTATAGACCAGATAGTTGACTTTCAAAGTCACAAGGAGAAAACTGGTCTGAAGGATTTCCTGGAAGAAACCTTCTCAACATTCTCCATGAATACACTGCTGTGAGGCTTTGGATGGGGTCTCAAGTCCTACAAAGAGTTTACAAACTGAAGCTCATAGAATCATAGAATTGTTTTCATTGGAAGAGACCTCAAAGATCATTGAGTCCAACCACCAACCAACACCACCATTAAACCATGTTCCTAAGTGCCATGTCCTCATTTCTTCTCAGCACCTCCAAGGAGTGACTCCATCACATCTCTTGGCAGCCTGTTCCATGTTTTAAGGGTGTTTTTCACTCCACAGCTATAGACCAGAGAGCTGACTTTCAAAGTCACAAGCAGGAAACTGGTCTGAAGGATTTCCTGGAAGAAACCACAGGCCCACAGAAATGTACCATTAAAAGTGGTCTGGATTCTCTTTTCAGACAGCCAAATTCATGCTTATTATGACCTCTCTCAAATGCTCGTCCAAGAATTTTATTAATGCTGCAAGAGCAGTTTGAGACACTCAGCCTGATGCTTGCTCTCTGATGCAGGGAAGTTTTAAATATTAAGCACCATCTAGAGAGGTCAGTGTGTAAAATTTCCACGTTGAGCTTTGCAACTTCCAGGATTAATGTTGCTACTTTTTCTTCATTTACTTCACATGAAAAAGTAAGACCAGAGAGGTCAAACCCTCAAATGGTGTAGATCAACATTCTCTTGTCTGGCTTTAGGAATCTGTTCTTTTCCCAACTTAGACCAAGATGTTTGGCTTTTTCTAAACACAAGAACGTGATGGGCCAGCAACGTTGTCATGTCTGCAGACCTGATTGAAAGAGGCAGCATGCACTTCAGAGAGCCAGCTGGCATTAACAAGAGCACTTTTTGGTCAATGCCCTCTAAAAATAAAGAAGTAGCAATCTCATCAAGAGCAGGCCCATATTGCAAAGTCCAGAATTCAGTGTCACTGCCCCATTTGAGTGCTTTTATGGCTGCCACTAAGCCATCTGGCCAACAGAATTCTTTAGCACTCTATCAGCTTTATGTCTGTTACTTTCAAAGCACAAATATTTACATTTGAGGTTTGGCTAAACATTCTCCTCCATAAGTGGCAGAAACAAAATGTTTCTCTTTCCAGTTCAGGACAAACAAAGGGAAGAGCCTGGGGAGATGTAATGGGAAAGAAATTTTGAGCAGAACTTTCTTCCAAAAAAAATTAATTCAAGAACTTTAAAGTGAAAAACAAATTCAAGACTTCATAGCATTGCATAATAGAGTAATAGAATGCTTTGGTTTGGAAGGGACTTTCAAGGTTATCTAGTTCCAACCTCCCCGGGCAAGGACACTTTCCAATAGACAAGGCTGTTCAATGCCCTGTCCAACCTGGCTTTGGACACCTCCAGGGAGGGGGCATTCACAACCTCCCTGGGCAACCTCTTCCAGTGTCTCACCACCCTTGATTTAGACTCACATCTCACATGACATTAAACACAAGCATATTTCTAGGAGCTACAAAGGCTTTGTACCCCCACAGATTGAGATAGAATTGAGATATCTTTGTATAAGTCATGCTCAGCTTAGTAAGTGATAATCAATAATTAAATACAACAATTAATAATGTAGTCTTTACCTTCTTGTTGATACAGAAAATAGGTTTGGATCAAAAAAGCCTTTGTTTTGTCTGCCAATCTGCAGTTATTCACGAATCTCTAGTTTTTTTCCCAGTGTGATAGAATCATAAAGTGTGATGGAAAGGACCTTAAAGAACATCTAGAGCAAATTCCCCTACAATGGGCAGGAGCATTCCAGCTGTTGGAGCAGGCTGCCCAGGGAGGTGGTGGAGTCATCATCCCTAGAGGTGTTCAAAAAAAGTGTGGACATAACACTTTGGGCCATGGTTTAGTGGGCATGGTGATGTTGGGTTGAAGGTTGGACTTGATGATCTTAGAGGTCTCTTCTGACCAAAGAAATTCTATGACTTTATGATCCAAGTGGCCTAAACTGGGTGCTTAGGGAAAAACACACCAGGTAATTCATCTGTGATTCTGTAATTCTACCTCTTACTAGACCAGCTTGCTCAAGGTTTTCATTGGAGAAAAGAAAAACACCATAGTTATGGGGGTTTTTTTATTATTTGATAAATATGTTCCTTCTTTTGGGGTCATAGAATCATGGAACAACTTTTATTCAAAGGGAGCTTAAAGATCATCTAGTTCCAACCTCCTTGCCATGGACAGGGACACCTCCTACTAGATTAGCTTGCTCGAGTCCCCAACAAACACGCCTTACAATATTTCCAAGAGTTTATTGTGGTTTGACATCTCTTCCATGAGCTCTACCTCTCTCTATTCTCCATAAAGGATGATTAGAAAAATAAAAATCAAGAAAAAGAAAAAAGGAGGTAAAAAAAAAAGAAAGCAACACAGAACGAGCAACTAAATTTTAAACTCCTGAAATGTATTTGCAGCAGCAAGCTGATACATTGCTTGTTCTTTTGTAGGTTGCTTCCTTTTCAAGCCATTGTAAATTGAAAGGAAAGCCTTGGCAGCAATAGACCTTGAGTCTGCTAACCTATTCTCCAACATCTGAGCATAAAATAGGAACACTTAACTCTGAAGTGAGCAAGCACAGTGAAATATGTCTCCTGGGTAGGATGGCTCTGTAGCAAATGAACAAAAGAGTACCTGGTAAGGGTTTAAGGGGCACAGTTAACCATTAACCTCAGCTAGTGCAGCTCCCTGCTCTTTAGAATGCATGTTTTCAAATTCCCAAGGTCAGAAAACATCCTTATGGAGGTGGGTGTCTGAATGAGCTCCAGAGGACTGGAAAGACAAAACAGTACTGAGAAATACAGGAATGTACTGAAATACTCAAAGCTAGTCCTTTAGAAAAACTAATTTACCTTCAAAGATGAGTAGTGGAGGAGATGGATTTCACTATAAACATATCTAAGATATTTAATGGAAAGAGCATGGAGAACATGCATTGCAGGATACATGATATGGGATTAAATCTGGAGGAAAGGTGGCTGATGGGAATCCTCATTGCTCTCTACAACTCCCTGAAAAGAGGTTGGAGTCAGCCTTTTTGCCCTAGTATCAAGTGATAGAGTGAGAAGAAACATTTTGATTTGCACAAGGAAAGGTTTAGGCTGAGTACTAGGAAAAATTTTTCTACTGAAAGGGTGCTCAGGCATTGGAGCAGGCTGCCCAGGGAGATGGTGGAGTCACCATCCCTGGAGATGCTTACAACTCTGTAGACATGATACAACTCTTCAGGACACAATTGAATGGCCTGTTGGGCTGACAGTTGGACCTCAGGATCTTAAAGATCATTTCCAGCCCTCATGATTTTATGAATCTAAGAGCAGTTAATAATTTTTCTCTGGAAATTAACTTTTGCTGTTGTTTCTGAGTAAGAACAACACTCAGTTATTTCTTTCTATCTGCTGGAATTTTGCAGGCTTTCTCCTGTTTTGCTTTGGTTTGTGGGTTGTTTTGGTTTTCAGGCTTATTTCTATTTCCTTTCTTCATGCACTTTTGATGGCAACATTGATTCCTTCTACCGTTTAGTGGAGAGATTATCATGCACACTCTTTCCCAGACCTGCAACAGGACATTTGTGGGCAGAGAAACATCAAAATGTAACTGAAAGAATAGCAAGCAGGTCTATTCAACACAGGAAGCAAAGAGAAGAGCAAGAGAGTCCTTGCATCCTCAGGCTGGTCTTAAACCAGTTCAGAAGACCCACGAAAGACTTGAAAATCTTTTAGAACAAAAGATTATACAACCAATAGGGTTTTTTTTTCATGATCTTCATTAGAAATGTGGAAAGGGACAAACCACAAATCTAGAAGAAGTTCAGATAAATATTTACCAAAGTGTTGCACGTGTTTGACATCAAAGTATTGCTTCCAGTCTCGCTGTCTTTTCTCAGTGCAACAGCACAAGATCTCTGTAGCATGTGCATTGACCCAATCCTAACTATAGCGGAGATTTGCATTGATTTGCATCCCAAGCTCTCCATTCAGAATAAATTTTCCATGGAAGACTTTGCCATGCTTTGTTTCAGGTCAATTAAATCATGCTGGTTGAATACATTGGCTTGGGTGCTTATATGAGGAGGATGTGGAACTGTTAGAGCAGGTCCACAAAAGGCCATGAAAATGATCAGGCAGCTGGAGCACCCTTGATACAAAAACAGTCTGACAGAGCTGGGCTTCTTCAGCATGGAGAACAGAAGACTCCAGGGAGACCTTCTAGCAGCTTTTCAAGAGCTGAAGAGGGTTCCAGGAGAGCCGAAGAGGGCCTTTTAACAAAGGCATGGAGTGGCCTTTTAACAAAGGCATGGAGTGGCAAGATGAGAGATAATGGATTCAAACTGGAAGAAATTCGACTTAGATGAGACATGAAGAGAAAATTTTTCTGCAGGAGAGTGGGACAGGTTGCCCAGAAGTTGTGGAGGCTGCAAGCTTGGAAGTGTTGAAAGATGGGAGGGCTGGGGCCTTGAGCAAGCTGGTCTAGTAGGAGATGTCCTGGCTGTGATAGAGCAGGTTGCTCAAGGCCCTGTATAACCTGGCTTTGAACACTTCTAGGGAGGGCACATGCACAACTTCCCGAGGTAACTTGTTCTAGTGTCTCACCACCCTCACTGTAAAGAACTTTTCCTAATAATGATTGGACTTGATGGTCTTGAAGTCTTTTCCAAATGAAATTCTTGTATGATTCAGCAGCAGAACACAACTCTCACTATTACCTTCTTCCAGTGACATGAGTTCTGCAAACTGCAGGTTGAATTTCAAAACCATAGAGTGAAAGGATCACTCAAGGTTGGAAAAGTCCTCTATAATCATCAAGTCAACCTTCTACCTCCATGACCACTAGATCATGTCCAATCTATCACTGCTACTCACTTCTTGAATGCCTCCGGGGATGGTGACTGTAACACATCCCTGGTACAGAAGTGGTGGCTTCCACCACTTCCCTGGAGCAGGATTTTCCAGTAGCACACAATAATAGTGGAAATTAGTGCAAGAAATAGTGGAAATAATGGTTGTTTGGGTTGGTTTTCTTTGTTGTTGATACTATTGTCACCATTGGTTATGGACCTCAAGTTCTATGTTGATAATCTAAATACTAATGATGAAGCTTCATCTTTCCCTGCTTAATTCAGAGAATAATAATGCAAAAAGGATAAATATGGTAAGTATCCTCTGCAGGATCAATAGGGACAAAGTGACATGTTGAAGGCACATCACTCTAATTCTGGCTATTCAGCTATTGGGATTTGTTCTTCTGCTGACTCAGAGCTCCAGAATGAAACACTGCATCTCTCCCACTCCTCTAGTGCTTGCCAAATACCATTAGGAAATGCATACTAATTAAGGTTAAATAGCACCACCCTATCCAACGCTGCCCAGAAGGTACTGTAGAATGACTCTGAAGTCAACTAGAAAGGAAATCTCTCAATCTGAGGTCCAAAAAGATCCTTAATATCCAAGAAGAGCAAAAGTTGGGCTGATCCCTGCAGGAAAGTGAGCCAGGAGCTCACACACAGGTGAGGTAATGACTACAACCAAGAGGAAGGAGCTCCACTGCACCACAGATGGGCAAGCAGAATAGGGTGGTGACACCAACAAATGCTAAGAATATCCAAGTGAGCATCAAGCTAAAGTAAGGTAATAAGCCAAGGTCAAGGTCAACCAAGAAAATCCAAACAACAATTCAAAAACAGCCAAGTCAGAGGTGAAATAGAACTTCTGGTCCCATGAAGATATCTAGTCCAACCACCCTGACACAGGAGGTTCACCCAGAGCTGGTTGTAGAGGACAGTATTCAAGGATGTTTTGAATGACTCCAGAGAAGAAGACTCCACAACCTCTCTGGACAGCCAGCTCTCATGCTCTGCCACCCTTCACATGTTTAGATGGAACTTCCTATACTTAAGTTTGTTCCCCATATCTCTTGCCCTGTCATTGGACATTGCTAAAATGAGACTAGCCTCATCCTCCTGATACCCACCCTGGAAGTAATGGTAAGCACTGACAATATCCAACTTTAGTCTTGTCTTCTTCAGGCTAAAAACCTGAAGAGTCTCAGCCTTTCTCAGTGAGAGCGATTTACCAGTCCCCTCAGCATTTTTCTGGCCTTTTGTTGTACCCTCTTCATCAGTTCCTTCTCCTTGACCCAATACTCCAGATGTGGCCTCACCAGGGCAGAGTAGAGAGGCAGGAGAACCTCCCTTAATCTGCTGGCCACACTTTTCTTGATGCATCCCAGGATGCTGCTGACCTTCTTGGCTGTGAAGGAACATTGATGTCTCATGGTCATCCTGTTCTCCACTAGCGCTGCCAGGTCCTTCTCCACAGAGCTGCTCTCCAACAAGTCAGCTCCTCACCTCTACTTGTGGAGGGGGTTATTCCTCCCCAGGTGCAGTACTCTGCACTTGCCCTTATTGAATTTCACAAGTTTACTCTCTGCCTAACTCTCCCAGGTGACTGCCCAGATCACCTTTGACCAGGAGTTCAGTTATAATATGCTCTAAACAGACACATTTAAAGCAGACCAGGGACTGGGAGCACTTGGATTTTCTAAATACTGATGGAACAGAATCACAGAATTGCTTGGACTAGAAAAGACCTGCAAGATCATTGAGTCCAACTATCAGCCTAATACCACCAGGGTCATTATAAACCATCTCCCAGAGTGCCGTGTCTACACATTTCTGGAACACCCCCAGGGTCAGTGATTCCAATGCCCTGCTGGGCAGCCTGTTCCAATGCCTGACCACTCTTGCAAGAAAGAAATCTTCCCTGTTATCCGACCTAAACCTCCTCTGGAAAAAATTCAGGTGCTTTCCTCTTGTCCTATCACTTGCTACTTAGGGAGAAGAGACCGACCTCCACCTCATTCCAACCTCCTTTCAGGGATTTATAGAGAAAACTGAGGTCTCCTCTTCTCCAAACTACACAACCCCACTTCCCTCAGCTGCTCCTCACCAAACCTGTTCTCCAGACTCTTCACCAGATTCATTGCCCTTCTCTGGACACATTCCAGGACCTCAATGCTATTCTTGTAGTGAGGAGCTCAAAACTGATTCCAGTATTTGACATGTGGCTTCACCAGTGCCAAAATTTGATTTGAAGGACCAAGATATTCCAAAACCCTCTGGAAAGCACCATCAATTGCAATATATTTTGATTTGTGTTATATTTATGCTAAGATAGCTCAGCTCAGCCAAGAGTTTGCATTCTCCTGCCATACTGCTGTGTAAGCAGGGGGAGCATTCCAAGTACTTTCTATCTAATCAGCTTTTATTGACAAGAAAAAAACCTGGCTGAATGAATTGTGGTCACATGCCATTATTAAGTGTTAGATCACAAACCACACAGAGGTATAGATTCCATTTTTGAATGCCAAGAAGCCTTGGGAATATGAGCACACCCAAAAAAGTCTGCTACTTACAGCAAGTCAGTGTGAAAATCCCTAATATGGAAGTTTGTATGGAATTGTTCCTTCAGTTTTTAACACTTTTCTCATGAAATGACAAGTAACTTAAAAATTGATGGATAATTTTGATTTATAGGGAATTCACCTTCATTAAGGTATTCTCTAAGGCAATAAACTCAAAAACTTAAGTTTAACATACACAATTTGAAGATCTAATTGAAGGTGCTAAAACTGATATTTGTAGAATCACAGAATGGTTTGGGTTGGAAGGCACCTTCAGGATCATCTTGTTCCAAATCCCTTGCTGTGGGCAAGGACACCTCCCAGTATACCACGTGGCTTGAGGCCACATCCAACCTAGCTTTGAACACCTTCAGCAAGGGGGAGTCCACGCCTTCCCTGTGCAAGCAATTCCAGTGTCTCACCACCCTCACTGTAAAGAATTTCTTCTTATTCTCCAGTCTAAATCTCCCCTCTTCCAGCTCAAAGCCATTGCCCCCTCAGCCCACCATTACAAACCCTTGTAAGGTGTCCCTCCCCAACTCTCCCACAGGAGTACTGGATGTAGTACTCCAGATGGGGTCTCATAAGACCAGAGTAGAGAGGAGAATATCCTTCCTCAGAGCCACACTGACCATATTGTAACATGATAATAGAGTATAACATTATAGAAGTGGAAAGAGGTCTCTAAGATCATAGAATCAACAAGGTTGGAAAGGACCTCAAAGATCATCAAGTCCAACCTGTCACCCAGCACGTCATGACTACAAGACCATGGCACCAAGTGCCATGTCCAATCCCCTCTTGAACACCTCCAGGGATGGCGATTCCACCACCTCCCTGGGCAGCCCATTCCAATGGTTAACAACTCTCTCTGGGAAGAACTTTCTCCTCACCTCCAGCCTAAACTTCCCCTGGCACAGCTTGAGACTGTGTCCTCTTGTTCTGGTGCTGGTTCCCTGGGAGAAGAGACCAACCCCCTTCCTGGCTACAACCACCATTTTTCAGTTCTAAGCTGCTACCCAACATTTCCATGATCACTAGAATATATCCCAAAGTGGCAAATCTACTCACTTTTTTAACACCTAGAGGGATGGTGACCTTACCCCCTCCCTGGGCAAAATTATGCTTTTAACCACTTCTTTCTTTCCAGTGGTTTTGGATTTAATTTTCTTGTTTCAGTTTGGAATGAAAAAAATATTGTTCAGGGTTTTTTTTCCTTACCAAAAGACTTTACTGGATATAATGTGTAATTTTGGGGTTTGGTGACCACAACAGACTCTGGGTACCAGCACTGACTGCTGTTTGCTCAGTAAAATCATACACTGGTATTTGGTTCTCTGTAAACTACCAATTATGCACAGAAAATTTGGACTTAAGAGTGAATATTTTGCATCTTGAATTTCTTTTTTAAAAATTTTATTTTATTTTATTTGTACTCTCATAAGAACTGACTCTGATTTACAGTAATATTTTCCTCCAATCAATATTTTCCTCCCCTAATCTAGTTGGAGGTGTCCCTCCTCAATGCAGGGAGTTGGACAAGAATGGAATGGAATGGAATGGAATGGAATGGAATGGAATGGAATGGAATGGAATGGAAGAATAGAATAGAATAGAATAGAATAGAATAGAATAGAATAGAATAGAATAGAATAGAATAGAATAGAATAGAATAGAATGGAATAGAATGGAATAGAATGGAATAGAATTAACCAGGTTGGAAGAGACCCTTGAGATCATCACCCAACACCATCTAATCAACTAAACCATAGCACCAAGCACCCCAGCCAGTCTCTTCCTAAACCCCTCCCGTGATGGTGACTCCACCACCAAACTGGGCAGCACATTCCAATGGCCAATCACTCTCTCTATGAAGAATTTCTTCCTAACCTTCAGCCTAAACCTCCCCTGGTGCAGCTTGAGACTGTGTCCTCTTGTTCTGGTGCTGGTTGCCTGGGAGAAGAGACCAATCCCCACCTGGCTGCAACCTCCCTTCAGGTAGTTGTAGACAGCAATGCAGTCTCCCCTGAGCTGCCTTTTCTCCAGGCTAAGCAACCCCAGCTCCCTCAACCTCTCCTCATAGGGCTTGTGTTCCAAACCCCTCCCCACCTTTGTTGCCCTCCTTTGGACATGTTCCAGCAAGTCAACATCTTTT
Organism: Colaptes auratus; assembly: GCA_015227895.2. Taxonomy (NCBI): domain Eukaryota; kingdom Metazoa; phylum Chordata; class Aves; order Piciformes; family Picidae; genus Colaptes; species Colaptes auratus. The sequence goes on from CM037643.1 coordinate 11,911,100, forward strand.
GTAAACTGAGGGGTCCAGAACTGGACACAGTAGTCAAGGTGTGGCCTAACCAGTGCTGAGTACAGGGGGAGAATGACCTCCCTGCTCCTGCTGGACACACTGTTTGAGATTCCCTTCCAACAGAATGCAATATGGGAATTTTAAAGAAATTCAATTTTCCACTTTGAAAAAACTTTTACCTCTAGAAAATAATTTCTCTTACACATATTTTCAAAGGAAATCATAGAATCATTAAGGTTGGAAGAGACCTCAAGGATCATCTACTTCAAACACCCTTGGCATGAGCAGGGACACCTCACACTAGATCAGGTTCAGAGCCCCATCCAGCCTGGCCTTAAAAACCTCCAGGGATGAGGCTTCTACCACCTCCCTGGGCAACCTGTTCCAGTGTCTCACCACCCTCATGGGGAAGAACTTCGTCCTAGCATCCAATCTGAATCCACCCATTTCTAGTTTTGTTCCATTCCCCCTAGTCCTGTCACTACCTGACATCCTAGAGAGTCCCTCCCCAGCTTTCTTGTAGGCCCCCTTCAGATACTGGAAGGCCACAATAAGGTCTTCTCAGAGCCTTCTCTTCTCCAGACTGAACAGCCCCAACTCCCTTAGTCTGTCCTCATAGGAGAGGAGCGGAGCTCCAGCCCTCTAATCATCCTTGTGGCCCTTCCCTGGACATGCTCCAACATGTCCAGATAAAATCATTATAACAATGAGAAAACAGATACATAGAATTGTTTTGGTTTGGAAAAGACCTCCAAGACCATTGTGTCTGTTGACCTAATGCCACCACCATCATCATCATATTTTGCAAACTCTATTTACTTGTTTTTTATGAAGAGCAGCTCACAAATCTTTTTTTGCTAACAAGCAAAACCTCCATTACTTTGAGCTTTTTCACATTCTCTCCAGTGGCTGATCACCTTCTGCTCCTTTGGTAGGTTACTATTTCTGTAGACTCTGCATCTGTGCTACTTACAGAAAGTTTCCTGCCTCTCAAGTACACTCTGAGATGTGTCAGAATTGGAGCTGATTATACAGAAGAGTGACACCGGAGAACATATTCTCCTCTAGCGCAGTACTGAGGCTGACTAATCCTTTGGAATCTCTCCCCACATCTGGAATAACTTCTTTCTCCCATCTTTTATGCAAATTAATTCCAGCTAAACCTTTACCTTCTCCAGCACCAACTCTAAAACCTTGCAAGGTTTTACAATGCAGTGAAGCAATAGTGAGGATGAAGTATGATTTATTGGCAGCAGCACTACTTCTAGGGGAAAAAAAGTGCAAAGGTGAATTTCTTCTTTTCTGTAGAGACAATACATAGAATCATAAAACTGCTTTGGGTAGAAAAGACCTCTAACATCACTGAGTCCAACCATCAATCCAACACCACTGTGGCACTGAAACCATGTCCCAAAATGCTATGTCCACATATTTCTTGAACACCGCTAGGGTTGGGCACTCCACTGTCTCCCTGGGCAGCCTGTTGCAAAGCCTGACCACTCTTTCTGCAAAGAAATTTTCCCTGAACCCAACCTAAGCCTCCCCTGGCACAATTTCAGGCCATTTCCTCTCCTTCTATCACATGATACTAGGGAGAAGAGACCAACCCCCACCTCACTCTGGCCTCCTGTCAGGGAGTTCTAGGGTTCGGTGAGGTCTTCCCTCAGGCTCATTTTCACAAGACTGAACAACCTCAGCTCCCTCAGCTGCTCCTACCAGACCTGTTCTCCAGACCTTTTATGAGCTTACTTGCTCTGTATTAATAAAAAATTAATTATTATTGCTGAAAAAAAACTTAATGCAGCAACAATAAAACAAAACCAAAGTAGTTTTCAGTGCAAAAATGGGATACATTTGAAATGAACCCTTGATCTGGAGATGTTCCTTCTACTTTTTTTTTTTCTGACTTACTGTACTGAAGCTGTTTTGCATGAAGTGATTCACTGTCAGTGCCTTGAAACCCAAAATTCTGACAAAGGGATGCAAGGCACTTTTCAGTGATAATGACTTAATTTGAAGTCTTTCACTTTTGCCATGTAATTTGCATCACCTGTAATTTCTGCGCCTCTACCTCTTATTGTAATCAAGCACAAATTCCTGGTGTCTTTACAACCCACATCACAACCAGCTAACATCATCATGCAGCTTTTACACATCGAATTAGTTCTACCTCAGTGTTTCCTAAAGATATTAGAATGAGGTGAGTTGTGTTTTAGCTATTCTGCAACACAGCTGGAGCTTTGGACAGCTTTGGACAGCCTTCAATATATTAGATAATCTCAGAGGTCTCTTCCAACCTGGTCTATTCTATTCTATTCTATTCTATTCTATTCTATTCTATTCTATTCTATTCTATTCTATTCTATTCCGTTCTGTTCTGTTCTGTTCTGTTCTGTTCTATTCTGAAAGATGTCATCCAGAACTAAAAGAAGATGAGCCTTGCATGTACTCAGGTGGCCAAGAAGGCCAACAGCATCCTGACCACGATCAGCAACAGTGTGGCCATCAAGACCAGAGAAATGATTGTCTCCCTGTACTCGGCACTGGTGAGACTACATCTGTCACTTGTTACTAAGGAGAAGAGACTGACACCCACTGGGCTCTGACCTCCTTTCAGGGAGTTGTAAAGTGCAATGAGGTCTCCCATCAGCCTCCTTTACTCTATAGTGAACAACCCCATTTCCCTCAGCTGTTCCTCCCTACGCCTGTTCTCCAGACCATTCAGCAGGTTAATTGCCCTTCTCGAAAGTTACTCCAGCCCCTTAATGTCCTTGGAGTGTGGGGCCCAGCACTGAACATGTGGGGCCCAGCACTGAACCCAGTACTCAAGGTGTGGCCTCCCTAGTGCTGAGTACTAAGAACAATTTCTTTCCTGCATGGGCATTCAGGCATCAGAACAGGTTGCCTAGGGAGGTGGTGGAGTCACCACCCCTGGAGGTGTTCAAGAAATATGTAGAAGTGGAACTTGAGGACATACATTAATGGTCATGGTGTTCTTATGCTGACAGTTGGACTCAATGATCTCAGAGGTCTTTTCTGACCAAAAAAATGCTATGGTTCTGTGATACGAGCCCTGAAAGAACCACAGAGAGCAGGCATCCAGAAAGAGTGTCAATAATTAGACGTTAACTGGGTGTCAACCATTAGACCTCATCTGGGTGTCAATAATTAGACCTTATCTCAAGCAAATCTGCCTTTGCTTTCATCTTTAAGATCACATTAGCACACTATGTTGAGTAACTAGGTGGTGTTAGTCCCAGATCTTGGAAGCATATGGAACACATTTATCAGCAAAATCAGGCTACAGTTTGGCTTCATAAAGGAAACAGAAACCAGCTCCCATCAACCTCACAAATCTAGTATACTCCCACGAGAAATGTCATGCTACATTTTGTCCAGAGATGAATACAAGAAACTATATTTCATGGGCTTCTACACATACAGAGAAGAATATTTCACCAGAGTGTTCAGCTAACAGGATAACTGGAGCAAAATAAGCAGTGGAAGGAATTCTGTATATGAAGATGCAGAACAGAAGACCTTTTAACATACAAACCCCTCAACCCTAAGGTCAGGTGTAGCCTCAATGGCAGTAATTTGCCAAATTCTTTAAGCTTTTTGCAATATTGTTCAATTCCCTTTAGCATGCATGGCTTCTTTTCTTTCATAATGAACAGCATCCCCCCACCCACAATATAGTAAAGCTTTCTCTGAAACAGATTCTTAGAAATTTTGATTTCTAGGTCACTCCGAAAATGAATAAATTTAGTCAATTTATATCTTAGCCACTGCAACACTGTCTCTAGCCTCAAAATGAAGAGGGAAAAAAATAAATAAACCCCAGAGCAGAAAATCTGGACATGTATATTTAATCCAGCCCATTCACAGTCAAAATGCAGATGATTACATTGTGCCAAAGCCAAGTCAGTTTGATCTGAGCTACTACGCCCTAAACAATGTCAGGAGAAATTGCTGACAGTGACACAATTACTGTCAGGTGTTCCTGCTCTCAACATCAAGAGCAAAGTTGCAGCCACCTCTCTGCAATGGCTAATGAATTTCAAACTGTCAAGGAGAAACTTTGGACCTTTAGTGTTCATAGGCCACAGCATAATGATGTTTTATTTATTTATTTATTATTCCCCATGATGTGTGGCTGAATCACAGAAGGGTAGGGCTGGAAAGATACCCTTGGACATCATCTGAGCATGGCCACCTAGAGTGGGGTGCGCAGGAATGCATCCAGGTGTGCTTGGAATCTCTCAAGAGATGGAGACTCCATCCTCCTCATGTTTAGATGGAACTTCCTATGTTCAGGTTTGGACCCATTACCACTTGTCCTGTGACTGGGCACCACTGAAAAAAAGCCTGGTCCAGTCCTCCTGACACACACTCTGGAAGTACTGATAAGCATTATGAGATTCCACCACAATTTTCTCTTCTCCAAACCCAAATTCTCTCAGTCTTTCCTCATCAGAGAACTGTTCCAGTACGCTCAGCATCTTAGTAGACTTTTGTAAGTGTCTGTCCTTCTTGAACTGTGGAGCCCAGAAATGGACCAAATATGCCAAGTGTGGCCTCACCATGGCAGACTAGAGGGGGAGAAGGACTTCCCCCAACCTGCTGGCCACACACTTCTTGATACCCCCCCAGGATGTTATTTGCCTTCTTGGACACAAGGGCACTTTGCTGGCTCATGGTCATCCTGTTGTCCAGCAGCACACCCAGGCCCTTATCCATGAAGGTGGTTTCCATCGGGTCAACCCCTCACCAGTACCAGTGCAGCGGGTTATTCCTCCCCAAGTGCTATAGCCTTAAGTTAATGGCCATTGAACAAAAGGTGTTCTTGGTATAGAACCATCATTTGTAGAATAGAATAGAATAAACCAGGTAGGCAGAGACCTTCAAGATCATCTTGTACAACCTATCAACCAATCCAACCCACTTAAACAGCTAAACCATGGCACCAAGCACCCCATCAAGTCTCCTCCTGAATACCCCCAGTGATGGTGACTCCACCACCTCCCCGGGCAGCCCATTGGAATAATGGGCAATCACTCTCTCTGTATAGAACTTCTTCCTAACATCCAGCCTAAACCTCCCCTGGTGCAGCCTGAGACTGTCCTCTTGTTCTGGTGCTGGCTGCCTGGGAGAAGAGACCAACATCTGCCTGTCTACAACCTCCCTTCAGGTAGTTGTAGACAGCAATAAGGTCACCCCTGAGTCTTCTCTTCTCCAGGCTAAGCAACCTCAGCTCCCTTAAGCCAGCTACAAAACTTTGAATCAAGTAAACCAGACTCCTTAGATTAACCATAGTGTCTCCTTAATCCACTGAGTCACATTTCCTTCAACTTTATGAAACCAAATATCACATTTCCAGAGAAGGAAAAACTCACACTCTTTTATAATCAGGCATAAGAAAGAAAGTGTACTGCTGGCTCTGTCCAAAACCCTCTTTTTATTGTAAATGTCTGCCTTAGAGTCTTTGTGTAAAAGCTGATCAGACATAAACTGTCACTGACTGTTCTGTAAATGTCAGAGAAAGCATGGAATAAAAACCTAAAAATTAAAAAGATCTTTCCCCGACAGACACAGATGGTTGCAGCTTCAACTTAGCAACCAGAAAGGTTTCTAAACTTTCCAGTAAATAAGGTTATGTCTATTAGCAAGAGTCAGGGAAAAAACTAGAGTTTTAAGATGATGAAGAATGAACAGCAGGATGATGAAAGTGGCTCTCCCCCTCTGATTTGCTCACATGAGACTCCCCCACCTCAGATGTTGCATCCAGTTCTGATGTACCCAGCGCAAGAAGGACATGGAACCATTTGAGCTGGTCTAGAGGAGGCTACAATGATAATCAGAGGGCTGAGGCACCTCTGGTACAGGGGCAGGCTGAGGCAGTTGAAGTTGCTCAGCCTGGAGAAGAGAGGAGTCCAGCGAGACCTCCTAATGGTCTTCCCTTAGGGGCCATAGGAGAACTGGGGCAGGACTTTTTACAAGGGCTTGTAGTAATAAGGAGAGGGGCAAATTTGAGCTGGAAGAGGGGAGATTTAGACTGGAGATTAGAAAGAAATTCTTGACAGTAGAGGCGATAAGACACTGGAACAGGTTGCAGATGTCCCCTCCATGGAGGTGTTCAACACCATGTTGGATGAGGCCTTGAGCAACTTGGTCAAGTGGAAGGCATTCCTGCTCAGGGCAGGGTGGTTGTAACTAGATGATCTTGAAAGTCCTTTCCAACCCAAACCATTCTATGTATTTGATGAATTCAGCATGTTTGGTCTCAAAAACCAGAATGGAGTTTAACAACACAATACATTTTTTTTTCCAGTCCCATTTCTTATGTATGTGAACTTGAATTGCCTTTTCCAACTAGGAATTGTCATAACCAATCCCTCTACTCTTAAGTAAGCAGAAAAAAAACCTCTCTTTGAAAGCTCTGGTTTCCTTTTATGCTGTGCACCCTCTACAGACATGCTCAAGGACATTCTTCTATGTCAGGAAGGAAGCAAAAAAGATACCATCACTCCAGAGATTCCTGTCATTCCAGATCAGGGACTGGGATGAAATGGTACCAGCATTTTTCCTGCTATCATCAGTTTCAGCACAGTTTATTATTAATTTTTAATTACCTTTTGAGAACTCAGATATTTCTTCTGCTGAATTTCTTATGATATGACTTTTCCTGTCAACAGATGGAAACTCTTACTACCAAAAAACACGAGGAATATTGTACTTTCTGCTTTTATGTTGGGTGAATTCTAACACTTGACAAGTTAATGATCAGCTTTTCGTGCTGGAAGTCCTGAATTTCGTCAGCACTTTTGCATGTTCAGTGACAAGTCCAACACTTGCAAAACTGTCTAAAATAATTAGTGGAGTGTGTCCACTGATGTGCACAAACCCCTGATAACAAGTCCAAGTGCCGGGTGCTGCACTTTGGCCACAACAACCCCATGAAGCGCTACAGTCTAGGGTTGGAGTGGCTCGAGAGCAGCCAAACAGAAAGGGACCTGGGGGTGCTGACTGACAGCCAGCTGAACATGAGCCAGCAGTGTGCCCAGGTGGCCAAGAAGGCCAATGGCATCCTGGCCTGCATCTGAAATAGTGTGGCCAGCAGGAGCAGGGAAGTCATTGTGCCCCTGTGCTCAGCACTGGTTAGGCCACACCTTGAGTACTGTGCCCAGTTCTGGGCCCCTCAGTTTAGGAAAGATGTTGAGATGCTGGAACATGCCCAGAGAAGGGCAACAAAGCTGTGGAGGGGTTTGGAACACAAGCAATACACGGAGAGGCTGAGGGAGCTGGGGTTGCTTAGCCTGGAGAAGAGGAGGCTCAGGGGAGACCTTATTGCTCTCTACAACTACCTGAAGGGAGGTTGTAGCCAGGAGACAGGTTTGGCCTCTTCTCCCAGGCAACAATAGGGCACAGTTTAGGACATAGTTTAGGCTCGAGATGAGGAAAAAGTTCTTCACAGAGAGAGTTGTTGGATGTTGGAATGTGCTGCTCAGGGAGGTGCTGGAGTGACCATCCCTGGAGGTGCTCAAGAGGGGATTGGATGTGGCACTTGGTGCCATGGTTTAGCAGTCATGAGGTGTTGGGTGACAGGTTGGACTTGACGATCTTTGAGGTCTTTTCCAACCTTATTGGTTCTATGGTTCTATGAACAGTGTGCTAAAGACTTGCACAAAAGTGGCCTCCCAAAAATGTGTCTGGATCTCTGATACCATATGAAAAAAAAATCCAAATGAATAAACATAACTTAATTGTTAATTGGTTTGGTGCTCACATTATTTCTAGTGTTTGTGTGAAATTCTGTGCTTTAAGACAGTGCTAAAAAAACCCCCAACAGCTCCATAGAGAAGGACCTAGGAGGGCTGGTGGGCAAGTTATCCATGTGCCAGCACTGTGTCCTCATGGCCAAGACAGCAAATGGTGTCCTGGGGCCAGCACATCAAGGGAGCTTCTGTTCTCCCTCTGCTCTACCCTGGTGAGGACACATCTGGAGTCCTGTGTTCCGGGCTTCATAATTCAAGAGGGAGAGGGAACCACTGGAGAGAGTCCAGTGAAGAACTACAAAGATGCTGAAGAGACTGAAGCATCCCTGTGAGGACAAAAAGCTGAGACCTGGCCCTCTTTTGTCAGGAGAGGAACACCCTGAGGGGGGGATCTCAGTGCTGATTAATATCTAAAGGATGAAGGTCATGAGGATGGGGCTGGGCTCCTTACATGGGTGGCTGGTGCTAGGACAAGGGAAAATGGGCACAAACTAGAACACAGGAGGTTCCATCTGAACACAGAGAAAAACTTCTTTGCTGTAAGGGTACTGGAGCTCTGGAGCAGGCTGTCCAGAGAGATTGTGGAGTCTCTTTCTCTGAAGAGATTCCAAACCTGCCTGCATGCATTCCTGTGTAACCTGCTCTAGATGACCCTGTTTTAGCAGGGAGGCTGACTAGATGATCTCCAGAGGTCCTTTCCATCCCCCATCATGCTGTGACTCTGTGATTGTGTAATAGCATTTTTAACGGTGTAGGTATTCCTTTGCTCAGACCACACAGAGTGCACACATATCTCATTACATGTCACTGAAGAAGGAAAAAAACCAACAGCTTATCACAGGATCTGATTTTTTTTCCCCTTAGAATTGTTTCTTCCTAGATAGATTCCCCTTAATGCACAGAATCACAGAATCGCCAACCTGTCACCACAGACCTCATGACTAAACCATGGCACCACGTCCAAACCCCTTTGAACACCTCCAGGGACAGAGAAGCCAAAGAGAAAAGATCATGGAACCACGAAGGTTAGAAGAGGTTATTAGAGGTTGGATCATCAAATGCAACCATCAATATAACACCACCATGGCCACTAAACCACGTGCCAAAGTGCCATGTCCACACATTTCTTGGAACACCTCCAGGGAGAGTGACTCCACCAGCTCCCCGGGCAGCCTGTTCCAGTGTCTGACCACTGATGCAGGAAAGAAATTTCTCCTGATCTGCAACCTAAACCTCTTCTGGTGCAACTTGAGGACATTTTCTCTTGTTCTGGGATTGCTCTGTCAAACAACATAAAGTCTAAATGTGATTCATCATTGATCTGAGGGCAATTAAAAGAAAATGCTACTAGAATAAGGACAATAAGGTGGGGTAGAGTAGAGTAGAGTAGAGTAGAGTAGAGTAGAATAGAATAGAACAGAATAGAATAGAATAGAATAGAATAGAACAGAACAGAATAGAACAGAAGAATTGCATTGCATTGCATTGCATTGCATTGCATTGAATTGAATTGAATTGAATTGAATTGAATTGAATTGAATTGAATTGAATTGAATTGAATTGAATTGAATTGAATTGACCAGGTTGGAAAAGACCTTCAAGACCATCAAGTCCAACCCATCACCCAACACCATCCAATCAAATAAACCATGACACCAAGTGCCTCATCCAGTCTCTTCCTAAACACTTCCAGTGATGGTCATTCCACCACCTCCCTGGGCAGCCCATTCCAATGGCCAATCACTCTTTCTGTGAAGAACTTCTTCCTCACACCCAGCCTAAAAGAGTATGAAAAGGGAAATAATTAATTAAATCACCTGAGGATAAGAAACTGAAGGCTCAACTTTTTTTTTTTTTCAATTAAATCAATAGGTTAGAAGTCAGGAAAGAATTTGGCCTGGAAATGTCAAGTGAGAATATCAATGAGATCTAAGTGCCTGATTCTTTTCAAAATTCCAGACATCATTGAGACCAAAGCACAAGAAGTTAGCATACCTGTTCCTGGGTAAATCCCACCTTCCACAGTTGAAAGGGAGATGTGGAGCAGCATGCTAACATTACAGTATGATGAGAAGAGAATGTATCCAAAGCCCCTAGATTAAACACTTGGAAGCAAAAGAAGAAAGGAAAAAAAAAGAAAGAGAACTAACTAAATATGACCCATAGACTTTATTTTAAAGGATAAAGGAGCAGAGCCTCACCTACAATAAATTAGTTAAACTTCTATGGCTTCAAATAAAATGTGACAGTTTAGAAACATAGAAACTATTTGGTTGGAACAGACCTTTGAGATTATTGAGTCTGACCATTCTCTAACTCTGCCACTTCTGGGGCTAAACCATCACCCTCAGCACCATGTCTCTGCATCCCTTAAACATCTCCAGGGATGGTGATTCAATCACCTCCATCTCAAGATGAGGGAAAAGGTTTTTTCCTGTGAGGGTGCTGGAGCACTGAAACAGGTTGCCCAGACAGGCTGTGCAGTCTCCTACTTTAGAGATCTTCAAAACCTGCCTGGATGCATTCCTGTGTGCCCTGCCCTAAGTAGTCCTGCTTTGCAGGGGGGTTGGACTAGATGATCTCTGGAGGTCTCTTCCAGCACCTAGCATTCTATGATTCTATGACCTCTCTGGGCAGCCTGTTACAGTCTTTAAAAACCATTTCAGTGAAGAAGTTTCTTCTAATATCCAACCTAAACCTCTCTTGGTGCAACTTGAGGCCATTTCCTCTCATTCTATCACCTGATACTAGGGAGGAGAGACCAACCCCTACCTGGTTCCAATTCCCTTCCATGGATTTGGAGAAAGCCAGGAAAACTCCCCTCAGAGTCCTCTTCTCCAGACTAAACAATCCTAGTTCATAAAATCATAGAATCAGTGAGGTTGGAAAAGACCTCAAAGATCATCAAGTCCAACCTGTCACCCAAGACCTCATGACTACTAAACCATGGCACCAAGTGCCACATCCAATCCCCTGTTGAACACCTCCAGGGATGGTGACTCCACCACCTCCCTGGGCAGCCCATTCCAATGGCTTACAACTCTCTCTGGGAAGAACATCTCGAGCCTAAACTTCCCCTGGCACAGTTTGAGACTGTGTTCTCTTTGTTCCCTCAGCTGCTCCTCACAAGCTTTGTTGTCCAGACCCTTCACCAGCTTCTTTGCCCTTCTACCTTCAGTAACCTCTTGCCCACTTGTCTTGAGTAACTTCATCTTACTGTCACACGTAAAATGCATACCAGCCCATGGCCTATACATGCAGTGGCCTTTGCTTTCTTCCACGGAGCTTTACTATCAGTCTGACAACTCTTAACATGCATGAGGTCGACGTAAAATCCTACACAGACTTGAAAACATTTCCCCGCTAAAGCACCATATTCAGTCCTAAGGCCTTACTAGCAAAGTTCCTGTGTAGCAGTGAGGGATCATAGCCTCCTTCTCTTGTAGAATTTTGTTTTTAATCACAAATTAATGAAATACTAATAAATTGCAAAGCAATTAAGGAGAATTTTAGACTGAATTCAAAATGTCTTAAAAAGAGGGAAAAAACATTGGGAATTAATCAATGGCTACAGCTGAAATCTATAGGAAAACGTAAATGTGTAAAGAGTTTATTATTTTAACCAATTAATTATTATTTGGTGGTTATTATTATTGGAAATGATATGAAAAAATATTGAATTAAACTGCATAATCCACTAAATGTAATCAAGAGGAGCTGGTAGCAATCAAAGGAAGGTCATTACAAAAAAAAATGAGGCCATTTTTCTCATTATATCACAAACAACAAGAAGTGTGACCAGCAAGACAAGTGAAATGATCCTTCTGCTCTACTCTGCTCTTGTGAGAAACCCACTGAGTATTGGGTCCAGCTCTGGTGCCAAGGACTTGGAACTGTTGGAACTAGTCCAGAGGAGGCCACTAGGAAGATTGGAGGGCTGGACTACCTTCCCCATTGGGACAGGCTGAGACAGTTGGTGTTGTTTAGCCTAGAGAATACAAAGCTCTGGGAAGACCTTGCAGCTGCCTTCCAGTACCTGAAGGGTGGGGAGGGACTTTTTGCAAGGGCTTGTACTGCTAGAATAAGGGGCAATGCCTTTCAGATGGAAGAGGTGAGGTTTAGACTGGAAATTAGGATACCACTTTTTATAGTGAGGGTGGTGAGACACTGAACAGGTTGCCCAGGGAGGTTGTGGATGCCCCCTCCCTGGAGGTGTTCAGTGCCAGGATAGACACTGGGGCTAGTGAAAGGTGCCCCTGCCCATGACACTGGGGTTGAAACTTTTTCCAGTTTGAAGCTATTGCTTATCATCCTGTCACAGTATCACAGTATCACCAAGGTTGGAAGAGACCTCAAAGATCATCAAGTCCAACCTATCACCCAAGACCTCATGACTAGACCATGGCTTCAAGTGCCATGTCCAATCCCCTCTTGAACACCTCCAGGGACGGTGACTCCACCATCTCCCTGGGCAGCACATCCCAATGGCGAACGACTCTTTCCATGAAGAAATTTCTCCTCACCTCAAGCCTAAACTTCCCCTGGTGCAGTTTAAGACTGTGTCCTCTTGTTCTTGTTCTGTCAAGCCATGCTTTTGTCAAAAGTCCCTTTCCAGCTCTCCTATAGACCCTTTTAAGTACTGGGGGGCTGCTAGAAGTCCTTCCCAGGTGCTTTATTGATTGTAAATTATTTTATAAATATATTGTATATTGTTTTATCATTTCCTTCCTCCCCTCCTCTCTCCTCCCTTCCTCCTTTCCTCCCTCCATTCCTTCCCCCTTTCTTTTCTTCTTTCTTTCCCTCCTTTCTTTTCTTCTTTCTTTCTCTAAAATATTCACTTTAACCAGAGTCATTAGTTGTTGTTTCTTTTCCCCTTATGAAATCAGCCAGTGCTACCACTCTCATTCATTTTGCCTAACATGGGCACTTTAACCAGAAGTGCTGTAAAACATCATGCTCTGACTGTCAAAATCATTTGGGTTGATTCTTGCACTCTTACTCACTTTGCATAGTATCTTCCTCTTTAAAAAAGTCATACTGATTTCATTGTGGATAGATTCTGAGGAAAAATTATAACAGTCTGTCTGCTGCTCAGCTTTGAATTTATGATAAAATGCCTGAGAAATTCGGGAAACAAAATGAATCATTAACACTAGGAATAAAATTATCATCCCTTTAGATTTTTCATCCAAAATAAGCACTCCAGAGGCTGCTGAAGACTTTGAGCAACCTTGGCATGTATTTTAAAACATAATGTAGAGACTGCAATAAATAAAACTTCCCAAAAAAGCAGTGCTCTTCTGTCCTCCCACTCTCTAACACCCTATTTAATTCCTAGTCATAAGACCCATGCACCTCCATCACACCTTCCCACAAGATATCCCACCCGTTGCTGCCTCCCTCAGAGCACACAGATGGACTTTGGAGCATTCCCAGAATGTCAACAGTTTATGGCTATTTTAGACCTTGGCAAGGAAAAGCATTCCAGAGGAAAAGTCCCTGGCAAAAGAATGCTTTGCCAGCAGCTCTGCACTCTTTTTTTGAAAGAGGGAAATTGAGCTTGAGGGAATCTGCAGGTGTCAAAAGTGGCAATGTGAGCGCTACAGACAAGTGCTGACCACAAGTCAGATCAGCACTTTTAGACCAAAAAATATTAAATCATCTGTCTGCTATGTCATTGACTCAAGATCATAGAATCATAGAATGGTTTGGGTTGGAAGAGACCTTAAAGATTACCTAGTGCCAGCCCTTCTGTGATTTTAATCACTGATCCTTATTTTAAGACGACCATAGACTCCAATTTAATATTAACTTGCAACAGTAGCCGAAATCCTACAGCTCAACTCATTCCAGCACAGCTCAGAGACAACTGCTATTAGAAAAATACTGGTTTCTTATTGGATCTCTAGAAAAAATAACAGATTCACAGATTGCATTGGCTTGGAAGGGACCCTCAAAGGTCATTTTATCCAACTCCCATGCAGTGAACAGGGACACAGCACAAGGTGCGCCGAGGGAAGTTTAGGCTGAAGGTGAGGAGAAAGTTCTTCACAGAGAGAGTTGTTGGCCATTGGAATGTGCTGCCCAGGGAGGTGGTGGAGTCACCGTCCCTGGAGGTGTTCAAGAGGGGACTTGGTGCCATGGTTTAGTAGTCATGAGGTGTTGGGTGACAGTTAGACTCGATGATCTTTGAGGTCTTTTCCAACCTTGTTGATTCTATGATTCTATTCTATGATTCTAGATAAAACTGCTCAGGGCCCCATCAAGTCTGATCTTGAATGTCTCCAGGAACGGGGTCTCAACTACATCCCAAGGCAACCTGTTCCAGCATCTCACCACTCTCATTATAAAGAATTTCCTCCTGATGTCCAACCTAAACCTACACTGATCCAGTTTCAAGCTACTGCCCCTCATTCTATCACTATAAAGCCTTCTAAACAGTTCTTCCCCAGCCTTCCTGTGGGTCACCCTCAGATGCTGAGATACAGCCATAAGGCACCTGTGCAGTCTTCTCCAGGCTGAACAGCCTTAACTCTCTCAGCCTGTCCCCCTAGTGGAGGTGCTCCAGCCCTCTGATCATCTTTGTGGCCCTTCTCTGAAGCTACTCCAACAGGTCCATATCTCTCTTGTGCTGGGGGCCCCAGAGCTGGACAGAGTACTCCAGGACAGGTCTAAGATTTCTTAATAGGAAAGAATGTTTTCAAATAACAAAATAAGTATTTATGGTGATTGCAAATCCCTTCAATTGTCTGTATCAATAACTGCTTCTGGCTTTTCTTTTCAGCATATTTAAGCAGTCTGGCTTTTGAAATATTAAATGTACATCCTTCCAATGCTTTCAAAAAACCCAAAGCACGTAGAGGTGAAGCAAACATTGCCAAAAGTTAGCATATCATTTAAAAGTTATCCACTTCTTCTTCTTCTTCCTGATAAACACATTGATCATCAGTCTTCAAAAAAAATGTGCTTGCTAATGAATAAACTCACTTCAATTACCTCCCTTCTCCACATGCCTGTCTCTTCTGGATACTAATGTCAACCCAGACAGCCAGACAATGACTCTCCTGCCTGTGTTGGGAGCTCTAAGAGGATGCATTTTCATTGCAAGAAGCTACCAACCCTTCATTTATACTTAAAGCCACCTAATCATGATGAATGTAAAGGATTCTTTGGGATTTGTTTTGTTTTGATTGTTTTCTAAGGCTCCAGGGGGACCTTCTATGGCATTCCAGTACTTGAAGGGGCCCATAAGGAAGCTGGGTATTGACTTATCACAAGGGCTTGCAGTGACTAAACAGGGGGCAAAGGCTTTGAGGTAGAAGAGGGGAGATTTAGACTGGAGATTAGGAAGAAATTCTTTACAGTGAGGGTGGTGAGACACTGGAATAGGTTGTCTACAGAGGTTGTGGACGACTCCTCCCTGGTGGTGTTCAAGGCCAAGTTGGATGAGACTTTGAACAACATGGTCTAGTGGAAGGTGTCCTTAACCGTGGCAGGGGGGTTGGAACTAGATTATCTTTGAGGTCCCTTCCAACCCAAACTATTCTATGCTTCTGTGATTTATTTATTTTTTCCTACTCATCTTTCTTCCCCTCAAAACTTCCTGTTCTACTTGAAGAATTCTACAGACTCCCACTGAAAATTCCCACAACATTTATAAAGCACCAGAAGGTTTCTTTCTCTGCCTGCCTGCCTCTGCAATATAGATTGCATTGAATTCCAGTTTCAATACCTTAAAGATTTTACATTTATGTCAAGCAACCCAGAACATTCCAGCATGCTGAGGCAGATGAACCCAGTGTGCCTCAAGTATGTCAGATATAATCAGCTCCAAGAAGCGCTGAAGTAAAACACCAAGAGCTTTTTTTTTTTGGCCTTTTTTTTTTTTTTGGCCTTTTTTTCCCCCTTTGAAGCTTCTTTTAAAACAGAACCATAAAAATGGACACGTTAATCAGGCAAGTATTATGATTAGTGGTGTAAGTAGACGGATAATACAATCCCAGGACAGCACAAGAATGCCGCAACAAAGTAATTCACCTCGCGCTCTTGCCACCTGCAGAGACAAGGCACAGTTTTCACAGGACACTGGGAATTAGAACCTTTCCAGTCATAATTACTGTTTTTATGCTTGATTTCTAATTTATGTAGTGGAAGGACATCTGCCTCTATTGCCTAGGAGCTAAGCTTCGCTACTGAAAAGACCCCAATACCACTGTGATATGCTCAATTCCACATGTCCATCATTCACATTATCAGTACACAAGAGCTGCACACACACAGAGTATTACTCTGAGTGAGATAACATCAGAAGGTTTAGAAGGGCTTGTAGTGATAGGACAAGGGGTGATGGTTTTAAACTGAAGCAGGGTAGATTTGGGTTGGACATTAGGAAAATGTTCTTTCCTATGAGGAAACACTAAATCAGGTTGCCCAGGGAGGTGGTGAAAGGTCCATCCCTGTAGACATTCAAAGTCAGGTTGATGGGGCTCTGAGCAGTGTTACCTACTTGTAGATGTCCCTGCTTATTGCAGGGGGGTTGGACTAGATGAACTCTAGAGGTCTCTTCCAACCCAGTACAATCTATAATTGTATATCAAGGTACTAAACTAACCTTGCCCCTCCCACACTAAACCAATCCGAGGGTAACAGCACAAATGAACATCTAAAATGCTAACCACATTTATAAATCAACAGAATCTACAGAGCAGGCTTTACAGAGGAGAGAGAGACACAGAAGCAAAATGGGAAGTGCAAAGCTAATTGCAGAAGTGACAAATCATCTTTCACACAAGTCTATTTTACATCACTTGGGTTTAATGTTTTTGCCTTTGATATGCTTTAAGATTTGGGGGGAAAAATAGGAGCTGTAAAAATGACTCCTTCACGTGTTCATAATGACTTCAAAATGCAGTGAAAAACATGTTAATAAACTGTCTTCCTTGCTTTGCTTACTCTTATGTTACATGTCTTTGAAGTAGAATCATTAAATCGTTGGCTTATAACCATACTACGGTCAGTCCTAACCCAGCTAGGGCAAACTTCATCAGTCACAGATACCCAGTAACCACCAAGCAGCCACTTCTCTGCTAAGGATCCTTCAAAAGGCAAACTAATTATGTTCTGCTCTCAGTTCTCTGGAACTCACCGCTCCCTCTCCTTTGCGTTTTCTTTTGTACAACACGATGCTGAAAAGCAGCCAAAAATGCAAAATAATTTTTGTTTACCCAAAAAACCACCAAAGTTATTAACAAAATCTGGATTTCTAAACACCTTTCTGCTTCTTCCTTCATGCCTAGAAATTAATTAAAATTGCAGGTGGAAATGCATAATGGTTTTAAGTAACACAAAGCAAAGAGTACACCTCCAATTCTAATGCATGTAAGTATGCAGATTATGCATGCATACATATTGCTGCATTTTCCTTTGTTCTCTTCATAAATGGATTCTCTAAAGAGAGAAATTCAATATTATTTTTTTTTTGCTAGAAAGTAATAATTTCAAAGCAATGGAATCTTCACCATTGGAACAATAAAGTTTCTCCTTATTGTAAGGTTGTTAAGGGTCAGAGCTAGGCCAGCCATTAAAGGAGTGACAGATGCTTTCTATGAATCCCTCTACCTTCCCCAAGGGAAGAGAAAGAGAATAAAGGACAGAGACTGGGAAAGTTAACTAAAACTACTTCAGTGGAAAATGTAAAACCAAAATGAAATAGATCCAATCAGATACAAACTAATGTGGAACCCAACTCCTGATGGCCATTAGTCACCATCACCACTGATAAGGAAAAGCTTGGACCTGGTGACCCTTTCTTTATACCAAACTTGCCAGCCACGGGATCAAATCCCTTGTGGCTCACTTGAGGGTTACCTGTCCTGCTCATTTCTTCCTGCAGGTGCCACTTCTGACTTCCTGTACCCCAACACAGTACAGACCTTGGTCTGTAGACCAAACCTTGGCACTAACTCTCTCCATCAGGTTCTCACTGCTAGAAGCAGCTCCTGTCTGTGCAAACAGAAAGTGCTGGCCCTGAGCACAGACTGATCTGGGAAGGGAAACCACCGAGCAGAATTACTGCTGTGCGAGCTCATACCAGGACAAAGGTTTGGGTCTGTTATAATCATAAATCAAATATTTAGAATTAAAAGAATTTACCAACAATATCTCTTTTCCAAAATTCATTAGATTCTAGGTTAGAAATCAATCATTATAACACACTCCAGATCTCTCCCTATTTAGTGCCATCCAACATATTTACTCTCAGACAGAGCTCAGTAGAAAAGGACTTACGAAAGGTGAGAAATTCTGAGAAGAAAGAAGCTATCACCAGACACAAGGTAGGAAACTGAAGGAAATGTCCAAAGCAGGCTCTTTGAAACCTATAGACAATGCATGTGCTTGATAGAAGTCTGGAATGCAGCAATACCTGATTTGCAGATGTGAGCTACTTAAAATTCTTAAGCTTATAACAGAAATTACTCAGAGAAGTGCAAGGCAGGAAACAGACTCTTCATTTATCATGTAAATGATGCAATATTTAAGGTAACATACAGGAATACTTTCTGATTAGACCTTATTGTCATATGTTTTCTAAAACTACAAAGGTAATCACAATTCTTCCTCCCTGCTTCTGGGGCAGAAAGGCAGGTTTTGTGTCCAACCCTGCTGCTTTCAACAGGGACACCTCCAACTAGATCAGGTTGCCCAGGACCGCATTAAGCCTGATCTTGAATGTCTCCAGGGATGGGGCCTCAATCACATCCCTGGGAACCTGTTCCAGTGTCCCACGACCCTTAGAGTAAGGAACTTTAGTACTTGGAGAGATTGATAATAGGGACAAAAGACCAGCACCCACCTAGTTCTAACCTCCCAGGAAGCAGGGATATCCCCAGATAATCTGATTGAAGAAATTATTACAGAATGGAAGATAAGAATAAACCAGTCGTGACTTTGTGATTATTTTGATAAATATTCATGCTTTTCTTTATGAAAGTCCATAATTTTCTGAACTGAAAAGGCTTTTCCTAATATCCTTTTATCAATAATCAGTGGTACCAGGCTTCAACGAGGAGTGACTTCATTGTCATCTCGGTGGTATCTGGCTGTCAGCAAAAGGCTGGCATAATGGATTGTAATCATTTTGCACAGAGGAAGGACAGGTCTAGCAGAAATATACTTAATTCCAGGTGATGGCTCCTGCAGAGTCAGTAAAGGACACATGCTAATAAGGAAACTGCAGAAAGGCATCAGTGATGACACACTCCCTGCAAACAGCCAGCTCAGCAGATCTTGTGCAGCTAATAGAACCATTACTGCCTCATGTCAAGCCATGAAAAATACCAAAGGACAGAGTCATCACAGCAAAAGGAGAAACAAAGCTCTGGTATATTATGGCTGGAAAAGCTTTACAGGCAGAACAATGTTAGGATAACACTGTTATCAAATGCATGAATATCCCAATACGCTTACTCAGTGGAAAGAACCATTTCCCCTTTTTTTAATTCACTCATAGCTCTGTCATTCATTGTATTAATTTCCAGTTTGAAAGTAATTTCCCACCAAGGCATCTGTTGTCTTCTGCTGACAACAGCAGGTTTGCTTTTGCCTTTCTTTTTTTAACTTGGAGTTTGTGATAGAGCCCATGAGTAAAGCATAAAGCACTACAAATGATGACTACCAGGCAGGAAAAACATCCAGATGCTTTTATAGAGAATTAATTTTCCAGACTCTGATTAAAGGCTTCTGTTACAACTGTGTTGGTCAGCTTCTCTCTTTCAGAAACTGGGACTCTGTCCAGAAACAGTGAAATATTCTTTGTATTATTGCATATTGGGAAGAATTTCTTCCCTGCAAGAATTGTCATGCACTGGAACAGGCTGCCAGGGGAAGTGGTGGAGTCACCATCTCTGGAAACATTCAAGAGATGCATGGACATGGCACTTTGTGACATGTTTAGGTGGTCATGGAAGCTTTGGGTAGAATGCTGCATTTGATGGTTTTAGAAGGCTTTTTAAACTTAATGATTCTATGAAGCTATAGAATCTTCATCACATGCCTGTGCTGCAGCAAGAAGGACTTTAACTGATCACATTCTACAGATAAAAATCTGTCACCAGCTCACACAGCATTTCCATTTTGAAATGCTGCTCACCAAAATGTCAGTACTCAATTCCAGATAAGAGGGAAACATCGAATATATCCATGAGGCATGCATTGCCTCACCATCTCAAGAACTCACTGGAAGAAAGAAAATCTTATTGGACATTTTCACAGAATCACAGAAACACCTGTTTGGAAAAGACCTTAAGTCCAACCATAACCTAATATCTCCCTGTACACAGTTCTTAGACCATGTGCCTAGCATCCTCATTTAAATGCCTTTTAAACATCACGAGGGGCACTGATTCCAGCACCTCCCTGGGCAGTCTGTTCCAACACCTGACCACTCTTTCAGGAAATATTTTTTTTTTCCCTAATATCCAACCTAAACCTCCCTGGTGCAAGTTGAGACCATTTCCTATCATCCTATAACATGTTATTAGGGAGAAGAGACCAACCCCTATCTCCCTACAATCTCCTTTCAGAGAGTTGTAGAGAGTGAGGTCTGCCCTCAGCCTCCTGTTCTCCAGAACATCAGAGAACAGCTCAGAAACCTTGGAAACCTCCTGAGCAGTCCTCTGAAATACACAGTTTAAGATCTTTCTTCTCTTTTTATACTATTCAGTGAGCATTTTCATATGACATCCCTGGATATTGAATCTCTGTTCACTTCCTCCCTATCTTCAACCCATCAGAAACACAGAAACACTATGAGAAAGAAGTCATAGAATCATAGTTGTTTGGGTTTTTTTTCCAGTTGGAAAAGACCTCCAAGATCATCAAGTCCAACCATCAACATAAGACCACCATTATTCACTGCAGACTAATGTGTTCCATTTACCAAGAAGATTAATTGTATTAGGGAACAATAATTACACCAAAATCTCATTTATAAGGTAGAGGAGGGCAAGCATGTTTTCAAAGAGCTTGGTCACTCATGTCTATGGGTATTCTTTACCACTTACAGATTTTTGTCCTAAGTAAGCCACAAGCAATTACTTTCAACCTGTCTCAGATTACCAAATGGCTGAAATCAAAGAGCTGTGTGGTAAGAAACAGCATTTAATCCCTTTACTTAGTGATTTCCACTGCTATAAAGGTTTCTTTTAGAATCTGGGAGCAACCCTGCAATCCCTAATCACATGAGAAACCTTTCTTTTTTAACATGAATAGACCCATTAAGTCAATGGGGCTACTCATGTGAACACAGGTTGATGTTAAAAGACCACTGGTGCTGAGAATGCACTCTTTTGTGTGGCCTTGCATTTTATGGATGCACATGAAGGGTGATATATAGAATATAGTGCTCTGATTTTAGTATGTTAATCATATTTCATATTATCTCCCATAAAAGCCCCCTCCATGGTATGCCAGACTTTCAGTCATTCTTTATCTTTAAATCCATTAACTGATATCACAGCAGCAGATGCTTTTCACTCCAGATGTAATTGCAATACAAGGCTAATTAACAGACACTGCACATGGAGCCTTTCTCCCTTTGAACTTCCCTATTGAAGACTTCTCCTTGCAATAAAGCTTTATCAAACTCTTCTTAATCAATATAATCATTCCATTAATTCACATGGGACTAATCTACTCATGTTTTGGTCAGTGAAGTTCTGACCTAGCAGTGCTCGCTGAAAAAGGAAGATGAATTCAGTATTTGTTTTTAGCACTTCCTCTAGTTTGTGTCGGCTAAAGAGACAATCCAGCTGCCAGAGGAGATTAGAAAGATCACAGAGTCAGGTTGGAAAAGATGATTGAGTCCAATCATCATAGACTCATAGAATTGTTAGGGTTGGAAGGGACCTCAAGGATCATCTAGTTCCAACCCCCCTGCCATGGGCAGGGACACCTCACACTAGATCAGGTTGCTCAGGTAGCAGCCAGGTGGGGGCTGGTCTCTTCTTGCACACAATCAGCACCAGAACAAGAGGACACAGTCACAAGCTGCACCAGGGGAGGTTTAGACTGGAGGTTAGGAAGAAATTCTTCATAGAGAGAGCGATTGGCCATTGGAATTTGCTGCCCAGGGAGGTGGTGGAGTCACCATCCCTGGAGGTGTTCAAGAGAGGATTGGACGTGGCACTTGGTGCTATGGTTTAGTTGTCATGAGGTGTTAGGTATGAGGTACTAGGTTGGACTTGATGATCTCTGAGGTCTTTTCCAGCCTGGTTGATTCTGTGATTCTAACCCTAAGATACTTCTCTCTCCATCACCACCACAACAAATTTTCTCCTCACTGGATATATTTTCCATTATAACTGGTATATACACAAGCTAAACATTGTTGGTGCCATCTGCCAAAATGTGGAGCATGAGGACAGCCTGCCTGTGGTCCTCCAGCTTGTGGCTGCAGGAAAAAATAAAAAAAAACACAAAACAAAACAAAACCAAACCAGAACAACAGGAGAAGTTGCCATCTGTTCCTTTTGTCCTTCTCTGCACGTCGATTACAGAGCAAGACGAGGGAGCAAATCTCGCCGCCTCTGGAAAATCTTGTCAGACTATAAAAAAAAAGGGCTCTGACAATTTATTGCCACTTTTGCAATACCAGCAGCTGTGTGCAGGGAATGAGCTTCACCACTCTAAACAGTCAAAGTCCTTCAGAGAGATTCAATTGGCACTTCAGTATGTTATTGACTGTCTGTACACAATAGATCATAGGATGGTTTGGGTTGGATGAGACCTTAAAGATCATGTAGTTCCAACCCTCCAGCCATGGGCAGGGACATGTCCTACGAGACCAGGTTGCTCAAGGTCCCACCCAACCTGGTTTTGAACAGTTCCAGACTTGCAGCCTTCACAGCTTCTCTGAGCAGCCTGTCTCATAGTCTCATGAGGAAGAATTTCTTCCTCATGTCTGGCCTTTTCCAACCTGAATGTTTCCGTGATTCTGTGATCTCAATCCAGCTTCTTCCAGTTTGAAGTAACTACCCCTCATTCTAGTTGCATAATAGATTTGGGGGAAAAAAATACAAGGAAGTGTTCTTAATTAAAATGAGAGCTATCATATTTTTAATCTCTAAATGAATTGAATAAGGGAGAAGTAATTTATCACCATTTTAAGCCAATCTCAGAGGAAACTATTTTCAGGGCTCCATTTTAGACTGGATATTAGGAAAAATTGCTTGTGGTGAACTTGTTGTCCACGTGCACTCCCAGAGCTGCTTTGCAAGAGGTTAATCCTCATCTCTATTGGTGCAGGGCCTCACATTTGCCCTTGCTGAACTTTGTGAGGTTTCACTCTCCCTCAAGTTGTATCACAGGGGGTTTAGGATGGATATTAGAAGAAATTTCTTGACTGAAAGACTAGTCAGGTGTTGTAACAAGTTTCCTGGAGAGGTGACAGAGTTGCCATTCCTGGAGGTGTTCAAGAAATGTGACCAACTCTCCAGCCTGTCCAGGTCTGGCAGAATGGCAGCACAGCCCAATGGACTGTCAGCCACTCCTCTCAGTTTTGCATCACCATAAAACTACCTGAGGGTCAATTCTGTCTCTTCATCCAGCTCCTTGATGAAGATTTAAACAGAACTGGACCCAGTACTGACCCCTACAAAACACCATTAGCCACAGACCTTCAAACAGAATCATAGAATCCATAAGGTTGGAAAAGACCTCAGAGATCATCAAGTCCAACCTGTCACCACAGACCTCATGACGACTAAACCATGGCTTCAAGTGCCACGTCCAATCCCTTTTTGAACACCTCCAGGGATGGTGACTCCACAACCTCCCTGGGCAGCACATTGCAATGGCCAACAACTCTTTCTGTGAAGAACTTTCTCCTCATCTCAAGCCTAAACTTTCCCTGGTGCAGCTTGAGACTGTGTCCTCTTGTTCTGGTGCTGGTTGCCTGGGAGAGGACACCAACCCCCACCTCTCTACAACCTCCCTTCAGACCCTGCAACACCAACCTTTATACTATACAAGTACAGTACAGAGAATCTTATGCTCCTATTAAAAACTAATTAACTGACAGAAAATCTGTATAAAAATCTGTGCACATCCAACCTCCAGGAAGATCTGAAGCATGGCTAACCACCCACAGCCTTATCTTTACTCTCCAATTTTGCAGCCAGAGAGAAGGTTGGTCACAATAAAGGCTGTTGTGAAGATGTTATGGCTGTCATGTTGTATTGCGTTATTATAACATTAAATGTTTCCTACAATGAGCCAGATGAGAGAGAACAGGAAATAGTCCCTCCAGACAGTTAAAATGTACAAACTTCACTTTTCATTTCAAGGGAAAAAGAGTCTCTCCTGCTTTTCTGTAAAATAGCATTTCACTCAGGCTTGCTGAAGGCTTGCAAGGAGCTGCTACTTCAGAACGTACATGCAAGAACGCCAGCACCGCAGAACTAGGGCTAGAAGAACAAAGGTCATGAAGGAAATATTCTCCATCACCATTACAAAATAACTTTGAAAGAAGATAGATCTTAATTTGTCAAAAAAAAAAGGTCACTATCTCTGTCTCCCACTCAAGTGGGAGTGTTGATCTCATCGAAGGTAGGAAGACTCTGCGAGGGGGTCTGGCCAGGCTGGATCAATGGGATGAGGTCATTTGTATGAGGTTTAACAAGGCCAAGTGCTGGCTACAACACTTGGGTCACAAAACCCCCGTGAACACTCCAAGCTTGGGACAGAGTGGATGGAAGCTGCTCAGCAGAGAAGGACCTTGGGGTGTTAATGGACAGCTGGCTGAAGATGAGCCAGTGTGTGCCCAGGAGGCCAAGAAATCCAACAACATCCTGGCCTGAATCAGGAATAGTGTGACTAGGAGGATCAGGGAAGGGATTGTTCCACTGATTCAGAACTACTGAGGACATACCTTAATTCCTGGGTTCAGTTTTGTGTCTCTTATTCCAAGAATGACACTTAGGGGCTAGAGCATGTCCAGAGAAGGACAAGAAAGCTGGGGAACAGTTGAATAAGGAACTGGTGAGGAGCAGCTGAGAGAACTGGGGCTGTTTAGACTGGAGAAAAGGAGGTTGAGGGGTGACCTCATTGCTTTCTACAGCTCACTGAAAGGAGGTTAGAGTGAGGTGGGTGTTGGTCTCTTCTCCCTAGTATCAGGTAATAGAAGAGAGAAAAAGGCAATTGTGCCAGAGGAGGCTTAGATTGGTTATTAAGAAAATTTTCATTCCTGCAAGAGTGGTCAAGACATTGCAACAGGCTGCCCACAGAGGTGATGGAGTCACCATCCCTCAGGGTGTTCAAGAAATGTGTAGACATTCTATCACAAAAATTACAGCAAAACTCTCTGCCAGAATATTTATCTTACCAATTCTTGGAACCACTAGCAGAAAAAAATAATAAGTAGTTTAAATAAACATCTTTCCATTCTCTTCCTGCTCTCGTGTCTCAGAATCATAGAATGGTTTGGGTTGGAAAAAACCTCTAAGACCATCAAGTCTGACCATCAACCTAGCACCATCATGGCCATTAAACCATGTCCCAAAGTGCTATGTCCACGTGCTTCTTGTCTTTCATTTTGTTCAATGGTTCATTCCAAATTAGCTTATTCAAAATAGCTTAAGCCCCTTAATGGACTTTTTAAATATAGACATAATATCCTTCACAATCAAAATCAGACAATTATATATTCATCCCAAACTGGTCATGATCTCATCTTCATTCCATGTTCTGTAGAAGAATATGGAAAAGAGGGAATGTCAAAGCCAGTGGAGTTAAAGTAGGAAAGAAAGTGTGGACCTGCAATCTGTGAAAGCAGAATGATGATGTGACATCATTTAAGGCACAGGAAGGCATAAGTACTCTCTCCTCAGTCAAGTGACCCTGGGAATTAATAAAAATATAAGGTGAGTATGGGCATGCTTAGCTTCCCACTTCTGTGCAAATATACCTTCATGTGTCCTTGTCACTGTGTTGCCCATGAATACTTCAACAGTGATGAATGAAGGAGAAGGTAACATCACAGGCTTGCTGACTAGCATTTGATCTCCTTTAAAACTAGGAGATGGAATCCCAGAGAAGAAAAGTCTCTGGGGAGACCTGATAGCAGCCTTCCAGTACCTGAAGGGGCGGCTGCAAGAAGGCTGGAGAGGGACTGTTTACAAAGGCCTGGACTGATAGGATGAGGGGCAGTGGTTTTAAATTAGAGAAGAGCAGATTTAGACTGGATGTTGAGAACAAGATCTTTACCACAAGCTTGGTGGAACAGTGAACAGGTTGCCCAGGGAGGTAGTTCAGGCCCCATTCCTGGAAATATTCAAAGTCAGGCTGGATGAGGCTTTGATCTGATACCCCTTCTTCTGGTAGTGGTGGTGGTGCGGTGTCTAGATGACAGAATCATAGACTGGTCTGGGTTGAGAGGGACCTCCTAAGGTTGGATTCTCTTCCAACCCAAAACAGTCTATGATTCTGTGTACCAGAGTGAAGAACTCCACCACATGGCTCTACAGATCTAAGAAGAGTATATCAGGTGGCTTTTGAACAACCCACTGCAGGTGCTGGTATCTCATGTGTACATGAAGAATCCAGTGATCAGTGCCAGCCAGGGGAAGTCTTTGATGCTCTGAACAGTGACAAGTGGCACTGAAACCAAAATTATCAGGGTTCACACCAAGAAATGTATAATAACTGTGAGTAGCATCTCACAAAGTGCAACTTAGATTTTGGTCACTGTGGCCGGTTTAGGCTGTGCCTTTAAAAAAGGAACAGTTACTGGAACACTCTGGCTGAATGTTATGAAAACAAAGATAAAGTCTAAACTAATTTCATTGGTAGATTGGTAGAATGCAGCTTTAAGTTTTAGTTCAGTTTGAGTCTCAGTCTCAGTCTGTTCTGTCTGTTCCAGTCTGCCTGTCTGTTTTCAGTCTCTGAGCAACAGCTGCGGGACGGAGTTAACCTTGAACTAACAGATAAGAATAATTCTCGCATACGCTTTGAGCTAACAGAATTTCCTCCTTAATTATTACCTTTTCTCTATATATATCCCTTTTTGGGAAAAAAGGGAGGTAGAGGGAGAGAGAGGGTACAGGGGAAGGGACCCTCCCAGCTGGAGGAGGGAGTTTTGTTCTGTATTACGTTCTTTGCTGTATATTCCTGTGTATATTGTAAAGACTGTATATTGTGTATATATCCATCTGCATTTCATTCCTGCTTGTAAATACAGCTTGTCCATTTGCTTCTCCAACTGAGTTAGCCATGGTTTCTTTGTGTGTGGGGGGAGAACTTTCTCTCACCACCACAGTCACCAAGGGAGATTTTCTGAAATTTTAACAATTTGCCTTTGAAAAACAAAGACTCTGTAACCCACATTGAACTTATTTATTCATAGAACAGAACTTCTTCCTTCACTTAACTCTGGGGACATGAGACTGCAGATGAATCATTTAATTTGTCCTTGTTTAAAAAAAAAAAAAAAGGCATAGAATTCTATTTTTACTTTCTCTATTTAAATTACATCTTAGCATTGTGAAACCCTCAGATAACCACTAAATAGAAGCACTGAGTTCCTTATTCTCTCCGTCCCCACATCATTAGCCGGCTGTGACAGCTCCGAATATGTATCACTGAATCAACATCCTGATATAATGAACTTAGAGAATCAGAGAATCAAGGAATCATTTTGGTTGGAAAAGACTTTTAAGGTCATCATGTCCAACCATTACCTAACTGTACCAAGTCTGGTGCAAAACCATATCCCTCAGCAGCACATCTCTGCCTCCTTGAAAGACCTCCAGGGATGGGTATTCAACCACCTCCCCTGGGCAGCCTGTTCCAGTCTTTGAGAACCCTTTCAGTCAAGAAGTTTCTTCAGTGATCCAAACTAAACCTCCCCTGGTGCAACTTGAGGTCATTTCCTCTCATCCTATCACTTGTTACTAGGGAGAGGAGACCACCCCCCACCTAACTCCAATCTCCTTTCAGGGAGCTGTAGAGAGCAATGAAGTCTTTCCTTAGCCTCCTTTTCTCCAGTCTAAACAACCCCACTTTCCTCATCTGTTCCCCAAACCCTTCACCAGCTTTGTTCCAGGCCTTTGTCATCAAGCCCTAGAACAGGTTGCCCAGGGCAGTAGTGGAGTCCCCATCATCCCTGGAGGGAATTCAAAGCCATGAAGATGTGGTGCTGAGAGGCATGGTTTAGTGATGACCTGGTAATGATCACTGGAATGATGTCAAAGTTCTTTTCCAACCAAAACAATTCTATGATGATTCTACACAAATGCTCAGGCGGTAAGAGACCCTGGAATGCAACTGGGGGGAGGAAAAAAACTAAACATATAAATCAGAATGTCAGAATTAATTATGACTTCCCTCCACCACCACTTTCAGAACAGCAGGATGGTTTCTGCATCTTCTGAAACAGCAGCCAACTGCATTTATATAACCTGTCACAGAGAGGATTACCTTGCTTCTGAGGGAGCCACATATCCAAAATGCTGCAGAGTGGCATTATTCAGCAGCAGAACAAATCTTGATTTCAGGCAAGAACTGTCAACCTTTCTCACAACAGGGGATCATGTCACCAGTTGAAAGATGCACAACAGGGTGATCGCCGCTGTTCCCAGCATGTTGTTTCGTAGTGCAGGCTGCATGAAAAACTTCAAGCGTCCTTATGACAGGGATACCCTGATCTCCATTCTGTGTCAAATGAGACATGTGTAGTGCATCATTTTGACTGAAGTAAGCATAGGCATGTTGGCACTGCATGAAAGCCTCTGCAATACTGTGAGGCAATAGCCTCATTTTACAGGAAACAGGTCCTACAGGGAATGTAACAAGTTTGCTGCAAATGCCCATCAAAAAACCTACTAAAAAGATAATAAAATCATACAATGCTTTGGGTTGCAAGACACCTTCAGGAGCATCTCGTTTCAAAGCCCTGCCATGGGCAGTGACACCGCCCACTGGACCAGCTCAAGGCCCCATCCAACCTGGCCTTAAACACCTTGAGGAAGGGGCATCCACAACCTCTGTGCACAGCCTGTTCCAGTGTCTCACCACCCTGACTGGAAAGAATTTCTTCCCAATCTCCAGTCTATGTCTCCTCTCTTCCAGCTTAAAGCCATTGCCCTATCATCCCATCACAACAAGCCCTTGTAAAAAGTCCCTCCCCACCTCTTTTGTAGGAGCTTCAGGTATCCCTGGAGCCTTCTCTTCTCCAGGCTGAACAGCCCCAACTCTCAGCCTGTCCCCACAGGGGAAGCACTTCAGCCCTCTAATCACCTTTGTGACCTCCTCTGGACTTGCTCTAACAGCACCATGTCCTATTTGTGTTGGGGGCTGCAGGACTGGATGATATTTGTGATTCTTTCATGAGGACTGAGGCTGAAATTCTACATGCTGAATACAAATGAAATTAGAACTTGGATCCATCTTAAATGCTCTTACTCCTCTTCTTTCCACATGATCTTGCTGTGAGTAAAGTTCAGATTTTATTCTAAATCCATATGTGACTTTTAGTTTTGCTTTTGGCTCTTTCGAAATGCCCAACCTGAGGAAAATGCCCAGTAAAGAACTTCCCCACACCTATGGGATGCAGACTCAGCTTGTCCTTCATCTTAGTCACTAACTCTATTTGAAGTATTCCTCCCAAATCCTTCCCCACTGACTCACTTCCATAAAAGTGCCATGAGCACTGTGATTTGGTAATCCCATATTCTTATTAGGATGCATCAGCAGCCTTGGCTGAAGTGCTCCATTGATTGATTTAGTGCCCTAAAGTGCTTCCAAAATCCAGCCCTTTATCTCTCTTCCAATACTGACTTCTGAAAGGTAAAGTTTGAGAAAATATGAACAAAGCATCCTGATCTATCAGCAATAGTGTGACCAGCAGGACCAGGGAAGGGATTGTCCCCCTGCACTCAGCACTTCTAAGGACACACATTGGTTGCAGTTTCAGGGGCCTTACTCCAAAAAAGACTTTGAGATGATGTCCAGAGAAGGAAAATGAAGATGCTGAAGTGTCTGGAGAACAGATCTGATAAGCAGTGGTTGAAGGAACTGGAGCTGTTAAGCCTGGAGAATAGGAGGATAAAGAGAGACTTCATTGCTCTCTACAGCTCCCTGAAAGGAGGTGGCAGTAAGAGGGAGATTAGTCTCTTCCCCCTAGTTTCAGGTGATAAGATTAGAGGAAATGGCCTCAAGTTGCACCAGGGGAGGTTTAGGTTGGATATTAGGAAAAATTTCTTTCTTACAAGAGTGGTCAGGCATTGAAACAGGCTGCCCAGGGAGGCACCATCCCTGGTGTTGTTCAAGCAGCACGTGGGCATGGCACTTGAGAAAATAGTTTAGTGGGCATGGTGGTGGTGTTTTGGTGTTCAGATTTAATGACCTTGGAGGTCATGTCCAGCCTCAATGATTCTATGATTCTAAAGGTTGATGTTCATGTAGCAGTGCTGCCAGCGTGAAGACACTCCTGCCAAAGTATGGTATTCACTGCCTCATGCAAACTCATCCTGTATCCATGCAGAACAGAACCATAGCTATTACTGTGTTTGGTATATCCTTTAGAAGACCAGTCCTCTTACAACACAACGATGGAGCCAAACCAACAGCAATTCAATTTGTTCCACATCTATTTCCTGCACCATTACAAATAATAAATCTGTTAGGACAGCAAAGCAGACAGAAGTATGTACAATGTCTCCCATAACAGCATTAGAGAAAGCAACTGTGTGCATATAAAGGCCAATGAAATAAATTAAACAACAAAGGGAAAAAGAATGAAAGAAAAAAAAAAGTAGGGGTTTTTAGTATAATTATGTTTTAAATGGCAATTAAGGCCTGATCAGGAGTACAAATGCAAGTAGGCTGCTTGACAGAGCTGTGCAGAAGAACATATTTTCACACCAGCAGGCATGACTCTGTAGAAAGGATGGGGCAGGTGTTAGAGGAACTGGATGAGAAGAAAAGCAAATGAAGATAGATGAATGTCTGAAAAGCTTTTAAAATGGTTAGAATTTGAATGGAGAATCAGTGGAAAAGTACAAGGATCAGGCTGCCTTGCCATGGTGGTAATTAATAAATTTTTAGTGGTAATTACTGGTATCTGTGAAAAGCAGGAAGCAGCATGTGATGAAAATTGGGCTCAGAAATCAATTTCTTAGGAGAGTATGGTCCAGGGAAAACACCGAAAGGCCTCAGACCTGAGGGGGTACATAGAATCATAGAACCATTTAGGTTACAAAAGACCTTCAAGAATTGAGTCCAACCATTAACCCAACTTTAACAAGTCCACCATCAAGCTATATCCCCAGGCACCTTACGAGGCAATCCCAGGCACAAATCCAGGCTGGGCAGGGACTGGCTGGAGAGCAGCCCTGAGGAGAGAGGCTTGGGGGTGCTGGTGGACGAGAAGCTCAACAGGAGCTCTCAGTGTGCACTTGCAGCCTGGAAAGCCAATCAGATCCTGGGCTACATCAAGAGAAGTGCGGCCAGCAGGTCAAGGGAGGTGATTCTCCCCCTCTACTCAGCTCTGGTGAGACCCCACCTGGAGGACTGCGTCCAGTTCTGGAGCCCCTATTACAAGAGGGATATGGAGGTGCTGGAAGGTGTCCAGAGAAGGGCCACGAGGATGATCAGAGGGCTGGAGCACCTCTCCTATGAGGGATTTGGGGCTGTTCAGTCTGGAGAAGAGAAGGCTCAGAGGTGACCTAATTGTGGCCTTCCAATATCTGAAGGGGGCCTACAAGAAGGCTGGGGAGGGACTTCTCAGGCTATCAGGTAGTGATAGGACTAGAGGGAATGGAATGAAGCTGGAGGTGGGAAGATTCAGGCTAGATGTGAGGAGGAAATTCTTCCCCATGAGAGTGGTGAAGCCCTGGAATGGGTTATCCAGGGAGGTGGTTGAGGCCCCGTCCCTGGAAGTGTTTAAGACCAGGCTGGCTGAGGCTCTGGCCAGCCTGATCTAGTGTGGGGTGTCCCTGCCCATGGCAGGGGGGTTGGAACTAGATGATCCTTGTGGTCCCTTCCAACCCTGACTGATACTATGACACTATGATACTATGATACCTACATAGCTCCCAATTAAATTCAGTTATTTTACCTCAGTTTCATCCAGTTTGGAATGCCCCAGAGCCTGCTGCAGGGGTCTGGTTCTGACATGTAGATAATTATGAAATCATTGTTTTGGTTGTAAAAGATCTTTATGGTCATCAAGTCCAATCATCCCATGCTCACTAAACCACATCCTGAAGCTCCATGCCTACATGTATTTTTCAACACATCTGGGGATGGTGACTCCACCACCTCCCTCCCCTCCAGCCTGTTTCAATACTTGACAACCCTTTCAGTGTAAAAACGTTTCCTAAGCCTTTCCTAGCAGTTACTTGGGATCACTAATTACTCGGGACAAGATGAAGAAAATGAAACTACAGCTCTGTTGAATATTTGACCACTGTGATGGAAGAAATACAAAATCAGAGAATTGTTTTGTTTGGAAAAGACCTCAAGGATCATCGAGTCCAACCACCAGCCTAAGACCACCAGGGCAAATAAATCATGTCCCAGAGCGCCATGTCCCCATACATGAAAGATAATGAAGCTCAGGGTCAACATGAAGAGTGATGTTCCAGCACAAATACTGAATCAGAAAGGATGCAGGGCTGTGAGACACTCTTGCCAAGCATAAACATTTTTTTCTGTGTGATTATTAATTATTGGAAATTAGAAAGTTCTTCACTTTGAGGGTGGTGGAACACTAAAAGAGGTTGCCCAGAGAGGTGGTGGATGATCCATCCCTGGTTATAGAATAGAATAGAATAGAATAGAATAGAATAGAATAGAATAGAACAGAACAGAATAGAGTAGAATAGAGTAGAATAGAATAGAATAGAATAGAATAGAATAGAATAGAATAGAACAGAATAGAATAGAATAGAATAGAATAGAATAGAATAGAATAGAATAGATCATACCATGTTAGAAGAGATCTTTGAGATCATCAAGTCCAACCTATCATCCAACCCACCTAATCAACTAAACCATGCAACCAAGCACCCTATCAAGTCTCCTCCTGAACACCTCCAGTGATGGTGACTCCACCACCTCCCAGGGCAGTCAATTTCAGTGGGCAATCTCTCTCCGTGTAGAAATTTCTTCCTAACCGCCAGCCTAAACCTCCCCTGGCGCAGCTTGAGACTGTGTCCTCTTGTTCTGGTGCTGGTTGCCTGGGAGAAGAGACCAACCTCCACCTGTCTACAACCTCCCTTAAGGTAGTTGTACAGAGCAATAAGGTCACCCCTGAGTCTTCTCCTCTCCAGGCTAAGCAGCCCCAGCTCCCTCAGCCTCTTCTCACAGGGCTTGTGCTCCAAACCCCTCCCCAGCTTTGTTGCCCTTCTCTGGACACATTCCAGCAACTCAACATCTTTCCTAAACTGAGGGGCTCAGAACTGGACACAGTACTCAAGGTGTGGCCTAACCAGTGCAGGGTACAGGTTATACTCTAGTTGGGGATGTCCCTGTTCATTGCAGTAGAGTTAGACTAGATGACTTCTGTAGGTCCCTTCTAACACAATGCATTTTATGATTCCATAATTTAAGTATAGACTAAACAAATATACAGATGCCCAGTCCAGAAACACACAGAATACATTTTTGTTTTGAAGACATCTGCCTTACTTTTGAAAACCAGAAAAATAACTTCCACAGTTTTATCATGATGAAGAGGGGAAAAAAAAGATTAATTGGATCTTCTATGTTTAA
Organism: Colaptes auratus; assembly: GCA_015227895.2. Taxonomy (NCBI): domain Eukaryota; kingdom Metazoa; phylum Chordata; class Aves; order Piciformes; family Picidae; genus Colaptes; species Colaptes auratus. Next base: position 11,944,645 of record CM037643.1, read on the forward strand.
TCGCCTGATGAACATGTCTTGGTGGGAGATGAATGGTTTATTATTTTACTGTGTTGTTTTCAAGGGGTAAGAACTCCTCTAAATAGCCATGATTGTGTTGTTATTATTAGGTAGATGCTTTGAAGAAGAATATCAGCTGATGAAGAGTTCATGAAAGGCCTCCCTCTTCACTGGTAGAAAGTTCAGTTAAATGATATTCATTAAAGTTTCAAACTTACAAGACAAAAATGCTACTTTAAATGTTAATTTTAGAGATTTTTAAGGTGGAAAACAAAAACTGAATGTTAAGAGTTCCATCATTGTTCAACAACAGGAATTTGACCCAAAAGTCTCAATGTCCTTAAATTATGGGGTCCAGAACTGGACACAGTACTCAAGGTGTGGCCTAACCAGTGCAGGGTACAGGGGCACAATGACCTTCCTGTTCCTGCTGGCCACACTATTCCTGATGCAGGCCAGGATGCCATTGGCCTTCTTGGCCACCTGGGCACACTGCTGGCTCATGTTCAGCCAGCTGTCAACCAGGACCCCCAGTTCCCTTTCTGCCTGGCTGCTCTCCAGCCACTCCAATCCCAGCCCTGTAGCTCTGCATGGGGTTGTTGTGACCAAAGTGCAGCACCCAGCACTTGGACTTGTTGAATGCCATCAGGTTGGACTCTGCCCATCTCTAACATCTTCAGAAAACCTTCTAAATCTTTCCTTCTATCTATTTCAGGTCCTTAAATTCCAGCTGGGATTTGAGTAAAACTATTAATTTTGTCTGGAAGAGAATCCAATAAATGCTAGCATAGAAGAGTAGTAATATAAAATTTGACTGATAGGGAACAAGGTAACAAAGAAATGTTTTTTTTTTTTCTATAGAGTGATTATAGAAGAATCATGGAATGGTTTGGGTTGGAAGGGAATAGTCAAGCATTGGAATAGGCTGCCCAGGGATGTGGTGGAGTCACCATCCCTGGAGGTGTTGAAGAAATGTGCAGACATGGCCCTTTGGAATATTGTTTGATGGCAGTGGTAGTCGTTAGTTGAAGTTTAGACTCGATGATCACAGAGGTCTTTTCCAGCCAAAACAGTTCTATGACTCTACAAATATGAACTGCCCAAGTTCTTTTGCTACAGATTTCAGAAGCCATGCTATGCTGACAAGTTCATAACAGCTGTGCATCCTCCTCTCTCTCTCTCTCCAAAAATGGGTTTGCTCTGCAAAGATCAGCATTAACTCCCACACATTTTTCTGCTGGAAATCTCTCAGGTTGCTAGGGTAGCATGCTGTGCATCAAGGCTGGTCCCTGGCTGTGCACCCTCCCCACAGGCATATGAAGTCCTAATTATGAGCTACAGAGGCAGAAAAGTTTCTGTGAGCTAAGAAGAGCCGTCAACAAATCCACTATTTCTTTTGTTCCATAAGTTACAGACCCTTTGAAGTTGTTTTCTGCTCCTTTGTTTATGCTTGCACCACCATAAGGGAGTCTGTTTCTAACTTGACTTTTCATCATCCTGACCAAATAGAAATACCTGATTTCTTGCTCTCGCTCTTTAATTTCAAAACTCAAACCAAAGAACTCCTGAGTAGCAAGGAACAGGCAAAAAAATGAAAGGGGATGGTATCCTTTAAAGACTGTAAAAGGAATCAGAGTCCTGGGTTCAGTTTTGGGGCCCTCACTCCAAAAAGGACATTGAGACATTATGGAGGGTCCAAGCCTGCAAGTGTCCAAAACCAAGTTGGATGGGGCTTTGAGAAACCTGATTTAGTAGGAAGTGTCCCTACCCATGCCAGGGGATTTGGAACTAGATGATCTTGAAAGCCCTTTCCAACCCAAATCATTCTATGGCTCTATGTGATGGAAAGCTCAAATTTTCCATACATGCCTCAGATTTTACATCAGAGTTCCTTGGATTTGTTGCCACCCTTGGATAGACATTTTGACTGAGATTTATGATTTGCTCTAAAGGGTTTTACATTATTTACTTACTGAAGTAAATAAAATGCAGGGAACATCAAAGCATATGACTGAATATTAAATAAACCAGCAAATATACTTTCACAAACCCTTAAAGAAGAAAAACATTGCATTTGCAAAGCTGTTAAATTCATTATTCAATGTATTTACTTTCCTAATGCCGAGCCCAGACTCCACAAAGGCAAAACTTTCCCTGGTGCAACACAGAAAGGTAGAATATCACCTATTACTTTGGTTTCCCTGCAAGTCATTGGTCAGGGATGGGTTAAATCTTGTAGGGCTATGTCTTTCTTCTGCACAAAGCCAGGTAGTCAGAGGTGACAGACCTGTGCAAAGCTGTACAAGAGGGAGCTTAAACACAAGGAGGATTAAATTGGCATCAAAAGCACTCCCAGGGAAGATCAATTCCCAACAGAGAAACAGCAAAACAAAGAATAAACACCTGTTATCCCAGGAACTTGCTGCTGCATGAAAAACCCACAAGCTAAAGCACTAAGTGTTGGAGGGTTGAGAAACACTTTTTACCAAATACATGACTGCATTTTGAGGTGGCAATTTAAATTATAAGATAACATGCAAGAATTTAATGATAAATAGTTTTTAAGATATTAATATAAATCACATATGTATCCTTAGCATATTAATGATAAATAAATTGCCTGTCTCCAGGGAAATCTTAGAGCAGCCCTACAGTATCTGAAGGGCACCTACAAAAAGACTGGGGAGGGTCTCCTTACAAGGGTTTGAAGATGAATAAATGGCCTCAGGCTCCAGGGAGACCTTGTGGCCTTCCAGTATCTGAAGGGGGCTTACAAGAAAGCTGGGGAGAGACTTTTAACAAGGCTGGTAGCCATAGAACAAAGGGAAACAGCTTTGAGATGGAAGAAAGAAGACTGAGAGTGGGTATCAGGAAGAAATTCTTTCTAGTGAGGAAGGTAAGATGGTAGAACAGGTTCCCCAGGGATGCTGAGGGTGCCCCCTCCCTGCAGGTGTGCAAAGGCTAGGTTGGATGTGGCCTTGAGCAACCTGGTCCAGTGGAAGGTGTCCCTGCCCATGGCAGGGAAGTTGGAACTAAATGCTCTTGAAGGTCCCTTCCAATCCAAACCATTCTATGATTCTGTGACATAGATTACATAAACTAAGTGTAAAGAAATTAAAATTTATGGATGGAACTTCTACAAATGAATATTCTATGAACATAAAGCAACAGCAACAGTAATAACACTGACATTAAAAAGTTTACAGTTGCGCAGTCCAAAAAGTCCAACCGAGGAAGAATGAAGAGAAGAAAGTGGCTCAGAAATGAAGAACTATGAAGAATGAGGTATGAAGAATACAACAGTCACAAAGAGATGACTAATAAGAAAATAAACAGAGTGGGGGGGGAAGGAAGGAAGTTAAAAAAAAATAAAACTAAAAAACATACATTAAAGTGGTAACAAAATTCCCCATTAAAATTCAGATTTCAGTGAGGGATTTTGCACATTTAATTCCCATGATTTATGAGTTCCTCAGCAGAACTACAAGCCTTGAGACACTCTGGCTTTTAGATTAATAGCAAATGCTAAATGCCACTGCAATCAGCAACAGTGGCTTTCTCTTTCATCAGCCAGTGGTCTGATACTGATCAGATGATGAAATCAAGGAGAAGGAGTTGGGAAACCAGCTGGGGAAAGCATTTCTAATATAATTTAAAAGCACCACAACAACAGAAACAGAGAAGCTTTCTCATCTTGTTTCAGTTCACTTTTATCTATAACAGTGTGATTCAAATCCTATGATTTCAGCAAAAACATGTATAAAATCCTTGCCTAATACCTACAGTAACCATAATTCATCCCCTTTCAGAGGGATAAATTGCAGCATCATTCAAATACAATGAAAAGATAAAATATTTATGGTCCTGTTGTCTATTTTTTTTGCTGCAGGAAACACAAACGCTCAAATTACCAACCAAAAAGAAATCAATATTTTTACTCCTTCCCAGCCAGCCAAAGAAGCAGAAATGGGCACCCTCACCCCACCCTTTTTGATTTGCATGAAGTGAATGAGATTTTGACCAGGAAAAAAAAAAAACAAACAACCAAACAAACAAAAAAAAAGGGAAAGAAAGAAACAGGCCAGCTAAAGGCACACACAGAACCTCCCCTCATCTGACCACAGCGAGCTCTGAATGCACAGCCCGATGAATACCAAACCATCTGGGAATTACATAATGCCACTCAGGACGTTCCAACTGGAGTGCATATATTAACCCACCAATACAGGCTGGTCCTTATTTCATACCAAAATCAGCCCACTCCCTTCCCCTCACCCCCCCAAAAAAAACAGCAAGACGTTTCTCAAAGGCATTGGAAGTCCATTAGGAATCACACAGACTCACCATGGCTAGAAAAGACCTCTAAGATCATCAAGTCAAATCATTATGAGACAATGAAAAAGGTCACCCAGGGAGGTTGTGGATACCTCCTCCCTGGAGATCACAGAATCACCAAGGTTGGAAGAGACCTCAAAGATCATCAAGTCCAACCTGTCACCACAGACCTCATGACTACTAAACCATGGCACCAAGTGCCTCGTCCAATCCCCTCTTGAACACCTCCAGATGTTCAAGGCCAGGTTGGATGGGGCCTTGAGCAACCTGATGTGCTGGAAAGTATTCCAGCCCATGGCAGGGGGATTGGAACTGGATGATCTTGAAGCTCCCTTCTAACCCCAAATAATTCTATGATTATCTACACTACCAGGGGTACTGCTATGCCATATGCTTGAGCACCATACCTATATGGCTTTTAAACACCTCCAGGGATTAGAATCTAACCACCTCCCTAAGGAGCATCTTCCAGTCTTTGAGAAGCCTTTCACTCAAGAATTTTCTTCTAATGTCAATACAATACAATACACCAGGTTGGAAGAGACCTTCAAGATCATCGCATCCAACCCATCAACCAATCCAACCCACCTAAACAACTAAACCATGGCACCAAGCACCCCATCAAGTCTCCTCCTGAACACCTCCAATAAAGGTGACTCCACCACCTCCATGGGTAGCCGATTCCAATGGGCAATCACTCTCTCTGTATAGAACTTCTTTCTGACATCCAGCCTAAACCTGCCCTGGCGAAGCCTGAGACTGTGTCCTCTTGTTCTGGTACTGGCTGCCTGGGAGAAGAGACCAACCTCTGCCTGGCTACAACCTCCCTTCAGGTAGTTGTAGAGAGCAATAAGGTCACCCCTCAGTCTCCTCTTCTCCAGGCTAAGCAACCTCAGCCTTTCCTCATAGGGCTTGTGTTCCAAACCCCTCACCAACTTCGTTGCCCTTCTCTGGACATGTTCTAGCAACTCAACATCAAACCTTCTCTGCTACAACTTGATGCCTTTTCCTCTCATCTTGTCTCTTGTTCCTAGGAAGAAGAGACTGACCCCCACCACACTCTAACCTCCTTTCAGGGAGATGCAGAGTCAGAAAGTCTCCTCTCAGCCTCCTTTTCCCCAGATTAAACAACCCCAGCTCCCTCAGCCACTCCTCATATGACTTCTTCTGAAGAATACTCTCCAAATCTTGCATCTTTCCCCAAGGGATGTGATGTTATTGTTACACCACCATAAATACCAGCCATGTTGACAGCTCTTAGTGACAGGTAGGAATATCTTTAGGAAATCTAGTAAGCTAATTAATTAGTTTAAGTAAACACAAATTCTTATTGTATGCTAAGCTGCCTAGAGTCTACAGTTAAAACAAAACAAAACAAAACAAACTCCACCCAAAACAAACAAACAAAAAAAAGAAAATATGAGGAAGTTTTGTCTAAATTGAGTCAATATTTTCACAACACTTTGTATTGCCATTGAAATGCACAAACTACTAACAGATAACAGCTTCTGATAATCAGGAATATCCTTCTGCATGCACAGTTGGATGCACAGAGCATTGAATTATTAAAGTCAGAAAAGCCTCCAGCCTCCAACTCAACACCTCCATGTCCACTAAGCCATGTCTCCAACATTTTTTTAACACCTCTGAGGACAGTGACCTCACCACCTGCCTGGGCAGCCCATTCCAATGCCTGACCACTGTTGCAGGAAATAATTTTTTCATGATCCCTAAGCTGAACCTCCCCAGCACTATTTCAGACCCATTTTGTTCCATCATCTGATACTAGAGAGAAGAGACTGACCCCCACCTCTCTCTCCAACCTCCTTTCAGGGAGTTGAAGAGAGCAATGAGGTCTCCCCTCAGGCTCCTTTTCTCCAAACAACCCCAGATCCCTCAGCTGCTCCTCAGCAGAATGTCCTCCAGACTCTTCACCAGATTCTTTGCCTTTCTCTGGACCTGCCCCAGCACCTCAATGTCTTTCTTGTAATGAATGCCCTAAAACTGAGCCAATACTCAACTTGTGGCCTTACCAGTGCTGAGTCCAGTGGCAAAAAAATACATAGGGATTAGAAGCCTGTGGTTTGGAAGTGTTCCTTCACCACCACCACCCTGCAGATAAATTGCTCCAGGATTGGTATGGTTGCTGTTGACCTTAATGAACGATGTGCTGCTTTTTCCTCACTCCTTTTTAAGGAGCTGAAGTATTCTCTGGGCAGTGCAATAAAGAAATGTATCAATAATTATGAAGGGGAGTCAAAATTATGATGACTCTACTGTGTATTCCTCTTAATGACTAGTTCAGAAACAGGAATGTAGGGTTATTGTTTCAAAGACTGAAGTCTCTAAGAGATTTAAAATACTAGGTTAAAAAATGAATTAACTTTTTCTATCTCTGTGAAATTACCTACACTTTCAATCAGAAGAAAGGCATCACTTAATAAAAATACAAAGCATGTGTTAATATGCATTTGACAAAACTCTGTGACAGCCGGCTGAACATGAGCCAGCAGTGTGCCCAGGTGGCCAAGAAGGCCAATGGCATCCTGGCATGCATCAAGAATAGTGTGGCCAGCAGAAGCAGGGAAGTCATTGTGCCCCTGTACTCTGCACTGGTTAGGCCACACCTTGAGTACTGTGTCCAGTTCTGGGCTCCTCAGTTTAAGAAGGACATTGAGACACTTGAACGTGTCCAGAGAAGGGCAACGAGGCTGGGGAGAGGTCTTGAGCACAAGCCCTATGAGCAGAGGCTGAACTGGGGAAGCCAGAGCTGGACACAGTAGTACAGTTGAGGCCTCATCAGGGAAGAGTAGAGGGGAAGCAGAACCTCCCTTGACCTGCTGGCCACCTACAAAATCATAGAATTGTTTCACCTGGAAAAGATCTCAAAGATCATCAAGTCCAGCTGTCAACCTGCTATCATCATGGCCATTAAACCACATCCCTAAGTGTCATGTCCACACATTTCTTGAACTCATCTCCTGGGATGGCAGCTCCACCACCTACCTGTCCCAATGCCTGACCAAATCTTATCATGTTGAGACATGATAGAAAACCCACTTAAGTCACCAAGACCTGGTTATTGTTTGGGGATTTTTGGGGGATGGGGGCATGGGGGTGTGGGGGTTGTTGTGTTGATTGGTTGGGTTTGTTTGTTTTACTTTATTGACACAGAAGCAGGTTTTGAGCAGGTAAAGGCTCTGAAGAACTCCAGCACACAGCACTCCCAAGCCCATCTCCCAGCTGCCACATCTGATGTGGTAACGTTCATGATCAGTTAGGACAGGAGAGATTTATCCAGCACAGGAACTAAAGTTATGGGATTTATGAAATCAGCAGATGGCCTCAAACTAAGTGTGTTTGAAGGAGATTTTAATTTTTTAATGAAAATAATTTGAGATTTAGGTCTGTAACCCAAACTCAGGTATGTATTTGATCTTATCCCAGAAATCAGTCAAGACAAATCATCCAGGTTACCATATGGACTGTATTACATTCCTCCTATTAAAAGTAGATTAGAGAAGGGCTAAAGCTACTGATATTTCAAGCTTACCAGTATTAATTTGAATAAGATAATAGATGAAGGAAGCATGATTGGCAGCTCTTCCAGCTACACAAAGGATAAATCTCCTCAGCACAATTTTCCTGGATTGTAAATCTGAGTATCAAAAGATCTTGTGATAGTTTGATCTCCCTATTTTTAATATAGAAATGCCTCTTCAGATCTCGGCATTCACTGTATTTTTCCTACTTAAAAAAAAAATCTGCAAGATTTATACTCTGTTCTACGACAAAATGGGACTATTGCAAAGAAGAATTATGAGAATCTGGAAGGCTGCACTGAGATATCAGGTTTGTGCCACATAAAAATGTCTGTTGATGTGCAAAACGTGTGAAATGCAGCCACTGAGTTAGGAATTTGGTATCAGCTCTTCAGATCCAAGGGCTTGTTCTGATAAGAGGAGAGAGAATGAATTGAAGCTTGAGGAGGGCAGATTTAGATTGGATGTTAGGAAGAAATTGTTTATGGTAAGGGTGGGGAGACACTGGAACAGCTTGCCCAGGGAAACTGTGGGTGCTCCCACTCTGGGGTTGCTCAAGTCCAAGTTGGAAGAGCAACCTGGTGGACTAGAAGGTGTCCCTGCCCATGGTAGGGGGCTTGGAAGTAGATGATCCTGAAAGTTCTTTCCAACCTAAACCACTGTATGAATCTGTAAACCTAGAATTCCAATTGCCTTCTCTTTCCTGTTATGGAAAGTAGGGAAGCAGCTGCAGCAGCTGTGCAAGCCCTGACAGACAGATGTGCAAGGCAGTGAGATGATACAGATATCCAGAACCTTCCTGCCTGCTGCCCAGATGAATTCATAGAATCATTTTGGTCAAAAAAGACTTTTAAAATCATTTTGTCCGATCATTCTCTACCAAGGCTGAGGCTAAACTACATCCTTCAGCACCACTTCCTTGTGGCTTTTGAACACCTCCAGGAAAGGGGATCTGACCACCCTGTGGTCAGCAGCCTGTTTCAGGCTTTGAGAATCCTTTCTAGGATTCTGTGACACAAAATTCTCCCAGGCAGCTAGTACCAGAACAATAGGACACAGTCTCAGGCTGCGCCAGGGCAGGCTTAGGCTGGATGTTAGGAAGAAGTTCTATACAGAGAGAGTGATTGCCCATTGGAATTGGCTACCCGTGGAGGTGATGGAGTCACCTTCATTGGGTGTGTTTAGGAGGAGGCTTGATGGGGTGCTTGGCTGCATGGTTTTAGTTGTTTAGGTGGGGTTGGATTGGTTGATGGGTTGGACGCGATGATCTTGAAGGTCACAAACCCACCTTATCTCAGCAGATAACCAGTAATTATCAATTCCTTGGCACTGCACAATGCTCAGAGCAACTTCAACCTGGTCTAATGGGAGGTGTCCCTGCCCAGAGCAGGGAGGTTTGGAACTTGATGATCTCTAAAGACCCTTCCAACTCAAGCCATTCTATGATTCTATACATTTAAGCATCTGAAACAAAGTGGCCATAGCAGGACCTCACTCCATGACATGAACTTTACCAGCACACATAACTTGACTAGTTACATTCTTCTGTCACTCTCCTCTCTACACTACAAATTCCTCATCATGCCTGGAAAACACCTGACTAATTGTACCAGCAAACCTCCCTTTTTTATTCCACCACTGCCTACAACAGCTGTTTTCAGACTGCCTGGATCTTTTAGGCTTGAGGTGAGGAGAAAGTTCTTCACTGAGAGAGTCTTTCGCCATTGGAATGTGCTGCCCGGGGAGGTGGTGGAGTCACTGTCCCTGGAGGTGTTCAAGAGGGGATTGGATGTGGCACTTGGTGCCATGGTCTAGTCATGAGGTCTGTGGTGACAGGTTGGATTCGATGATCTTCGAGGTCTCTTCCAACCTTGGTGATACTGTGATACTGTGAATTCACAACATTTTAAGGCTACTCCATGGGGAGAATTTAAAAATGAGAGATGGAAGAAGGATGAAGGGAAACAAGAAAAACATTGAGTTTCCCACAGATGGTTTAGATTCTTCTAAGGTAGGGTCCTCAAGACAAAGGAGGAGAAAGTTCTTCACAGAAAGAATTGTTGGCCATTGGAATGTGCTGCCCAGGGAGGTGGTGGAGTCACCATCCCTGGAGGTGTTCAAGAGGGGATTGGACATGGCACTTGGTGCCATGGTTTAGTAGAATTGAGGTCTTGGGTGACAGGTTGGACTTGATGATCTTTGAGGTCTTTTTCCAACCTTATTGAGTCTATGATTCTGTGAAAAAATATGTTATAGCTGTGTCACTATCAGCACTGAATATTTAATTAACATTTGGGGCTGTTCAGGCTGGAAAAGAGAAGGCTCCAGAGGACCTTAAAGCAGCCTTTCAGTACCTGAAGAGGACCAAAAGATATCTGGGGAGGGACATTTTCAGAGTGTTTTTAATGTTAGGACAAGAGGTAGTGACTTTGAGCTTGAAGAGAGGAGATTTAGACTGGAGATTAGGAAGACATTATTTACAGTGAAGGTGGTGAGACACTGAAACCTGTTGCCCAGGGAGGTTGTGGATGCCCTCTCCCTAGATGTGTTCAAGGCCAGGTTGGATGAGGCCTTGAGCAACCTGGTCCAGTGGAAGCTGTCCCTGTCCATGGCAGGGGTGTTGGAACAAACTGATCTTGGAGGTCCCTTCCAACACACCATTCTGCAATTCTTTGATGGTGGTTTCTTGATATTTTGAGACACATTCTAACTGAAACAAACAGCTGTAGTTTAAACAATGAAACTGTGTAGGATGGACTCAATGATCTCAGAAGCCTTTTCCAACTGAAACCATTCTATGAGCCTATGGTGCTAGAAAGGGTTAAGGCACTCATCACATATTTTACACTTAATGTAGATTTTTGTAACATATTGAGAACATTCTGGAAGCTGTAACAGCATTTCACGTCAATATATTGTTCCCTAAATGTAATGTCAAAAGTCAAATACAATGCCTGCAAGCATAAGAGATTATTTCCACCCCCCACCCCCCAATGCAGAGGGAAATAATCTTGAGTTTGCAAGGAAGTATAACAAGAATGTATTGGAAATTCAAATGTAGCCCCTGCATTCCAGGGCACAAAGCAATCTTGGACTAGCTCAGCAATATTCAGTCAACTTCCTGATCCTCAAAATGAGTAATGGGGTTAAAGTATGGATTAACTGCCAGGCCTTCTTAAATTGTGTGTGGTTAATGCAAGCCTCTGTACTTAACAAGTCCAAATGAAGTTTTGCAAGAAGAGTAGGGACAGAGTTGTGCTTTTTTTAATAAGCCTGAGAAATCTCAAGTGAAGGTTTTAAACTAATGAACCTTAAAAACAAGTAATTATTTGAGTTCAATTATATTGTTCACCCTGAGACTGAAGGTCTCTTCCAACCTGGTCTGGTCTACTCTACTCTACTCTGCTCTGCTCTGCTCTGCTCTACTCTACTCTACTCTGCTCTACTCTACTCTACTCTACTCTACTCTACTCTACTCCTATTCTACTCCTATTCTATTCTATTCTATTCTATTCTATTCTATTCTATTCTATTCTATTCTATTCTATTCTAAAACATCATCTGGGCAGTGGAAGTTTGCTTAATTCCAAATATTCATAGAATGGTTTGGGTTGGAAGGGAGCTTGAAGATTATCTACTTCCAAGCCCCCTGAACATCCATGCCCTCCTTGGACAACCTGTTCCAGTGTTTCACCACCCCCACTGTCAGGAATTACTTCCAAATGTGATGCTTTTGTTTAAGATTGAGGAATAGGTTAGCAAGCTGAGTGCTGCTAAAAGCATCGTATCTACATCTCCACCATATCTAATGCTGGACATCAGACTGCTTCTGCAAACTGGAGCTGTACAAAGCCCCCATTAAGAAGGGAAAAGAGGTCTTGTGCCCCACATATCCATTTCCCTCAGGTTGAAACTTCCTCTCTAATTCCTACTGGCAATTGATAGATTTGTGTTTTAAACAAATGAAAGCACTGCACATCACAGCCTCTCTGATAGTTTGCTAATGGCATTACTGCTCTTCTAGAACTATTTTAGGTGGCAAAAAAAAAGTCAAAAATCAAGTTCAAACATTGACTAACACCACCATGGACATTAAACCATGGCCCAAAGTGACAGATGTAAAGATTTTTGGAACATTTTTTGAATCACAGAATCATTTTGGTTAGAGAAGACCTCTAAGATCATACAGTCCAGCCATCAGACCCTGTCCTGAGGTGCAATGAACATGTTATAAGTTTTTTCAACACCTCCAAGGATGGTGACTCCTCCACCTCCCTGGACAGCCTGTTCCAATGCCTGACCACTCTTGCAGGAAATAAGTGTTTCATAATATTCAGCCTAAACCTCCCCTGGTGCAATGTGAAGCTATTTTCTCTTATATCACTAAATATTAGGAAAAAGAAACCAGCACCCACCTAGTTCCAACCTCCTTTCAGGGGGCTGTTGAAAGCAATGAGTTCTCCCCTCAGCCTCCTATTCTCCAGACTAAACAACCCCAGTTCCTTCAGCTGCTCCTCACCAAACCTATTCTCCAGAGTCTCCACCAGCTTCCTTGCCCTCAATCCAGCCCCTAAATGTCCTTCTTGGGGTGAGGGCCCCACCACTGAACCCAGTGCTCAAGATGTGGCCTCACCAGTGTTGAGTTCAGGAGGGCATTCACTTCCCTGGTCCTGCTGGTCTTACTATTTCTACGCAAGACAAATCAGATTTGGCTTGAAAAGCTCCAACTTAAGCTCATGAAAGGTAGGAAAATAAGAGCCACATGGATGTCCCTTTTTTCCCCTCATTCATGCAGACACTGGCAAACAGAAAGTAGAATGTCACTTGTTACAAGCAGACTTTCACTCTCTTGTTCTGACAGGGGAAAAAAAAAGACATTGCCCAACAATGAAGCAGCCGTAGGAGGCAAACAGGAAAGGAATAGTTGAAAAGAGCTCTATCACCACATGTAATTCTGTACCTCCCAGTGTCTTGAAAGGTGGTGTCACACAAGAAGAAAAAGTCCTTCATTTGGTCTCCTGCTGTTTTGCTGACCTTTCCCCACTGGCCTTGTGGCAGGAGGCAATATAAAAGTGCTTTTATTCCATACAAATCACTTGGCTGCTAAACCCTATAAAATCTGAAAATTACAGTAGTTGCAGAAATATTTCTCAAGGATCCTCTCTTGGTAATTGCTTCTGACCAGAAAATTAAACAGAGAAGAAATAAACTGCAATGAAGACAGAACACAGAGTTGTGATTTCATTTCCAATTCCAGAATAATTTAATTAAAAGGGAGAGCTGCTGCAGCCAAAAGAAGAACCTGACCAGAGCACCTCAACATTTCTCTTTGCACTTTCCAGTTTGAACTTCCTGCCCACCCACCAACACCACCCCCCCACTCACCCCCTACCCCCCCTTAATAACAGCCTGTATATCCTGGGCTGCATCAAATAAACTACATCCAGAAGGATGAGGGAGGTGATGATGTTGACTTGCTGGAACGTGTCCAGAGAAGGGCAACAAAGTTGGTGAGGGGTTTGGAACATAAGCCCTATGAGGAGAGGCTGAGGGAGCTGGGGTTGCTTAGCCTGGAGAAGAGGAGGCTCAGGGGAGACCTTATTGCTCTCTACAACTACCTGAAGGGAGGTTGTAGCCAGGTGGGGGCTGGTCTCTTAAGTTCTGCAAGAGCCCAGACCCCTGGAAGTCAGTTACTTGACATGAGACTGAGTTCATGTATATTGTGATCCAACATCCCTTAGAGCTGGAGTTTTCAGCTCATCAGGGATTCTCTTATGAGGACATCCATTCATTTTACAGGATTGCTCAATGTGGTCAGGGGGCACCTACAAAAAATACAGAAATAAATGCCTGCCTACCAGCAGTGAGTAGGGTTTGGGTGTCCTAGTCCTGTACCATGGATTTTTTAATGAACAAAACAGATTCCACTTCTCTCCCTTAGGTCCAAACATGTTCCATAAAATAATTATTTGGCAGTGAAATCAGAACAGTGTTAAATATTGTTTAGGCAAGAAGGATTGTAGTAAATTATGTTCAGGGAAAAAAAAATGAAGTGTGTTTGAATCATAGAGAAATTGCAATTATTTCTCTCAGAATCATAGAACTGATTTGGACAGAAAAGTCCTCCATCACTACTGAGTCCAGCCATTGATGTTACACCAGGATAGCCATTAAACCACGTCCCAGAATGCCATGTCCATGTGATTCTTGAACAGCCCCAGGGATGCTGCCTCGATCACCTCCCTGGGCAGCCTCTTCCAATCACTGACCACTCTTGTAGGAAATAAATTTTTCCTAATATCCAATCTAAACCTCCTCTGGTACCAATTCAGGCCATTTTCTCTTCCCCTATCACTTGTTACTAGGGAGAAGAGAACAAACCTGACCTGGCTCCTGGGAGCTGTAGAAAGCAATGAGGACTCCTCTCAGACTCCTCTTGTCCAAATTAAATGTCCCATTTCCCTGTGCTGCTCTTCACCAGACCTGCTCTCCAGAACCCTTCACCAGCTTCATTACTCTTCTCTGGACACTCTCCATCACCTCAATGTCTTCCTTGGATTGAGGGCCCCAAAACTGAGCACCAATACTCAAGGTATGCCCTAGCAGTGTTGAGTCCATGGGAACAAACACTTCCCTGGTCCTGCTGGTCCAATATGTTCTCCAAAAACATCTCTTAAAACCTCACTTGAGTCATCTACACACAAAAACATTAACTTATTGTGTACTGGTTACATAATGCTTGGTTGGCATTAACCAACTTTTTCAGCTTCTCCATTTTTTTTGTATTATTAATCTTTATTTCTCATCACCTACTGTCAAATCCTTATTTTCCAACATTTTAATGAATCGCTTCTTCTAATCTATTACACGTGAAGTTCAGCAGCAAATCACACAAGTGTAGGACACCAATGTCAAGCATTTCTACAAAGCAGCTTTTGCTCTCTGAACATAATCCATAAAAGACTCCCAAATGTCCTCAAATAAGTAACGGCTGTTCCTCAATCTAAATATGATCTTCTTAAAGGAAGCCATCTGGGAAAAGCAAGCAAAACATTCTGCTTGGGTTGCAGAAGAAATGTATTTATGCCTCAGTGAAATTCATTATCATCATCATCAAACCAATTATATGTAAATCTTTGTTCAGTTTCCACAGCCTTAGCTTGGCTAAATGGCAAAGATGCTAAAATGGCCAAAATTGGTTTGTAGAAATATAAGTAAAGCACCTAAGCTTGAGGAGGGTAGATTTAGACTGGATACTAGGAAGACATTCTTTGCAGTGAAGGTGGTGAGACACTGCAACCCATTGCACAGAGAGGCTGTGGACGCCCACTCCCTGGAGGAGTTCAAGGTCAGGTTGGATGAGGCCTTGGTGGATGAGACCTGGTGGAAAGTGTCCCTGCCCATCACAGGGGGCTGGGACTAGATGATCTTGAAGATCTCTTCCAATCAAAACCTTTCTATGAAACTATCTATTTTGACCTCATTGTGGCCTTCCAGTATCTGAAGGGGGCCTACAAGAAGGCTGGGGAGGGACTTTTCAGGCTATCAGGGAGTGATAGGGCTAGGGGGAATGGAATGAAGCTGGAGGTGGGGAGATTCAGGCTAGATGTGAGGGGGAAGTTCTTCACCGTGAGGGTGGTGAAGCCCTGGAATGGGTTGTCCAGGGAGGTGGTTGAGGCCCCGTCCCTTGAGGTGTTTAAGACCAGGCTGGATGAGGCTCTGGCCAGCCTGATCTAGTGTGGGGTGTCCCTGCCCATGGCAGGGGGCTTGGAACTAGATGATCCTTGTGGTCCCTTCCAACCCTAACTGAAACTATGAAACTATCAATCTTTACCTATCCTCTAGGTACCCAAAGTGCCTCTAAGTCACTGAATTCAAATATGTATCACAAAAATTCTCCTAACATTAAGGAGGATGCACATTCTAGTGGAAGAGCAGAATTTGTCCAGCACACACACAATCAATAGGGATCTCCTAACAAGTAGTTTAACATCTCTTTCTTCAAGATGTGAGCATCCAGTGCGAAGATATTCCTAAAGTTACAAAGAGTCACCAAGGTGAAAGGTTCTTTTATATTATTAATGCTCCCTTCTCTGACAGATATTCCTGCTCTTTAAAAAAATATACTAAAAAAAACCCCAATCAAACTATAAATTAATGCAGAACAAAAGCTATAACAAGTAAAATGAATTACCTGCAACATACTCTTTAATCCTTTTATCAAAACCACAATAAAATCTTAGAAAGGTTTGGGTTGGAAGGGACCTTAAAGATCATCCCTTCTCCTCTCAGTTTCTGTGAAATGAGCTGCTGCTATCCTAACAGGTTTTCCTCCCCCTCTACTCTGTCCTGGTGAGACCATATTTGGAGTACTGTGTCCAGTTCTAGGCTCCGCAGTTGAAGAGAGACAGAGAACTGCTGGAGAGAGACCAGTGGAGGAACATGAGGATGCTGAGGGGGAATGGAGCATCTCTGTGAGGAGAAAAGGCTGAGAGACTGGGGTCTGTATAATCTGGAGAAGAGCAGCCTGAGAAAAGATCATCTCAGTGCTGATAAATATCTAAAAGGTAGAGGTCATGGAGATGGGGCTGGGCTCTTCTCAGCGATAGGACAAGGGGCAATGGGCACAAACTGGAACACAGGAGGTTTCACTCAAACGTGAGAAACTTGGTTGCTGTGAGGGTTCTGGAGCCATGAAGCAGGCTGCCCAGGGAGATTGTGAAGTTTCTTTCCCTGGAGAGATTCAAAACCCAGCTGGACATTGTGATCCTGGGCAAGCTGCTGTAGGTGACTCTTCTTTATCAGGATGGTTGGAGCAGATGATCTCTAGAGGTCCCTTCCAACCCCTACCGTGCTGGGATTCTGTGATTCCAAGAGCGCTGCATGGTACATCAGAGGCTTTCCTAGAGCAGTTGAATCCACAATGTCTCTGGACTGCCTACTCCAGGGCTCCAGCAACTTCTTAGTAAAGAAGTTTTTATTCATGTTGAGATGGAGCTCCCTGTCTTCCAGTTTGTGTCCACTGCCCTTGTCCTGTCACAGGACACCACTGAAAATAGCCTGGCCCCTTCTTTTTGACACCTACCTTTCAAATATTTGCAAAAATTAATAAGATCCCCTCTCAGGCTGCTGCTCTCCAGACTAAACAGCTTCAGGTCTTTCATCCTTTCCTCATTAGACAGATGTTCCAGACCCTTCATCATCCTCATAGCCTCCCCATTGGACTGTCTCTGGTAGTTCTCTGTCCCTCTTGAACTGGAATGCCCAGAACTGGGCAGAGTACTCCAGATGTGGTCTCAGCATACCAGAGCAGAAGAGGAAGAGAGCTCCCTTGACCTGCTGGCCACGCTTTTCTTAGTGTATTCCAGTGATGATCACAGACACAGCATATTGCTGCAAACTCAGAATGATTCAGTTCTGCAAGCACCTTTTTTTATCCTTTTTTTTTTTTTTTTGTCACTCATCTCACTTTATTCTTAGTGCTAAATCTACTTCTGTAAATAAATTATGTATACATATTATATATTGATCTGATTGATGCATGTGTATGTATTAAAATCCCGAAGCACCACAGGCTTATGCAAGATCCAACGTGTCTTAAACAGAACTGAAAGGCACAACAAGCTCCTTTTTTTTTTTTTGCCCACTGCAGCAAATGCCAGATAAAAATATATCTCCCTAGATTTCCTGTTACATCTCACAAGACACTTCCAACCCTATTTTTAAACTTCTTTTTTACACAGCTTCATTTTCAGTTTGTGACAGAGCTCAAAATAGGGGATGGGGAACTACAGGAAGTGTGGTGAATAGATTTCCTTAGAATATACATGCTGAGTAAGGACAACTAAGATACTGCTTACATCCTTAACCTCCCCAAAATATGAATCAATTAAAAAAAAATAGATATTCAATATCTTCAGGTAGCACTATTTGTACAGTATTTGTGGGTCTTTAAAAGCCATACAC
Organism: Colaptes auratus; assembly: GCA_015227895.2. Taxonomy (NCBI): domain Eukaryota; kingdom Metazoa; phylum Chordata; class Aves; order Piciformes; family Picidae; genus Colaptes; species Colaptes auratus. The sequence continues at coordinate 11,962,488 of CM037643.1, forward strand.
AGGGTGGAAAAATTATAGGCAAATTCATAGAGTCATAGGATGCCTTGAGTTGGAAGGGACCTTCAAGGCCATCTAGATTCAAACCCCTGCTGTGGAAAGTTTTTTTCCTGACTAAGAAATGAATGAGGACTGTTGTGATAAGGCAGTGGAATTGAGTACACCCATGTCACCACTGTGAAATGAATTCACAGTATCACTAAGGTTGGAAGAGACCTCGAAGATCATCGAGTCCAACCTGTCACCACAGACCCATGACTAGACCGTGGCACCAAGTGCCACGTCCAATCCCCTCTTGAACACCTAATTCACCCTTGAACATCTAATGAACACCAATTCATTCACAAACTCATGAGTTGATGATTTAAAATTAAAAATATATTAATCTTATTATTTAGCAAAGAAACATGTTATTATTTATCTTGCTATTTCAAGTATCTTCCTTAAACAAAACCTTATCCTTCCTTACACTAACTTCCTTAGTTCTTCCTTAAACAAAACCAAAACCTTTATATTAACCACAAACCTACAACTTCTACTAGTACTAGGTAGAAATGAAGAAAAGATGTGTAAAATATCCCTTTTGAGGTAGGAATGAAAAAAAAGAAAAAAAATCTGTATAAAATATCCAATTTAACTCTCTCATCCACTCAATAGCAAACAATAAAAATGTTCATATTTCATTTGATTTAGAACAATTCCTCGCAGTTCCTGGAGCACCAAACTGTCTTCATTACAATCCAGCATAATGATATCATTATTCTATTTTCATATATAGGCATTGATTTATTTCAGGTAAGTCATGGTCAGGGATATTACTTGCTAGTTGTTTTCTGAATGTACAGAGAGGCATAAATTAAAAAGGAAAGGGACTTGGGAGTTCTGGTAGAGCAGAAGCTGGACACAAGCCAACAGTGTGCACTTGCAGAATTGAGTGCACCCTCAGTGAGTTTGCAGATGGCACTAAATTGGATGGGGATTTTGATCTTCTGGAGAGTAGGAAGATGCTGCAAGGGGGACCTGGGCTAAGGTCAGTTGCATGCAATTTGACAAGGTCAAGTACTGGGATAGAGTATAGAGGAGAAGAGAAGAAAGGAGAAGAGAAGAGAAGAGAAGAGAAGAGAAGAGAAGAGAAGAGAAGAGAAGAGAAGAGAAGAGAAGAGAAGAGAAGAGAAGAGAAGAGAAGAGAAGAGAAGAGAAGAGAAGAGAAGAGAAGAGAAGAGAAGAGAAGAGAAGTAGAATAGAATAGAATAGGAGTAGAGTAGAATAGACTAGAACAGAATTGAATTGAATTGAATTGAATTGAATTGAATTGAATTGAAGTGAAGTGAAGTGAAGTGAATTGAATTGAATTAACCAGGTTGGAAAAGACCTTTGAGATCATCGAGTCCAACCTCTCACTCAACAACATATAATCAACTAAACCATGGCACCAAGCACCCTATCCAGTCTAAACATGCTAAACACCTCAAGTGATGGTGACTCCACTACCTCCCTGAGCAGCCCATTCCAATGGCCAATCACTCTCCTGGGATGCATCAAAGAAGCTTGGCCAGCAGACGGAGAGAGGTGATTCACACCCTCTGCTCTCCTCCTGACCTAGTGGAGGATGTCTCTGCTCACTGCAGGGGTTTGGACTAGATGACTTTTGGAGACCCCTTCCAATCCACACTGAAAGAAAGGCTTGCAGCAGCACAGAAGAGCAATTACTGAGATCCTTAGATGTCTCTGATGCTGCAGACCTCACCCTGAGAGGTTTTGTGCTGATCTTTAAACAGCTTACACAATGTGGCTTGATCTTGGTGTAGATAATGCTACTAACAGTTTAATCCACCCTTAGAAAATTGAGGCATGAAAAGCCTGGCCCTTGCTTTGCTGTTGTTGTTTCCTACTCTTCCCCCCACCCTTTTTTGTTCCTTTAAAAAAAAAAATTATTTTTATTTTTCTTCTTTTCTTTTCTTTTCTTTTCTTTTCTTTTCTTTTCTTTTCTTTTCTTTTCTTTTCTTTTCTTTTCTTTTCTTTTCTTTCTTTTCTTTTCTTTTCTTTTCTTTTCTTTTCTTCTTTTCTCTTTCCTTTCCTTTCCTTTCCTTTCCTTTTCTTTTCTTTCTTTTTCTTTCCTTTTCTTTCCTTTTCTCAGGAATATAAAGGAAGGAAAACAGCTATATAATTATTCTTTTAAGCTCTACAAGGGCTGAAATATTGGGAGGGGGTATTCAATTTTCACACTACACCTAGAGTGGTGTATTCATTGCTCACATTTGTATTCATTCATTTCTGCTGGTGTTTACTCCCAGTATTTTTATGGAGAGCAAGCAAATATCTTCTCACCATTCACTTTCTTAAGGCTCTAAGGGAGGTGTAGCAGTGGCTTGAAAGCAGATGGCAGGAATAGTTACCACCCTCACCCATCTGCTCCACCCTTCTGATGGACATTAAAGCCTCCAGGGCAAGGTTCTATGATATGTTTATGAATGAACTCATGCAACTGCAGCCTTCAGTTGGGTGTATTCTAGTCAAAGAATTCCAATTTTGGTTTACCAGGCAGTGGTTTACAAAGTGAGTGAAAGGAGGTTCAAGTATTCATGCCTTGAGGATACTAACAGTTTCTGCCACACAATTTTAGCCTGCTACAGCATGTCTCTCAGAGGTTTAAGTCTGAATAAGCAAAGCTCTTTTAGTCAGCCCTTACACAGCTAGCTCCATATTCCATGGTTATTAAACACCTCTTTCTGAAGCTCCAAAAGGAAGCTTGATTTCTCCTGAAAAGGGTTGACCAGAATAATGGAGTGATTTTTCAGATGAGGTCTCACAAATGATTCCTCCAATGACACAAACACGTTGCTCTCTGTCACAGCAGCTAAACACCCTGATGCAGCCTTATGTTGCAGAAGAGAATTTGCCTGGGTCACACTGGTGCTTGTAACAGCTCTGCCTAATTCAATAGGGACTGGGTTTAGTGGGCATGGTGGTGTTGAGCTGGTGGTTGGGCATGGTGATCTTGGAGGACTTTTCCAACCTGAATGATTCTATGTACAAGCAATTGCATAGCTTTGATATCATAAAATGCAAGGGGGGGTGGGGAAGAGTGTGGTGAAGTAATCATAGAATGGTTGGAAGGGACTTGCTCTTTTTCTACTTTCTACTGCTTCCAGTATCTGGAAAGCTGGCCAGCATAAAAGGATGTGGGGTGCTTTTTGACAGTTGGCTGAACATTAGCTAGTGTGTGCCCAGGTGGCCAAGAAGGCCCAAAGCATCCTGGTCTGGATCAGAAATAGTGTGGTCATCAGGAGCAGGGAAATGATTCTCCCTCCAGACTCAACACTGGTGAGGCCACGCCTGGAGTCCTGGGTTCAGCTTTGTGCCCTCTCACTCCAAGAAGGACATTGAGGTGCTGGAGCAGGTCCAGAGAAAGGCAAGGAAGTAGGTGAAGGGTCTGGAGAACAGGTCTTGTGAAGAGCAGCTGAGAGAAGTGGGATTGTTTAGTCTGGAGAAAAGGAGGCTGAGGGGAGGCCTTGTTGCTCTCTACAGCTCCCTGAAAGGAATTTTAAGCCAGCTGGAGGCTGGTCTCTTCCCCTAGTCATAAATGATAGAAGATGACAAAATGACTTCAAGTTGTACCAGGGAAGGTTTAGGTTGGATATTAGAAAATCTTCTCGACTGAAAGGGTTCCCAAAGACTGGAACAAGCTCCCGGAAGAGATGTTTGAATCCCCAGCCCTAGAAGTGTTCCAAAGTGACAGAGATGTGATGCTGAGGGACATGCTTTAGCTCCAGCCTTGGTAGAGTTCAAGAATGGTTTGACTCAATGGCATAAATTGTCTATTAGAAACAATTCTATAACTCTATTCTATGATTATTTAGAGATTAATGTTGGTGAGTAGACAAAAAGCAAAAATTAGGTTACCTGAATTCCTCTTCAGTGCACCTTCAAGATTTAGTCTAAAGGTTTGTCAAATTTATATATTCTTGGGTACTCCATTCATACATCTAAATACTCACTGAGGTTTTGTTCTGGAAGCATAGAATCATAGAATGGTTTGGGTTGTCCCTGCCCATGGGCATCATCATGGTGACCTAAATTTGTGAAGAATATAATGATTCTCGGCTATGATCCAAAGATTTTTATGGGGTTGGAAAGAACATTCAAAGATCATCTCATCTAAACCCCTTGCAGTTTGCAGGAACACCTCCAACTAGATCATGTTGCCCAGGGCCACCAAAATACTATGGAAATAATTACACACACAATGTCAACCTGCTCATGTTGTATCACAGTTGGAAGAGACCTCAAAGGTCATTGACTCCTACCTGTCACCACAGAGCTCATGACTAGACCATGGCACCAAGTGCCACGTCCAGTCCTCTCTTGAATACCTCCAGGGATGGTGACTCTACCACCTCCCTGGGCAGGCCATTCCAATGGCAAATGACTCTCTCAGTGAAGTATCCAAGTATCAAGTATCCACTTTCTTAACATGAAATTCAAACCAAGAAGGTTTGGGGTTTATTTGCATGTATGCCTTTCCTTTGAAAGGAAACACAAATTCCATGCTTATGGAACATATAAACTAATTGGGGCTTTTGAAGCCCTTTATCAATGAACAGTGTGGTGTTTCCTAACAAATAAGACTCATTTCAAAGTCTGTCTTATGAGCACAGCGTGGTAGATTGCTTTAATTAAAGCCTGTCAAATTATCAGAAAGGATTTTGCATTGGGAAATAATTGCTTTTTGTTCTCTATTCACTTTTTTTGTTAATGGAAACAGAGAAAGTTTGGTTTATCTTCAACATATGATGAAGAAAGAGAGAAAGCAAAAAAAACCAAAGAAAAAAAGTTATGAACAGTTAATGATGTGACTTTTAATTTCTTGAACACACTTTTACATTAAACCTTAAAATGACCAAAATTAAGCTAGATTTGACAGTAAAAGGCACTGAAATAAGCCTTACATCAGTTTTCCTAGCTACATCTGCTATCAGGCAGGAGAAAACTGCCACCTTCTTAACAGTGGCCAGGTCTTAGAGATAAGACATCATCCATGAAGTGTGGACCTTGAGCAAACTGGTCTTGCCCATGGCAGTTATTGGAACCAGATGATCTTTAAGGTCCCCACCAACCCAGACTATGTGATGCTTCTACAAAACATGAGCAACCTAGTCTAGTGATGCATAAAAAGAAATTTGGCCAGCAGATGGAGAGAGGTGATTCTGTCACTCTTCACTGCTGTAGTGAGACCTCATGTGGAGTGATGTGTCCAGCATTAGAACCCAGCACAAGAAGGGCATGGACCTGCTGGAGCAGATCCAGAGGAGCTGACAAAGATGGATCACGAGACTGGAGCACCTCTAACTGTAAGGACAGACTGAGGGAGTTGGGGCTGTTCAGCCTGAAGAAGAGAAGGATGGAGACCTTCTAGCTGCATTTCAATATCTGAAGGGGGTCTACAGGAAGGCTGGGGAGGGATGATTTAGAAGGGCTTGTGATGATAGGACAGGGGACAACGGTTTAAAACTGTATCAGAGTAGATTTAGTTTGGGCATTAGGAGGAAGTTCTTCCCAATGAGAGTGGTGAAACACTGGAATGAGTTGCCCAGGCGTGTGACTGAGGCCCCATCGTTGGAAACATTCAAGGTCAGACCTGATGTGTCTGTAATCCAGTAGAAGGTGTCCATGCTGAATGCAAGGGAGTTGGACAGGAGAACTTTTAAAGGTCCCTTTCAACTTGATGTAATCTGTAAATCCGTGAATGTGTGAATGATCAACCTCAGCAAGGACCATCTAAGGGGTTTTGTTTGTTGTTTCTTTTTAAAGAGACAGACACAGGAGAAAAAATCCAGAAGCAACTAAAGAAGCAGTGCATCTTCAATACGTGCAGACATTTGAGATATCCTTGATTTGCCCAATTTGTTTTAAGTTGAGAAGCAAAGAGAAATTTTTGACAAAAGTGTCATCCTTCAAATGCGGCAATATTTCATTCTACCACCACACCCCCACCCCCCTTCCTGCACTATTTAGATTGCCTGGAACTGAAATATTTCCAGCAACCACTGTGCCCAATTTCTCAGAGCTGTCACTTCCTAGCAAATCTGCTTAAGTAAAAGACTTATGCTGTTAGAGAACAGAGCAAACATATAATAGGAGATACTTTCCAAACTCCTTTGCAGAAGAATCATCTAAATCGGTGGCAAGGAGCTGCCACAATCCTACCAAAGAGATGGACATCATGTGGAAAATCTGGACATCATGTAAAAAACATTTAGGAAACCTGGTCTGAACTGATTTTAGGGTTCCTTTAATAAAATCTGTTACTGAAATTTATTTCGACACAAAACATTCTGCACTGGGTTAGGAACTGGCTGGAGGGCCGGGCCCAGAGAGTGGGGGTGAATGGTGCCACCTCCAGCTGGAGGCCAGTCACCAGTGGCGTCCCCCAGGGATCAGTGCTGAGCCCCATCCTCTTCAATGTTTTCACTGACGATCTGGATGAGGGGAATGAGTCAGTCATCAGCAAATTTGCAAAAGACACCAAGTTGGGAGCAGATGTTGGTCAGTTAGAGGGCAGAAGGGCCCTGCAGAGGGACCTCGACTGACTGGAGAGATGGGCAGATGGGATGGCATTCAACAAGTCCAAGTGCTGGGTGCTGCACTTTGGCCACAACAACCCCATGCAGAGCTACAGGCTGGGGACGGAGTGGCTGGAGAGCTGCCAAACAGAGATCGACAGCCACCTGAACATGAGCCAGCAGTGTGCCCAGGTGGCCAAGAAGGCCAACGGCATCCTGGCCTGCATTAGGAATAGTGTGGCCAGCAGGAGCAGGGAGGTCATTGTGCCCCTGTACTCTGCATTGGTTAGGCCAAACCTTGAGTACTGTGTCCAGGTCTGGGCCCCTCAGTTTAAGAAGGACACTGAGACACTTGAACGTGTCCAGGGAAGGGCAACAAGGCTGGTGAGAGGCCTTGAGCACAAGCCCTATGAACAGAGGCTGAGGGAGCTGGGATTGTTTAGCCTGGAGAAGAGGAGGCTCAGGCGTGACCTCATTGCTCTCTACAACTACCTGAAGGGTGGTTAGAGCCAGGAAGGGGTTGGCCTCTTCTCCCTAGCGACCAGCACCAGAACAGGGGGACACAGTCCCAAGCTGTGCCAGGGAAAGCTTAGGCTTGAGGTGAGGAGAAAGTTCTTCACAGAGAGAGTCGTTTGCCACTGGAATGGGCTGCCCAGGGAGGTGGTGGAGTCACCCTCCCTGGAGGTGTTCAAGAGGGGATTGGATGTGGCACTTGGTGCCATGGTTTAGTCCTGGGGTCTGTGGTGACAGGTTGGACTTGATGATCTTCGAGGTCTCTTCCAACCTTGGTGATACTGTGATACTGTGATAATTTCTGAGGAATGACAGCATTCTTAAGAATAAAACACCACAAAAGAGTAGCAGGAAATTATTACATAAACCAGCAAGAACATGCAAAAATCTGAAAGCTGAGTTCTACAGGCTCTTTTGAATCCATAAATCTGCTACTCCCACCATTAGTTCCCAAAGATGGTTAGAATTAGCTCACTATATGTTTTTTGGCTTGGCTGCATAATGATGATCATCAACACAACATAATCAAACACTAAGCCAAATGTTATTTCCAAAGAAACACTCCAGGTTGTTAAAACTCTAAAGAACACTCCAACTGAAGGACAGCAAGATGAATCATAGAGTTATTTCAGTTGGATGGGACCTCCAAGATCAAATCCAACTGTCAACCTAGGCCTTCCATGGCCTGGAGAAGAGGAGGCTCAGGGGAGATGTTATTGCTCTCTACAACTACCTGAAGGGAGGTTGTAGACAGGCAGGGGCTGGTCTCTTCTCCCAGGCAACCAGCACCAGAACAAGAGGACAGAATTTTAAGCTGTGCCAGGGGAAGTTTAGGCTGGATGTTAGGAAGAATTTCTTCATAGAAAGAGTGATTGGCCATTGGAATGGGCTGCCTGGGGAGGTGGTGGAGTCACCATCACTGGAGGTGTTTAGGAGACTGGATGGGGTGTTTGGTGCCATGGTTTAGTTGATTAGATGGTGTTGGATGATGGGTTGGACACGATGATCTTGAAGGTCTCTTCCAACCTGGCTTATTCTATTCTATTCTATTCTATTTCTATTCTATTCTATTCTATTCTATTCTATTCTATTCTATTCTATGCCAGGTCCCAGAGTACCATGTCCACACCCTCTCTAATCCACATGTCTTTTTGGTCAGCATTTGATGCCCTGCAAAGTAACACAAAATTGCTCCAGCTTTACACATCACAAACCTTTAGAATTATAGATCTGTTAAGGCTGGAGATGACCTCTAAAATCAAGTCCAACAATCAGTCAAACACCACCATGTCCACTAAACTGTGTTCCAAAGTGCCATGCCAATATGTTTCTTGAATGCCCCCAGGAATGGTGTCTCCACCACCTCCCTGGGTAGCCTGTTCCAATGCCTGACCACTCTTGAGGGAAGTACAAAAATTTCACCTGGAACAGGAAACTAGAGGGAATAGACATTACAGGAAAGTCTACCAATCCTGCATGCTGAAATGGACTACACTTAAAAAAGTGAAGATAAATTAAAGCCATGAGTAACCTGGTCTACTGGAAGGTGCCCCTGCCCATGGTGGGAGGGCTTGAAACTAAGTGATCTTGAAGAGCCCTTCCAACCCAAGTAATTCCATGATTCTATGACCTTTACCTAGGACACAGATTAGGTTTTGTAGAAGCACAAATTAGTATAAAATACAATGTTCTTATGCAGGTTGGAAATAATTCAGGACACCAATATTTTTACAGATGATAACCTGCAGAACAGTTTTAAAAGAATACTTACTGACCTACAAACATTTTTGTTTCCTAGTATTTCTCATAGATTTTCTAGAAGGAGGATGGAGTGAGGTAGGGGGTTCATCTCTTCTCCCTAGTATGAGGTGATAGAATGAGAGGAAATGGCCTCAAGGCTCAGCAGGGGGTGGCTTAGGTTGGGTATTAGGAAAAAATTGCTTTCCTAAATGAGTGTTCAGGCATTGGAACAGGCTGCTCAGGGAGGTGGTGGAGTCACCATCCCTGGGGGTGTTCAAGAAATGGATGGACACGGCACTTTGGGACACGGTTTAGTGGGCATAGTGGTGTTGGGTTGACTCAATGATCTTAGGGGTCTTTTCCAAACAAACGCAATTCTATGGTTCTAGGATTCTATTAATTTCTGCATGATTATTCATAAAACAAGCAAAAAGAAAATAATCTTTGAAGTTTAGGCCTGAGCAATTACTAAAACCACACTGAACTTCCCCTGCTTTAGAAAGCCTGTCAAGGTACAGAAAAGTCAGTGCTGTCTACTGTGCACCATTCAAATCCCAATACTCTGATGGCCCATTAACACAGAAGATGTCACCCTTGAACACCAAGGAATCAATACACTGGAATGTCATGGTACCCTGATGGGCTACAAAGCCTCTATACACATTTATTAGACAAAGATTTTTACATCAGAGAAGAAATGTGTTGAGTTCAAAATCAATTTCCAGTTCCTTACTAAAGAAGGAAGTAGTACTAGGTAAATAAAAGATTTGTTTTGTCCAGTTCCACTCAGTCAAACCTAGGAACTAAACAAAGGTCAAAGTCATTTGGACATCCTCTTCTGAACAAGGACACTTGCTTGTGCACACTGCTTGAAATTCACCCCCTTGTTTTCAAAGGGATTTTTCTTACATTTTAGCTTTTTTTGATAAGTCTTTCTCACAGAATCACGGAATCATTTTGGTTGGAAAAGACCTTAGAGAGCATCAAGCCCAAGCATTATTTAACTCTACTAAGTTGTCTGTGGCTAAACCGTGTCCCTCAGCACTACATCTCAGCATCTTTTAAACACCTCCAGGGGTGGGGAATCAAGAACCTCCCCAGGCAGACAGTCTCAGTCTTTGATAACCCTCTTCTCAAATCCAACTTAAACCTCCCCTGGTGCAGCTTGAGAGCATTTCCAGAGCATTTCCTCTCATCCTATCACTTGATACTAGAGAGAAGAGACCAACCCCCACCTCGCTCCATCCTCCTTGTATGAAGTGGTAAAGAGTCAGAAGGCTCCCTTCAGCCTCCTTTCATCAGGTTAAATAACTCCATTCACTCATCTGCTCCTCACCAAGCCTGTTCTCCAGGCTCTTCAGCAGCTTTGTTCTCCTTCTCCAGAGCTGCACCTCAATGTCATTCTCGGAGTGAGGAGTCCAAAACTGAATCCAGGACTCCTCAGTGTTCAGTCCAGGGGGACAGTCACTGCCTGGGTCCTGCTGGACACACTGTTGATCTGGGGCAGGATGCTGGTGGCCTTCTTTGCCACCTGGCACACACTGGCTCGTGTTCAGCCAGCTGTCAATTGACACCCCCAGCTCTTTCTCTGATGGGCAGTTTCCATCCATTCTCCTCCATTCCTCTTATTCAAATCATCACCTAGCTTGGACATCGATCTCCTTTCAGGAAAGCATAAGAGAAGCGTAACTATAACCTAATATACGTATTGTGGTATAGTTAAACAATAACATGCCACAGCCCAGGGAGAAAAAGCTCTCCTAAAGATTACTTCAACCATTTTCTTGCAAGACCATTTAACAAGTGGGACTACTAAAGAAGATGACCAGACCATTTTGTACATCTCAAAAATTAGTCTGTAGAACACTCAAAAAACCTCAAGAGTAATCACTGACCTTTCTGACAATGCCAGACCTTCATGACAACACTGGGAGTTTTCACAAGACAAAAAAACCCATTATTATTTTTTCATAATTAGTTCCTCACAGGTTTTTTTTAGAACCTGAGACAAGAAGCAGTGTTGGTCACAGAATCATGGAATTGTTTTGGTCAAAAAAAACCCAACAAACCTCTAAGGTCATTGAGTCCTACATCAACCCAACACCATCATGGCCATTAAACCATGTCCCAGAGGGCCATGTCCACACATTTCTTGAACACCTCCAGGAACGGTGACTCTACTACCTCCATGGGCAGCCTCTTCCAATGCCTGACCACCCTTGCAGGAAAGAAATGTTTCCTGACATCCAAACTCAACCTCCCCTGGCACAAATTCAGGCCATTTCCTCTCCTCCTATTACTCAGTTTTGGGAAGAAGATAAAATCCCCATGCACTGCAACCTCCTTTCATTTTCCATTCATCCTTGTAGAGAGGGATAAGCAACTAAGCTGATGTTCTGATAACCCAGAAACAAACCACAAAACCCCAAACAGAACAAACAAAAACCCCACTAAAAGCCCTTCCTGAGCTCCTGTGCACATTTGACTTTTCCCCTCCTTTTTCTTATTTCAAAGAATACTGCACATCTCCAGGAATAAAAAAAGAAAGGGGTGAGGAGAAAAAAAGGGAGAGAAGGAGAAAAAAAGGGAGAGAAGGAGAAAAAAGGAGAGAAGAGATTCCTGAGGTCTTTCCCTCTCATGAAACATCCAGTGCAGACAATTTACCTTATTGCTATCTCCCTTAGATGCTTTACTATTTTCTATGACGTCTCCCACCAGCTCACGAGTGTCGCTTAGCAGAGGTTGCTGTGCTGATCTCCAACTCTCAAGAGAGCTGAGGTCCTTTTGCCAATTAGAAATAAGCAAGTTGGTTAATTAACACACCCTTGTCATTAATGGTTTCACCCGAAGCTGACAAAGAGTCTTTGCTGCCAAGGATGAACAAAGAAAAGAGCGCTAATTAAACAACCTGATGCTTCTGAAGAGCTAACTTCTTCTAGCACACAACAGATCATTTAAACTCCTCAGAAGACCTCCAGAGCCTTCCAAGAACACTTGGGTTTTCTTACAACTGCCCCACTCAAGGGAAAAAAAACCAACAAACTAACAAAAAAACCAAACCAAACCAACCTGAAGCCTAATTATATTGGGCACTCTGAACAGAATCGCAGACAAATCACAGATGACTCTCTGCTTTAATTGCAGAATGTCAGGGGTTGGAAGGGACCTTGAAAGATCATCCAGTCCAGCCCCCCTGCCAAAGCAGGATCACATAGAGTAGGTCACACAGGAACACATCCAGGTAGGTTTTGAAAGTCTCCTGGGCTGCCTGTTCCAGTGTTCTGCCATCCTCACAGAGAAAAAGTTTTTCCTTATGTTCCTCTGCTCCAGCCTGCACTCACTGCCCCTTCTCCAAAGAGGGTTTGAAAGGGACCTTCAAGGATCACTGAGTCCAACCCCCTTGATAAAATCTTCCAGAAAATAAGACTCCACAAATCTTTGGACACCCTGTTCCAGGGCTTTGGCACCCTCACAGGAAAGTTTTTCCTTAAATTCATCTATTCTAGCATTTGGCCATTGAACTGAAGGGAAAAATTACTTACTCTGAGGGTGGTGTAGTAGGCTGCAGAGAGGTTGTGGAGTCTTCTCCACTGGAGACTTTCAATACCCACCTGGGCATTGCAATCCTGTGCAATCTGATCTAGGTGACCCTGCTGTAACATGGGGGTCGGAGTAGATGGTCTCCAGACCATCTTCCAGCCCTCACCATTCTGTGATTTTGATGCAACACAGCAAGTAGCTGCTCTGGAGCCAGCGAGCAGCAATCATTACTTCAGTTGTCCACCCTACTTCTCCCTCAGATCTCTCCACTCCAACGCAAGACTGGTTCTGAGCCTGGTACAGTAAGGCAAGAGGACACTTACTCTTTAATATTTGAGCTTCAGCTTTGCCAGATGCAGTAATTTCTCCATGAGCAGTCACACTTCCCAGGGAGAAGGGACATGCAGACACATGTAGTAACTGTCATAAATGTAGGTGTTCACACATGTGAATCAAACCTGTACAGCAGAGTGGTTACAGAGCAACTGTGCATCTATTGTGTTTGAAGGAAGCAGAATTACACTGGTTTGGTTTCACCTATACCAAAATGTACTGAGACACTTCTAAATTTGACAAAGGATTCAAAAGAAGAAAATAAGAACAGAATTTGGAAATCTGTTAGAGCTGAGAGTCAAAACACCAGTCATCCACTGATTTTACTTCACCTGGCAGATCAAGAGAAGCAGCTCTTGCAACTCTGCTCTTGTAGGACCTCACCCAGACTACTGTGTCCAGCTCTGGGCCCAAAGGACATGGACCTGATGGAACAGGTACAGAGGAGGCTACAAAAATTATCAGAGGGCTCTAGCACCTTTCCCACAAACACAGGCTGAGAAAACTGGGGCTGTTCAGCCTGGAAAAGAGAAGGCTCTAGGGACATCTTAGAGCAGCCTTCCTGTACCAGAAGTAGACATAAAAGAAAGCTAGAGAGGCACGTTTCCAGGGCACACGACACTAGGACAAAGAGCAATGGCTTTGAGGTGGAAGAAGGGAGATTTAGACTGGGGATTAGGAAGAAATTCTTTAGAGTGAGGGTGGTGAGACATCAGAACAGGCTCCTCAAGGAGGTTGTGGAGGCCTCATCCCTGGAAACATTCAAGATGTGGGCTCTGAGCAACCTGCTCTAGTTGGGGTGTGCCTGCTGATTGCAGGGGGGTTCAACTAGACTACCTGTAAAATTTCTTCCAACCCAAAGCATTCTACGGTAATCAAGTCCAACCATAAACCAAACACCCCATGCCCACTAAAACATGTCCCAGAATATGCATCCAGTTTGAGATGCTAAATTCAACACTTTTGTCACCAAGTCAAGGCATTTTAGGAAGAAGTTCTTGATAGAAAGAGAGATTGGCTATTGGAATAGGCAGCCCAGGGAGGTGATGAAGTCACCATCACTGGAGGTGTTTAGGAAGAGACTGGATGGGGTGCTTGGTGCCATGGTTTAGTTGATTAGATGGTGTTGGATGATAGGTTGGATCTCAAAGGTCTCTTCCAACTGGTTAATCCTATTCTATTCTATTCTATTCTATTCTATTCTATTCTATTCTATTCTATTCTATTCTATTCTGTTCTAATCTATCCTATCCTATCCTATCCTATCCTATCCTATCCTATCCTATCCTATCCTATCCTATCCTATCCTATCCTATCCTAATTTACTTTTTTCTTTTAGACTCAGTCATATACAAGCTTCCCCAGCTTCATCCATCATTACTCCACAACCAGCAAAAGACCAAATCCCACAGATGAGTGGTGTGGAGAAAAAAGAATTAAATGAATTTGAAGAAAAAAAAACAAACCCTAAAATATATTAAAATAAAATAAAACCTGCTTTCTCTCTTTATTCAGAGGTGGACCAGAATTTAGCTTACAAAACAGATAGTTTTCTTAATTAGTTTGCAAAGATTGTTTATAAACAAAATAGAAAATCCATAAAATGGATGTGATTGTCCTCCTGTAATCCACACTGATGAGACTGCACCTTGAGTCTTGGGTACAGTTTTCACCCCAAGAAAGACATTGAGATGCTAGAGTAGGTCCAGAAAGGCAATGAAGATGGTTAAGGGTCTGGAGAGCAGGTCTGGTGAGGAGTACCTGAGGAAACTGGGGTTGTTGAATCTGGAGAAGAGGAGGCTGAGGGGAGACTGCATTGCTCTCTACAACTCCCTGAAAGGAGTCTCTTTTCCTTAGGAAAAGACTCACTTGTTCCTTAGCAACAAGTGATGGATAAGGAGAAATAGCCCCAAGTTGCCCTGGGGAATATTTAAGTTGGACATTAGTAGAAACTTCTTCACTGAAAAAGTTCTAAGGCACTGGAACAGGCTGCTCAGGGAAACTGTTGAATCCCCATCCCTGGAGGTGTTTCAAAGAAGCAGAGATGTGGTGCTGAGGGACATGGGTTAGTACCAGCCTTGTTAGAGTTAAATAATTCTTGAACTTGATCTTCAAGGTCTTTTCCCCCCCAAAACCATTCTATGATGAAGGAATATTTGTTGTTTTATAGTGCTGGCCTTTTGGAGAAGCTGGTTGATAGTGTGTCTGACAGTGTTTGAATTTGGTGTTTCGAGACACAAAACCCCCTGCCAGCTACTACTGCATTGAATAGAAAAGGAAAAGGGGGGGGGGGAACAACCCACAAAAAACTCTGAGAAGAGAGAGAGTATTAAAATACTGTCAGCTAGGTTCAGTCATGGAATGCCCAGAGATCCAAAAAGGATACCAAAATCCACTGATCCAGGGATTTCACAGTTTCTTGTATCCTGATTCAGTGGAAAGGAAATGAATGAACAAGCGAGAGAAGAACAAATAGAAGTGAATCAGGACAAGCTCTGGAACTCCAACAGGAAGCTGGGCTCTGGCCAGGAGTCTGCACTTGCATGTTTTTCATCCCTGAGGAACAGCTCCAGCATACTGAACTGCTTCAGAGGCTTAACAAAAAGCAGCAATTTTTGTCTATCCTCAGCTTGGAAATTTAAACAACCCCCTAGTTCCATAAGGCAAATTTCTTCAAAATTAGATCCCTCCTTCAGGCTGTTTTAAAAAACTCCAATAATATAAAATGTAGTAACATAGTAAAAGTAATATAGGGGGAAAAATATAGGAAAAGAATACAGGAAAAAGAACAAGGGGGAAATAAAGGGGAAAAATAAAGGGGGAAAGTGGGAAGGGAGAAAAGGAGGAAATAGGGAAAATTAAAACTAATAGGGAAACTATTAAAAATAATACTAAATATATTATTAGAAGTAGAAAAACTCCTAACATGTTATACAGAAGATATTCACTCTGAAGTTCCCTTTAATAAAATCATCTCTAGGTGGGATACACAAAGGCTGAGTGGTACAGATCTCTGGAGTAAATATTTCTTTTTCCATCCTTCCTCATCAGACAGATGCTGTAGTCCCTTCATTATCCTCAGAGCCCTCCACTGGACTCTCTCCAGTAGTTCCCTGTCCCTCTTGAACTGAGGAGCCCAGAACTGGACACAATACCCAGATGTGGTCTCACCAGGGCAGAGTAGAGGGGAAGGAGAACCTCCCTTGACCCACTGGCCACACTTTTCATGTACCCCATAAGTATTTACTGTGGTCATAACAACAGCATGCCTACCTCCACGGCCAGAAGAGACCAGAATTGCTACAACTGACTTCCTCCACTCCTACTTTCCTAACTGTAGGAAGAGCAACAATGCAGATGGGTTTAATTAGAGAGTCCAGACAACTGGATTAGCTGTTGATACACAAGCTGCACCGTCAGCTGTCATCTGCAGTGTTTGGAGGTCAGCAGCCAGAAAAGCTCTCAAATTAAGTCATACCCAACGAAGAAGAGTTTTTCAGGAGCAAGAAAAAAAAAAGTTTAACTGTAAAATGAAGGGGGGGGGTGGGGTGGGAAATACTATGCAACAGTAACAAATATTTTGGTCTGTAGGAATAAGCCAGTCTCTATCCCTGCAAATGTGGCAGAAGTTCAATAGTTGCCCATCCCATATAACTATAGATCAGTACAAAAAGGGTGGCTTCCAAGAAGATGATAACTCCATTTTCACAAGGAGTCCCATGGAAAAGATGCTTGCAAGTTCCTCCTAGGGGGATTCCCATGGGATTCCAAAAGAAAATGTTTCACCATGAGAACAGGTGGACATTGGAATCATCTCCCAGGTACCGGATTCTCCTCCACTGGACAATTTGAAGACTCAGCTTGACAGAGTGCTGGCTCATCTCATTTCAACTACACTATGACCTAGAAAGATCAGACCAGACTATCTTTAGGGTCCCTTCCAGGCCCCAGCCTGGAATTCTGTGATTCTCTGACCTCTGATTTGCAGGTGGGTTCATGTTGTAGTGCCTGGTGTGATGGGATTCTGCAGGTTATGCAACCAGCTTAGTTCCAGCATTAACCAACTGGTCAGCACCATGCAGTTATGTGCAAGAGCCACACAGAGCTCTGATATTGGTAAGGGTTGATTTGTTTGTTTGTTTGGGTTTCCCTCAAGCTTTTCATCATTCACCAAGAGCAACCATTCTCTAACTCTATCAAGTCTGGGGCTAAACCATGGCCCTCAACATCACATCTCTGCATCTTTTGAACACCTCCAGGGATGCTGCCTCCACCACCTCCCTGGGCTGCCTGTCCCAATTCCTGACCACTCTCAGCCAAGAATATTTTTTTCCCTAATATCCAAACTAACCCTTCCCTGAGGCCATTTCCTCTTGTCCTATGACTTGATAATGAGGAGAAGAGGCCAACATCCACCTCACTACAACCTTTCATCAAGTCCAACTGTCAGCTTGTGACTTTCTCCAAGTTTAACAACCAAGGGAGAGTCTGTGAACACCTGAGGAAACACCTTGAGAAATCCACAGAATAAACTCAGGAGAAGACATTGCAACATGGAGCACAAAAAGAAATAAAATAAAAATAAAATAAAAATACAGTAAAATAAAAATAAAATAAATATCAAGCACTCAGAGACAAAACAAATACATCTCTTTATATGCTGCCTCACAGACAGAAGCTGTTAGAATGGGATGAAAATCCTAGCAGAATAACAGTTAAAAATTAATTAAGATGTGCAGTAAATGAGTCAAGTGGCAGGAATGATGGTTAAAGAAGTTGGTGTGTAGAGCATTGAGAAAACATTTTCTCTTCTTAGCATTGGTAAGGCTTCAGTTATTCTCTTAAAAGCCTTTTCTAACCAAAATGGTTCTGTGATTGCAAGCACAGATCAGGCACCCGAATTTGCCTTTGTACATCAGTATCTGATGCCAAACGCTGATAAATCAGAGACAACTTAGAGGACAGCGACAGCAAAAAGTCATAAACTGGCTTTCCTGATGCTTCTTATTCAAAAATACCAAAGGACTAATAACATTCCCTAAAACATCATAAAAGGACAATGAAGAACTTCACTGGGGAGAAGTAAAGATGAAACTACCTTAGCCTGTGCTTCCACTTTACCATTTCAACAGATCCAACATAGGTGTTTATTGCCTTCTTCAAACTACACTCCCTCTGCCTTTCTGTCTCTTGCCTCTACAATTCATTTCTCTCAGCCAAATGTTTCTATGATTTGTTGTTGTTGTTAATTTATACTTCAAGCATATAGAGACGAGTAGAAGTGGCCTTCAAATGTGGAGAAGGTTTGAACAACTAGGGACAGAGGTGACAGACTCACATAGAATAACAGCAGCAGCAACAAAGCTGCTAGGAAAAAAAATAAAATGCACAATAAAGTAAAACAAGGTAAGATAAAATACTGGCAAACCCTTTCTAGGGAGGCAGAAGATGCTCCTCTATGAAAGGTTTTAAACAATTCAGATGCAAGATCTAAGGAACTTAGAATGAGAGGAAATGGTCTCAAGTTGCATCAGATAAAGTTTAGGTTGGCTATTGGGAAGGATTTCTGGACTGAAAGAATGGTCAGGCATTGGAACAGGCTGTTCAGGAAGGTGATGGAATCCCCATCTCTGGAGGTGTTCACAGCACTTTGGAACATGGCTTAAAGGCCACGGTGATGTTGGGTTCATGGTTGGACAGATGGGCAGAATCCAAGGGCATGAGATTGAACACATCCAAGTGCCAGGTTCTGCACATTGGCCACAGCAACCCCATGCAGTGCTACAGGCTGGGGTCAGAGTGGCTGGAGAGCGGCCAGGCAGAGAGGGACCTGGGGGTACTGGTTGATGGTAGGCTGAACATGAGCCTGCAGTGTGCCCAGGCTGCCAAGAGGGCCAATGGCATCCTGGCCTGCATCAGGAACAGTGTGGCCAGCAGGAGCAGGGAGGTCATTCTGCCCCTGTACACTGCACTGGTTAGGCCACACCTTGAGTCCTGTGTCCAGTTCTGGGCCCCTCAGTTTAGGAAGGATGTTGAGTTGCTGGAACGTGTCCAGAGAAGGGCAACAAAGCTGGTGAGGGGTTTGGAGCACAAGCCCTTTGAGGAAAGGCTGAGGGAGCTGGGGTTGCTTAGCCTGGAGAAGAGGAGACTGAAGGGTGACCTTATTGCTCTCTACAACTACCTGAAGGGAGGTTGTAGCCAGGCAGAGGTTGGTCTCTTCTCCCAGGCAGCCAGTACCAGAACAAGAGGACACAGTCTCAAGCTGCGCCAAGGCAGGTTTAGACTGGATGTTAGGAAGAAGTTCTATACAGAGAGAGTGATTGCCCACTGGAATGTGCTGCCCAGGGAGGTGGTGGAGTCACCATCATTGGAGGTGTTCAGGAGGAGACTTGATGGGGTGCTTGGTGCCATGGTTTAGTTGTTTAGGTGGGTTGGATTGGTTGATGGGTTGGATGCGATGATCTTGAAGGTCTCTTTCAACCTGGTGTATTGTATTATATTGTATTGCATTGTGTTGTTTGACTTGATCTTGGAGGTAATTTTCAACCTTACTAATTCCAGCTTCATTATCTGAGGGTGAAAAAAGAAAAGCTCACCTAACTCTTAGAAACCAGCCTTATAAATGTGAGGTAATTGAATAATTCAGTGATTGGGTGACACCTGGCTGAGATGGAGTTAATTTTCCTAACAGCAGCTCCTATGTTGCTGTGTTTCAGATTTGTAACTTAAAATAGTGCTGATAACACACCACACTTTAGGCTTCTGCTGAGCAGAGCTTGCACACCACCAAGGCTTTTTTCTTTTTCCCCACTCTGCCAGCAGGTGAGCTGAGGGTGAGGAAGAAACCAGGAGACACAGCCATGACAGCTGACAAATTGACCACAGGGGTATCCCATACTATCTGACATCATGCTCAACAATAAAAGCTCAGAGAAAGAAGAAGAAATGGAAGGGTGTGAAAAACACAGTAGTGTGCAATACTTAATACAATCAGTCTTTTAAATCTTTATGTAACTACCAGGAGAGTAGCTGGTTGAGGAGAAGCTCAACATGAGCTGGCAGAGTTGCTTGCAGCCCAGAAACTGTGTTCTAGGCTGATAACCAGAAACATGGGCAGCAGATGGAGAGAGGAGATTCTGCCCCTCTGCTCTAATGACACCCTACTTTCAGAGCTGGTTCTAGCTCTGGACACAAGAAGGACATAGAACTGTTAGAGCAGATACAGAGAACGACCACTGAGATGATCAAAAATGCTGAGAAGTTAATAGAATCATTGAATGTTTGGGGTAGGAAGGGACCTACAAGATTGTGTAGTTCCTACTGCCAATGCCATGGTCAAGGACACCTTCCACTAGGCCAGGCTGCTCAATGCCCTGCCCAATCTGGCCATGAACATTTCCAGGGAGGGAGATGCTCTCTACAACACTAATGGCCTCAAGATTCACCAGGGGAGGTTTAATTTGAATCCAAGAAGAAACTTCTTGACTGAAAGGGTTCTCAAAGACTGAAAGAGGTTTCCCATAGAGGTGACTGAATCATAGAATCATAGAATCAACAAGGTTGGAAGAGACCTCAATGATCATCAAGTCCAACCTGTCACCCAACACCTCATGACTACTAGACCACGGCACCAAGTGCCACATCCAATCCCCTCTTGAACACCTCCAGGGATGGTAACTCCACCACCTCCCTGGGCAGCCCATTCCAATGGCAAATCACTGTTTCTGGGAAGAACTTCTTCCTAACATCCAGCCTAAACCTCCCCTGGCACAGCTTGAGACTGTGTCCTCTTGTTCTGGTGCTGGTTGCCTGGGAGAAGAGACCAACCCCCACCTGGCTACAACCACCCTTCAGGTAGTTGTAGACAGCAATAATGTCTCCCTTGAGCCTCCTCTTCTCCAGACTAAACAACCCCAGCTCCCTCAGCCTCTCCTCATAGGGCTGGTGCTCAAGGCCTCTCCCCAGCCTCATTGCCCTTCTCTGGACACGTTCAAGTGTCTTACTTAATGTCAAAACAAAACAGAAACCAGAAACCAACCAACCAGAAAAAGAAACAAACAAAGAATAAATAACTCTAAAACCCTCAACAAAAACTCAAACCCCACCAATGTGCATTACTGGTCTACACTGAAATCTTTTATGAGTGAACAGCACAAAACTATCTATGGCAGTCAAATCTGCAGAACCATGGCACAGGTCCAGGTTCTGTCAAGTGACTATCCAGAGCACAAAATTATCAGCATGACCTTCAGCATATTTTCAGTTGATGCCAACCAACATCAGGCTGGTCCCAGAGAATGGTCAGCCACAGCGCAGCAGCCACAACAGTCAAGGAACCATTCCCAAAGGGTCATTTGAATCCAGTCATGAACTTCTGGGTGGCCAGAGAATGGAACAGGGTTGCCAGAAACTCAACAGCAGCAGTAGCTGTGTTAGCTTCTTGCCTAGTACCTGGAGATGACATTAGAGACCTCCATTTTTATGCTGCATTTTAGAAACCCCTAATTGTTTTTGCACTTCAGACACCTCCTTTTTTTATTTTCACCATTTTCAGAAACCTCTAATTTTTTTTCCCATTGTTGTTAGCTCTAATTTTCTACTTTTTTCCCTTTTTTTTTTCCCCCTTTCAGAAACCTTTTTTTGGCATTTCAGAAATGCCTTTTTTTGGCAGTCCAGAAGCCTCTCTCTTTTTTGGTTTGTTGTTTTGTTTTTTTTCCCCCTTAAATTCTGAAAGCTACTTTTTTCTTCCTTTCAGAATCCTCCTCTTTGTCATTTCAGAAACCTCCCTTTTCAGCATATCTGAAATCTCCCTTTTGGTTGCTTTTTTTTTTTTGCATTCTTGATACTTACCACATACTGATGTCAAAAAATAACCAGCCACTGCCGTGAAGGACAATAAAAAAATCCTTCTACAAATACATTCATGGCAAGAATCATAGAATCACAGAATCAGTCAGGGTTGGAAGGGACCACCAGGATCATCTAGTTCCAACCCCCCTGCCATGGGCAGGGACACCCCACACTAGATCAGGCTGGCCAGAGCCTCATCCAGCCTGGGCTTAAACACCTCCAGGGATGGGGCCTCAACCACCTCCCTGGACAACCCATTCCAGGGCTTCACCACTCTCACAGTGAAGAACTTCTTCCTCACATCCAGCCTGAATCTCCCCACCTCCAGCTTCATTCCATTCCCCCTAGTCCTATCACTACCTGATATCCTAAGAGGAGGGGCAAGGACAGCCTCCACTCCTTAGTGGACATGGAGGGGAATATAGTAACTAAAGATGAGGAAAAGCAGAGGTACTCAACAGCTTCTTTGCCTCAAATTTTAATAGCAGGATAAGTTGTCTTCCTGACAACTGGCCTCTTGAGCTGGCAGATGGATTCAGGGATCAGTATAGTTCCCCTGTGACTTGTATTGATAGACCCCCCAAAAAAAATAACAAAAGCCTTCAACATCCAAGGTCAACACTTATGAAAAAAGGGGAAACACACTGCAACTGTCACTGGTTTAGAGGCTATTCCAAAAGACAGCAAAAATCTCTACTTTTCTTGTGACAAAATTGCATCAAAATACACTTACAGGCTGGTATTGCACTGCAGGATGCTTCATGGAAGACATCAGGCAGATTTTCCTTCAAATGTTGAGGGAAAATGGTGAAATTCCTGTGGGCAATCTGAGAACTTTTCTACCGTCCTTTGGAAATTGATAACTGAAGAGGAGATTGCTCACATTTGTAAGACACTGTATGAGCTGTTCTCTGTTACTGGTCTTGCCCTGCTGGGATTACTGAAGAGGAATAGGATACTCCTGAGTATACAGCAGTGAATTGTGATTGCTTCCAAAAGCTCGCAAACAGATGCTTACATAAGGTGCTTTGTCCCTGATCACTTCCACAGCAGGAGGAATTTTGCATCCAAAAATGTTTAATCACCACAGAAGCGTAAAAGAATGACATTTTTCTGTAGCTACCAGAAACATGACAAATATGATCTGGATGAGGGAATTAAGAACACCTTCAGTATGTTTGCAGATAACACTAAGTTGGGTGAGAGTGTTGATGTGCTGGAGGGTAGGAAGCTTTTGGAGAGTGAAGAAGTTCTATAGAGAGAGAGTGATTGCCCATTGGAATTGGTTACCCGTGGAGGTGGTGGAGTCACCTTCATTGGAGGTGTTCAAGAAGAGGCTTGATGGGGTGCTTGGTGCCACGGTTTAGTTGTTTAGTTGTTTAGGTGGGTTGTATTGTATTGTGTTGTATTGTATTGTGTTGTATTGTATTGTATTGTATTGTATTTAGGTGGGTTGGATTGGTTGATGGGTTGGACGTGATGATCTTGAAGGTCTCTTCCAACCTGGTGTATTGTATTAGTATTATTATTATTATTATTATTATTATAGCCAGGTGCTAGGTCCTGTACATAGCTCACAACCACCCCATGAACACTCCCAAGCTTGGGGCAGAGTAGCTGGAAACTCCTCAGCAGAGGAAGACCAACCTATCCAGGTGCAACTTGAGGCCATTTCATCCAATCACTTGTTACTAGGGAGAAGAGACCAACACCCACCTCACTCCGACCTCCTTTCAGGGAGCCCTAGAGATACATAAGATCTCCCCTCAGCCTCCTTATCTCCAGACTAAACAACCCCAGTTCCCTCAGCTGCTCTTCACCAGACCTGTTCTCCAGATCCTTCACCAGCTTTTTGCCCTTCTCTGGACAGCCCCTCAATGTCCTGCTTGTGGTTGAGACAAGTAATTAAAGTATTAACATTATTAATAAAGTAAAATAAATACATTTGCTTATAATTATACTCAATAGTATTAATAATTAAATCAACACACACACACCCAAAAAAATAGTACAGCACTGCTGAAGTCTTTAAAGGCAACAAAATGAGTTGAATTGTATCAGAGGTGGCAAAAAGCCTTTAACCCAGACATGGTTTAGCACCAGCCTTGGCAGAGTTAGATAATGGTCAGAGTGGGTGATCTTAAAGGTCTTTTCCAACCAAAACAATTCCATTATTAGTATTGAACAAAATATTAATAGCTGGAAAAATAGACTTGTTAGGTATTAAAAAATAACAACTTTATTGACGCAATGATAAGTCTGAGGATAGGTGGTATATAAAAATTATTAACCTTAAATCCTGTGAGCTCAACATTCAGGACTGGGCCATTCATTTCTTTCTATATGTTTATTTATTCCTTCTATACGTTTCACGTGGAACTTTGTGTTTAAAAATGAGGCAGAAATGCTAAACCACCGTACAAAATGTGAACATGAGCCATCCGTGTGCCCAGGTGGCCAAGAGGGCCAATGGCATTCTGGCCTGCATCAGGAACAGTGTGGCCAGCAGGAGCAGGGAGGTCATTCTGCCCCTGTACTCAGCACTGGTTAGACCACACCTTGAGTACTGTGTCCAGTTCTGGGCCCCTCAGTTTAGGAAAGATGTTGACTTGCTGGATCGTGTCCAGAGAAGGGCAACAAAGCTGGGGAGGGGTTTGGAGCACAAGCCCTATGAGGAGAGGCTGAGGGAGCTGGGGTTGCTTAGCCTGGAGAGGAGGAGACTCAGGGCAGACATTATTGCTGTCTATAACTACCTATGAGGAGGTTGTAGCCAGGTGGGGGCTGGTCTCTTCTCCCAGGCCACCAGCACCAGAACAAGAGGACACAGTCTCAAGCTGTGCCAGGGGAGGTTTAGGCTGGATGTTAGGTGGTGGAAACACCATCACTGGAGGTGTTTAGGAAGAGACTGGATGGGGTGTGTGGTGCCACGGTTTAGTTGATTAGACAGTATTGGATGATAGGTTGGACTTGATGATCTCAAAGGTGTTTTCCAACTTGGTTAATTCTATTCTATTCTATTCTATTCTATTCTATTCTATTCTATTCTATTCTATTCTAAACCAGGGACTAATAGTATACAAATGATGACATTTCTAACTCCATGCTCAGCCAGGCTCTTTGCCCATTTAGTGACTCTATGACACATCTAGAAGAATAGGAACAAAGATGTGGTCAAAGAACAAAATTTGTTCTTTGCAGAGATTGACACTAACAGCCTTTAACATTAGGAGAAACCAGTCACAGGAACTTTCTGACCAGTTTCCAACACCCCCCCTACTCCCCCACATCCTCCCCAAAATGTATTATAACAATTTATGTGTTAGAAATATCTAAAGGCACCTGCCTCTAAAGAAATAAAAGGTTAATAAAGTTAAAATGGATTATTCAAAGTCCAAGCAACCTCTAGATTATGATTGGAGATGGAGAGAAAATTCACTGTCTTATAGGTTGTGTATCAACTATTATCTTAAAGCCACCACATCCTGAAATAAACCAGATATGGAATCTGCTCTAAAAAACACATGGAGCTGACTTACTGCTCCTGGACCATCTCATTTGAATGATACCATTACCTGAAAAGGTTGGACCAGATAATCCTTGATGTCCATTCCAACCTGGCATTCTATGATTCTGAAAGAACTGGGGGTGTTCAGCCTGGAGAAAAGAAGACTGAGAGGAGACCTTGTTGCTCTCTACAACTCCCTGAAAGGAGACTGAAATGAGGTGGGTGTTGGTCTCTTCTTCTTTGTATCAAGTGATAGAATGAGAAGAAATGGTCTGAAGTTGCACCAGGAGAGGTGTAGGTTGGATATTAGGAAAAATGTCTTTCCTTCAAGTCTGGCCAGGCATTGGAACAGGCTGCCCAGGAAGGTGGTGGAGTCATCATCCATTGAAGTATTCAACAAAAACTGTATAGACATGGTGGCTTGGGACATGGTTTAATGGGCATGGTGGTGTTGGGTTGATGGTTGTACTCAATCTTCGAGGTCTTTTCCAATATTTATGATTCTATAATCTTTCTAATGTCCTTTGACAGGTGGATTTTCTCTTTAGCTGACCCAAGCTGGAGAAATATTGCACCTCAGCAACATCATAAACCACCCATGATGCAACCTGAGGCTACTTTCATTCCTCCCATCACTTAAGAAAAACTTCTTGACTGCAAGGGTTCTCAAACACTGGAACAGGCTGCCCAGAGAGGTGAATGAATCCCCATCTCTGGAGATGTTTCAGAGAAACAGAGGCGTGGTGCTGAGGGACATAGTTTAGCATCATCCTCAGCAGTATTAGATAATGGTTGGACTCAATGATCTTAAAGATCTTTTTCAACAGAAGGGAGTCTATGAGAGCTACTGAAAGAGTCTATAAGAACCTCTTTGTCACATCATCTTACTCTTAACAAAGCCATATTCAACAACATCCCATGGAGATGTCATCTGCAGCTAGATGTATATCAAGGACTTAAGAATCTATGTTAGTCAAATGGAACCATTCCTGTTCAGACTTCCAGTGAGCTCCCTCTATTTAAGCATCTACCACATTCCTGCATGCAAATGTTTTTAAGGTTTGGGTTCTTGATAATTTTCTGAACCCTTAGGGACAGTGCAATGCACAGCTGTCATTTTCCCACTTGTATCTCCTTGATTTCTTTCTACCTGAAACATTGCCATCATTTTTTCCCTCTGTCTGAAAACTGCCAGTTGTTGCTCAAAGAGGGAACAGAACATGACTTTGAATGTGTAGACAGAGATTTTGGAAACAGAAGAATCCTGTGACACTCAGAACCCTGTGGTTTTCCTGTTTTCAGAGTGAAAACTTCACGTGTTAGAGCAACTCGATTCCTGCTTGCATTTTATTTCAGGCTTCTACAAATTGAATTCTATATTTTAAGAGTAAAGAAAGATCCATGACAGAAACAGTTTTTATAAAGCCAAAACATAAAGAAGGCTGCAGAAATAATACAATGCCACACTGTGTTATCACACAGCCAGGATTGGAATAGAGTGCCCAGGTGGTAAAGTCACCATCTTAGAAGGTGTTCAAGAAACTTCTGGACATGGTTTAATGGCCATGATGGCCTTAGGTTGATGGTTGGGCTTGATGATCTCAGAGGTCTCTTCCAACTAAAACCATTCTATCAACCTATGATAGCTTTTATCACAGAATATCTTTGGTTGGAAGGGACCTTCAAGATCATCTACTCCAACATCCAACCCAGCACTGCAGGGTCACCACTAAACCATGTCCCTAAGCACCAAGTCCATTCATCTTTTAAACACCTGCTGGGATGGAGACTCCACCAGTATCCTGGGCAGACTATTCCAATGTTTGATAACCCTTTGACAACAAGGTTAATCTTACAAACAAAGTTTCTCTCACAAACAGGAATTTGATTTCCTTGAACTGCTTGAATTTCCTTTAAAAATTCACCTTTTTGATTATTATTAATTTGGAGGTTTGGGGTTTTGTTTGTTTGTGGTTTGGGTTTGGGGTTTTTTGACTCTGAGCATTGTTCACATTTCCATTTCATTCTTGTTTCCCTGTTTCATCCTGAGAAGGTCGAATTTCAAGCTATAATTTCATAAACCTTTTTCATAAACTTCAGCATCAGTATTGCAATTAAAAAACCAAACAAACACTGAATGATCAAAATCAGGTTTGCAGATTGCATTGAGTAGGAAAGGGATGCTCAAAGTTCATATTGTCCAACCCACCTCCAGTCAGCAGGGACATTTCCAACTAGATCAGACTACACAGGGCCACATTAAGTCTAACCCTGAAAGTCTCCAGGGATGAGACCTCAACCACATTCCAGGGCAATCTGTTCCAGTATTTTACCACCCTCATTGTAAAGAATTTCCTCCTTATGTTCAGCCTAAATCTATCCTGCTTCAGTTTCATACCATTCCCTCTCATTCTATCATCTACAAGTCCTTCTAAACAGTCACCCTCCCCAGACTTCCTGTAGGTCTCCTTCAGATACTGAAATGTGGCTGGAAGGTCTCCCCAAAGCCTTCTCTTTTCCAGGCTGAACAGTCCAAATTCTTTTATCCTGTCTTCATAGGAGAGGTGCTCCAGCTGTCTGAATGTTCCCACAACCACACCACCACAAAACCTTTTCTTTGGCACATTTCCAAACAGTTTGCCTCAATGAAGTCCAAGGTCTTTTCCAAGTGAAATGATTCCACAATTCTATGAATTCCATATCTGCATCATGACATCAAATCCATACATTTTATTTTCACTTCACTGTAAAAGTTCAGTTCATATTTGTTAGATAAATGCCAAACATAAAACACTTGAAAAGATATTATGAAGCCTATAAATACTTTCCAGCACCTTAGTTTGCATATTCCTCATTTTCTAGGCTTGAACACAGAAAGATCTGTCAATGTTATTTATGACATGCAATAAACACCACAAGTCTGGTTTGTAGATTAACTCTCTTGTTTACTCACTAAGAAGATTCCCCAGGGCAAGAGGACAAAGGAAAGCATCCTAATTCTCTACAAGTTCTTCAAAAGTGAAAAGAAAACCTGCAGAAATGCTGAGAATGGTCTCAAAGCTTTGTCTTTTAGGACAGCATCAAGTCACTAGCACTATCACTTCTGCCATTGTCACTTTTTACTTAAAATGAACTGTGGCAAAGACCAAATCAGCAGTTGTAGGAAGAACAGAGAATGGTTTGGAGGGTGAAGGACTCAGTGGTCATAGAATCATAGAATCAACCAGGTTGGAAAAGACCTCAGAGATCATCAAGTCCAACCTAGTATCTAATACCTAACACCTCATGACAACTAAACCATGGCTTCAAGTGCCACGTCCAATCTTCTTTTGAACACCTCCAGGGACAGCGACTCCACCACCTCCCTGGGCAGCACATTCCAATGGCCAACAACTCTTTCTGTGAAGAACTTCTTCCTCACATCCAGACTAAACCTCCCCTGGTGCAGCATGAGACTGTGTCCTCTTGTTCTGGTGCTGGTTGCCTGGGAGAAGATCTTACAGGCCTTTTCCAAACAAAACAGTTCTATGATTCTAAATGGGTTTTTTGCTATGCCAAAATTCTGCTACATCGTTCACCCCTCATCTGCCTGTGGAAATTGGATTCCTGGATGCTATCCACTGTGGATAGTACTTTGCCATGATTTTTGATGACCTCTTCTCCACATTTCAGATTCTAATCACTTATTCTGCGTAAATTCTCAACAGTAGGTCATCACCATGTTTCTGTTCCTTTGTCTGGACCTTTCTTTTCCTTCTCTGCCTGCAGAATGTCAACATGTAATTTATCTATGAATTGCCAAAAAAATAGGTAAATGTTTAGCCAGAATTTTCCAAGCTGAATATCTTTCTTACCCATTTTCTTATCTGCCCCCCTTTTTATATTTTCCAAATTATGTGATAAACCCTCAACTTCCTTCAGCCACCTCCAAGGTTGTGCTGTAAACTGTGAGGCTATTCATAGCTTGGATCATTAGTGAGTAAGGATATTCCTTTACAAAGAGCTAACCAAGGTGCAACATTGCCTTCTTTTACCTCCTTCACTGGCAATTGCACATAAAGTCACAGAATAAGCTTCCAATAAATCAGGCTTCCTAGATCTTGAATTATGGAGAAGTAAAGAAGATGGGCACTGGTTGATTGACTTGCTGGAATGTGTCCAGAGAAGGGCAACAAAGCTGGTGAGGGATTTGGAGGACAAGCCCTATGAGGAGAGGCTGAGGGAGCTGGGGTTGCTTAGCCTGGAGAGGAGGAGGCTCCGAGGAGACCTTCTTGCTGTCTACAACTACCTGAAGGGAGGTTGTATCCAGGTGGGGAGAATAGGTTACCCAGGAATGTGATGGCATCACTGTCTCTGAAGGTGTTCAAAAAACATGTAGACATCAGCCTTTGGGATATGGTTTAGTGGTCTTGGTGGCTTTGGGTTGATGGAGGCATTTGATGATCTTAGAGGACTTTTCAAACCTTAATGATCCTATGATTGAAAGTAACAGGTCTTTCAAAATTACAAAGAAAAATCTAGGGTGCAAAGAAATAAAGAAAGAAGAAAGAGAAAGCCAGTACTCCAACTATTCTCCTTCTCCATGAGAAAAGACTTGCTTAAATGTTAGGTCTTTCCTTTGGGAAACAAACCAAATACCTGTAGTTTGCAACTATGGGAGAAATTGTCTCACCAGGGTAGAATAAACTGGGAGGAGAACATCCCTCAGCGTGCTGGCCACACTCTCCTTGATTCACCCTAGTGATGGAGTCTTAGCCCACCTCTTCATCTTTACACTGGAAAAGTGTTGATAGTGTCTTCATGCAGTCATCTGCATCTATGGTGTAGGGTTAGTAAGTGGTTTGTAACTGATCCAGAGAGTATTCTGGGACCTTGACTCACACCAACTAGCCCACACAGCACCGAGCTGGAGTCAAGCACTACTTCCTACTGCAATCTGTCAGATACATTCCTCTCATCCCTGATCCAAGAAGCAGAACATATAATTTTGCAGGTAACTACTGGTTTATACTGGCAGTACTTTAGCTCCTAAAGAATTATAGTATCCTAGAACTGTTTTGATTGGAAAAGACCTCTAAGATCATTGAGTCCAACTGCCAACCATCTTAGGAGGAGAAGCTAAAGGAAAAAAGAAAATAAATCATGGCTATGATAGTGACCTTGAGGTTTTTCTTGATATCTTGGACATTAGAAGGAACTTTTTGACTGAAAGATTTCTCAAAGACTGGAACAGGCTCCCCTGGGAAGTTGTTGAACCCCCATTCCTGGAGGTGTTGAAAAGAGGCAGAGACATGATGCTTAGGAACACAGCTTAGCACCAGAATTGGTAGAGTTAGAGAATGGTTGGACTCAATTTTCAAGTTCTTTTCTAACAAAAAATGAATCTAGGATGCTATGAACTTTTGACAACTTGCTGCTGGAAACCTTTCCCTTTCAATTTTAACCTCTTTAACCATAAAAAAGTGTGTCTGTAAAAAAATTTGAAACATTCTCTTGTTTTGGAAAAGTCTTTAATTTCAAACCTCGGAGTTTAAAGTCCTGTTGGGAAAATATTGGCTAGGACTGGAATACAAGTTTTCAGATACATGTGTAAAGTGTTGGACTTACAGAATCATAAAAATCATAGAACAGCAGAGGTTGGAAGGGACCTCTGGAGGTCACAGAGTCCAACCCCTCTGCCAACCCAGGGCAGGTCACACCGGAACATGTCCAGATGGGTCTTGAAAGACTCAACAAAAGGAAACTCGACCCCATGGACACTATCCTCCAGGGCCCTAGCACCCTCACAGCAAAGAAGTTTTTCCTCATGTTGAGGTGGAACTCCCTGTGTTTCAGATTTTGTCCATTGTCTCTTGTCTTATCACAGGACTCCATAGAAAAGAGCCTGGCTCCTTCTTCTTGACACCCACCCTTCAGATATTTATAAACATTAATACGATCACCTCTCAGCCCTGTCTTCTCTAGGCTCACAACGCTAGGTGTCTCAGTTCTTCCTCATCAGACAGATGTTCCAGTCCCTTCATCATCCTCATGGCCACCACTGGACACTCTAATTCCTCTTGAACCTGGGACCCCAGAACGGGACACAATACTCCAGATGTAGTCTCACCAGGGCAGAGTTGGAGGAGACTTCCAAGAAGGTTCTTTTCAGAACTGAAACACAGAGATGGTATCTCCAAACTGTACATATTTCAAATTAAAAAGGAAAGGCTAAAGACAGTAACAGCACTACTAATACAAAATGTCTCCATCTGATTTGATATTCATGTAGAGAAAAAAAATCCATCATGTATCAGGACAGGGAGAAAGATTTGCCCATGGGCAGCACCAGTATCAGTACACAACTAGTGGCAGATCTCAGACACTAACCCTAGATCTCTTCTCAGTATCACAGTATCACTAAGGTTGGAAGAGACCTCAAAGATCATTGAGTCCAACCTGTCACCACAGACCCCATGACTAGACCATGGCACCAAGTGCCACATCCAATCCCCTCTTGAACACCTCCAGGGATGGTGACTTCACTACTTCCCTGGGCAACCCATTCCAATGGCGAACGACTCTCGGTGAAGAACTTTCTCCTCACCTCCAGCCTAAAATTCCCCTGGTGCAGCTTGAGACTGTGTCCCCTTGTTCTGGTGCTGGTTGCTAGAGAGAAGAGACCAACCCCCTTCTGTCTACAACCACCCTTCAGGTAGTTGTAGAGAGCAATAAGATCTCCCCTGAGCCTTCTCCTCTCCAGGCTAAACAATCCCAGCTCCCTCAGCCTCTCCTCATAGGGCTTGTGCTCAAGGCCTCTCACCAGCCTTGTTGCCCTTCTCTGGACACGTTCAAGTGTCTCGATGTCCTTCCTAAACTGAGGGGCCCAGAACTGGACACAGAACTCAAGATATAGCCTAACCAATGCAGAGTACAGGGGCACAATGACCTCCCTGCTCCTGCTGGCCACACTATTCCTAATGCAGGCCAGTGGCAGAAACCTGTTTTCTAACTGACTGAAAGCCAACAGCTCTTGATGAAACACTATTTATTTAGCCACAGACAATTAAATGGAAGGGTAATAAAAACCAAACACAGCCATGCCCAGCATGACATAAAACAGGGCAGGTCATCTTTTAGTTGAGACATTTCAGTGAAGGATACAAAACTAAGAACTGAAATTCGACGTTACATGAGAAGCTTTTATGACAAAGTTGTTTTCTTTCAAAAAAAAAAAAGAGGGGGAAAAAAAAGAGAGATACCTCACATTGTGCACGCTAAAAAGAAATCTTTTCTACTGTCAATTACTATAAACCCATCACAAAGTATGAATTCTTAGTCCTTAATGCTAAGTCTTTCAAATCCTTGGACTTATTTCATTTATTTATTTATTTTCCCCTCTCTGCTAACAGATGGATTTTCTTTTATCCTTAGTAATTTGCATCAATAGTAGATCATGAAGTCTTATAAATACATAAAGCCTTTTTAGAAACATTTGATGGAGTGATGCTT